>SSBO01000012.1:13934123-14007965 GCA_005281725.1 Wuchereria bancrofti | reverse complement strand
TTTTTTTATTTTCGCCAATTTATCATTCTAAAAAATTTGAAAAATTAAGCTCTTTTTTTATTTCTAACTGCTAATTCCACTGCTTCTTTAAATATTTTTTTTTCTTTTAGGAATTAATTCAACAATTGCGAGGTGTCCTTTCGGCAACTGGTGCTCTTGCGAAAGCTGTTGACGACCCCGTATTTTTTATGCAGTTTGTTTACTTTGAAAGTAGTTGTTAATTGCTTTTTTTAAACTCGTAAAAACAATTTCCTAACTTGTCTTCGTAAGAAGAAATTAGTATGACGTTTATTTTGATCTCCTAAATAAATCAAGTACCATGCTGCATCCAAACCGTCCAGTTGAAAATATTTCACTGTTAATTTTTTTATAGATTCGGTTGGCAGATTTACATGTACAGCTCGCTGATAGCTATCGAGGATCAGCAGCGTTGAGAAGTGCTTGGTTTGAGACACTTGCTGAAACACACATTCGTGAGCGTTGGTTTTCTGAAGCAGCTGTTTGTGAAGCTCATGTCATTGCTATCATTGGTCGGGAGCTTGCTATCAATGGTTTGTATTTAGTTGAAATCCCTGTTTAAATAATATGTATAATTAATTTGTTTAATTTTTCTACACCAAAAGTTATTCATTTTTGAGATAAGCGAAATTTGTGACAATCGACTGAAATTGTCCGAGTTGCGAACAGTGAATAATTCTTCCATTTCCCTTTTTCTGATTCATAAGCATTTAGTTGAAATCTTCTATTTAAATATAATTGTCCTTTATTTATTCTTGGTGATTATCAAGTTTTTTAAAAAGATGGATGATTACCAGTTGTCATACGGCATGTGATTTATATGACGGTATATTATTTAAAAGTTCAAAATTTTGATCTCCGTGTTGTATCTAGTTATTTATTTTAAAAACCGAATGCATATATTTCATCTCGTGCATTTATAAAATCAGGATATGCGAAAATTGACTGGGATTTGCTGGCTTGCATCAATGATACGATAGCCAAGGAGGAAATTGTAAATGATACAGATTCAGAAATTATACAGCAAGCAGGATTTAGTTTGGTAAGCTCATAGAATATATGATTAATTTGGTTGAAAGCAAACTCGAGAACCTTGATTAGTGATTTTCAGGATACGTTCACCACAAAAATAGAAAAGTTAGTTCAAACGTTAATCATGGCTGAACGATATGAAGCAGTGGGGCCGGTTTGTCGTTTAGCAATTCCAATATATGAACAACAAAAAAATTACCGAGTAAGTTCTTTTCCTGCTTAGAAAAGTTCCAATTAACTTTGGTTGAGAATATTCCATTTTTTTCTGAAAATCAAAAATTTCTTTCTGTTAGGCTTTGGTTAGCATATACGCCGAATTGCAACAAACATTTGCCTTAGCTGATCAAATGAAAGTCAGTGGCAAACGACATCTTGGAACGTATTTTAAAGTACTTTTCTATGGACCTAAACATTTTGGGTACGACCTTAATACACTTGTTACTTAAAATCATTTCCACTTCAAAGTCTTTACTTTCAGTAACCAGTAAAACTACAACTTCAGTAAAGCTACAGCTTTAAATTTGAGAAATACGAGTGAAATAAGCTCAGTCTCCTCTCTTTTGTCACCTTTTTCAACTTTACATGCTACTTAATCGAGCTGTGAATTGTTCCTAAACCCAGAATGAGAGTTGTTTGATTTGAATTTGATAATATATATTTAATTAGTTGATCCTAGTTTTAGGGTGCAACACGCTACTGAATGGGTTTATCGTGAAGTAGGCCATACCTCGTTGGCAGAAGCTTGTGAGCGTATGACAGATGCATGCCGTTGTATTCTTGGCCATGATCGAGTACAAATTATCACAGGAAGAGAGGTGCAAATTTTTTCATATTTCATCCTACATTTTAAGTGATATAAATTTGAGATTATATTATTCGTATAATTCTTAATGGTGTTTTTACTTTTCAACTTTTTGAGAGTTGTCAGTATTGTAATTTACTTTGAATTGAAAAATGGTATAATGCGCAGTATAAATTTCCTTCTACATTTTCGCATCTGTGTTGTATTTTTTAAAGCATTCAAAAGATTTCTATTACTCTAGATTGAAATAGAACAAACGCTGAAAAAGAGAGATCATTTTAAAAAGAAATAAATTAGAATAAATAATTTCTTAAAGATTGATGAAACCAAATTGGATGAGTCGATAGCTTATGTACAAATGATGCATGTTGAACCGTGCATGAATGGTTATGACGCTAGCAGCTATGAAGCTCATACAAACATGCGAGATTTCTTTTATGAAGTCTCGGTGATTGATGAGAAAGTGGCAGCCAATGTGCCCCAAGTCGCTCGACAAGCACTTAAACGTATTTTTATTACGGGTGAAAGTTTGTTCATTTCTCTAGCATCTGGGAAAATTATAAATTTCAACTTTACTCATTTTTCATCCATTTTGTTAGATCTTAGCAATAGGGATAGAAGGAATGAATTATTTTTTCCATTATTATATTTTTTTCTTTTCCAAGTTAATAATTGGAAAATTTCAGTAGAAGATGGTTTCCCGAATACACGACGCCGTTCACGTGTCGTGAATCAGTCTGAAACGTCGTTGTCACCATTAGAATTAGCATGTGATAAATTGATTTTCAAATCAAAACAATTGCGTCGAATATTAGATGCAGCTTCAGCCACTGGTGAGCCAACAAGACGTCTGGATGTCAAAGGATTGCAATTGTTGTTGCAAGGCGCTGTGCAACCTACTGTTAGTATTGGTTCATTCTTTTAGTTCACAATGAAAGATGAAGAGTTTTTCATATCTTCAGCAGTTGAAAATTAAAGTTTTACTATTTTTATGAAGTGGAGTTTTGTTAGCCTCACTGTTTAATTTAAATTTCTAAGTGTGTTTAAAAATTTTACTTTGTGCTTCAATATACGAGCCTGTTTGCAGGTGAATGTTGGTCCTCTTGCCTATGCAGAAGCATTTACTACACCAACGCAGAAAATTCTTTATGGCCGAAGTGGTATTGAAAAATTGGCTGATGCGTTCAGGTAGTGTTTTAATGTATATGAGGTCGATAGCTCTTGAAAATTTCGTTTGTATCCAGTCCACGACTATCGTAGGATGTATGAAAGGAGTTTCATAATCAAAATTTAAGTTTATTTGAATTAAACAGCTGAAAACCCAAATTTCAAATGGATATCGTAGAACCAGGTTTGTTCCTTTTTTTTGCAGATCTCTCGTATCGGTTTGCGCAGAAGCTTTAGAAGCAAATGAAGCGGCTATTGGTGAAGATCAAGTTGAATACCATAACATGCTGAAGAATGCATTTGCAGCAATGATGGAAAGGCTGAACGGCTATTTTGGTGATATCGTATGTTTTTTGCAAATTTATCTCTGAAATTTAGTGAGCTCAAAGAATCATTCTGAATGCATGGTAAACAGTTCCAGAATCTCCAGATATTGTGATTTTATTTTAACTTACAAAACTTTAGGAGCTATAACTCGTAATTCCTGTAAGCTTTCACAAAATAATTTTGCAGGTTTCCTTAGACGGCGATAAAGTTGACAAGGCATCTACATCATCTCCAGATGAAATCAGCTCGAGGAACTCCATGCACATTCTGGACTCCATCGGCGGAATTAGCAGTTGAAGCTTATCAAATTCAGAGTGAGAGCTGTGTGAATTGTTCTTTTCTGTTTTTTTCTCTGTACCGTCTATCAACTAGTAGTTATGGTTAAATTTAGACTTGTCTCACAGATCTCATTTTTGTGCATACTTCATATCTTAAGATTTTTTTTTTTAAATCTTGGTAATTTAAACGATTAGTTTGATTATAAAATTTCTTAGATCGCTTGTTTATCCATTTATCGATGTCCATATGTACATATCTGTTGTTTCTATGGGTACAGTAGATTACTTTATTTTTTCCATTTTTTTGTGAAGAACAAGCTCAAGTAACTGATGGCATCTGCAAGTTGTTTCTTACGTGCAACTCCGCGAAGTCCATCTTATTCCTTTTTGTGATCTTGAGGGTCTCGAAATTGCTTTCCCTCATTAATCATGTTTAACATTAGTATCAAATTTCTCTCGAACTTCCACTTTTCCTTTTATTGAATAGACTAACAAGTTGTTCACTGCTTCTGCTCTGCATTTGATTTCAGTTTCCATTAAGCAGCGTTCACGTTGATGTCAATATAGCTTTTGTTTTTTTTTGAACTGCAAGTAGAAATGCATTTTACATGATATTTAATGTATTTTTATGGGCTTTGTCCTCCTCTTTTGCCTTTGAGATTGTTCAAACTGTCTAAATCTCCAGTTTTCAAACTGTCTAAATTTTCAATTCTTTTCTTCAAACCTTTTACCCATGCCTGTCCATTTCTGTCCATTCTGTCCAATTCTGCAAGGATTTCTTTCCGTCCAGGTAATGCTAACCAGGTTTCAGTGATGTCAGTGATCTAATTATAAAAAAACAGTGTAAAATAAGGTTTTCTGAGAAAAGCACGCTTTAACGGGTGGAGACACAACTCCTTTCCTTTTTAAATAAATCTTTGAAGTTTCAACATCGTTTAATTAGATGCAGTTGTAATATTGAAACGAAGCGTAACCTTTAATGTTTAATAATACAGTTTTAGATCTCTTTCTGCTTATGTCTGATTGTGATAGGAACAAGTATTCCTCACAGAAACCAAGTCTTCTACTTTTATGGAAGACATCTTATGATTAAATACACATAATCTACAATTTCTATTTCAAAAAGATGCAAAAGCTATACTTTCCTGAGAATAAATTAAGCCGGAAACAGTATGCATTTGTCTCGCCCATTCTCTGATAAAAATTTCCAACAATAAACATTTCATTCCAAATCTCCCGTCTATGGAATTTCAGCTTTGTAGGGAACATAGACGACTCATCGTCTTTAATATTTCCCTAGTGTTAGCTAGCGAAGATTCTAGACTAAAAAGGACTGTGGAAAAATTCAGTTGTTAAAGATCTGCTCCGGTGCTAAAGTGTCCTGAATATCTGAAAAATGTTAGTAGCAAATGGTAGTAGCACTCTATGACATCGAGAAGTCTGTCCTGAAAGCCTTTTTAAAAGAATTTATAGATTTAGACTGGTTTTTCCTCGTTTATGAAAATTTCGACCAATTCAACTTGGATACGCTGAATAGTCCCTCAACTAAGGCTGCATGAATTTTTTTGTTTTTTGCTTCAATGTGCTCCCTCAGATAAGAAAATATAAACAAATTGTCGTTTCATATAGAACTGAACCGCTAGTTTGAAAATTTTCTTGAAAAATCTATTGATGTAAAAAGCATTCTATAATATATTGCAATATCATACTTCACTAAGTTAACAGATGCTAAGCTCTACAAACTCTCCAGCTAATAAATTCCAGTTTAACCCAATATTGTGAGTAAACCAATTACATACATGTAATTGATGCACTTGACGGCGAAAAAGAAATGAATTCGTGCAGTTTTATGAACCCCAATAATATGAATCAACATACAAAATACATCTGATAATTTTATAGTACCATGTTTTCCTTCCACTGTCTATGATGAAAAATAAAAATTCATTCGAACGTTTAAAGTATGAACGGAAAATGGAACGATTTGTAAAAATGGAAACAAATAAAAGATTGCTACGAATTAACATGTTTTTTAATTGTTTCTAACTGTAAAAAAGGTTCATTCTGCATATAACTGATACATAATAAAAGAAACATAAATACCCGCAAAACATAAGAGGAAGAAACAGTATTTTGCTCAACGAAAGCAAAAGATCTATCATCGCTCTATTTCACCTTATTCCACCAGTTTTGCAGTACTTCCGCCAGTTGATCACCTCTGTATGCATACGTAAATATTGTTTCAACTACTGATGAAACAAATAATAAACCCTCGCCTGTAAACAGTACTTTCACAAAATGCAAATCGTTTGTTGAGTAATGGTAACTTCAAAAACTCTCTTCATATGATCTGATTGACAATAGTGACACTGTGTATCTATAACTCTGAGTTTCCAGTCTTACACCACAGAATTTTGGAATAATTCATGCCGGATGAATTTTTACTAATAAGTTCACATCTCAAAAATCCAATCGAAACATCACTTTCCTAACTTTAATTAAATTATCATTTACTTCAAGAAACAAACATATAACCAGTGCTTACCAACAATAAACATCAATAAATCAGCAACCATCAAGCCAAATATCCTCAGTAAAAGCCACATATTCTTCAGAATATTATCGACAGCATCCGCAGCATACGCATTGTAAAAAGTTATGAAACTGTCATACTATAAGAAACATTTGAAAATATTCGAAACACTTAAGTTTTCAATAAAATGGATAAAACTCATGTTCCTTGGGAAAACTTCCGAAAGTTGCACTGCATGAAGAGTTCTTAGCAGGATTTATTATGAAACAAATCTATTTATATTATGAATCCTCGAATTCTTACCGAACATGGAATTCTTTCTATTTCTTACTGAGAAATACCAGAAAGTTAGATGCTAAGAAGGATAAACAATCATTCCTACTAGATTTTGTACCAAAACAGGTATAGATTCAACCGTACCCAAAACATTCGGTAAACTATCTCATGCTTAATGGAAATCTATCCTTCATGACATACAAACGTCATGCCTACTTTCCTGAGTATATGAATGAAATATATGAAAAATTTTAAACGGATTATATGAATTAATTCAGGTTACCAAAATTTCGAAAAAAAAAAACATTTGAATGGAAACATACCTTGTACACTACGTAGCCTTGCACTAATAATCCCACTGAGACCAATTTCATATAAAGTAAATAATAAGAATCTTTAACAAAAGCTACTAAATCAGTCTTTTGTTCGAACTCCTGCCAAACTGCACCAGCAGCATCAATATAGGATTTCAACAACGATGTGATTGAAAGGAAGAAATTACCAGAAATTGTTAATGGAAACTGAAAACCGATCATGCTTAAAGTTCTGCAACGCTAAACAATTTTTTTTTTTAATTTCCCCACATCATGTAAATAATGAATGTCTTTCAGTTTTGGTAATTTAATAAAATTAAATAATTTTAGGGAAGTTAAGAACACAGAAAAGGTAAAAATGACAAATTTGCACAGTTAAATTTATATTTAAGAAGACATAAAATTTAAACCAACTGAATGTTCTGTTATTACTGTTTGTAGATTTCCGCAGAACGGTCTTGATAACGAGGACCAGCTCTGTGGTTCACTAAAACAATTGGTCACCACCACAACAACAGCGAATACGGACACAGCTAATGTGAAGAGGAACGAAATAGTTAAAATTCTCCACCAAAAAGACATCACTAAAATAATAGAAAATGTTTACCGAACTAATTTATATCTAACTCTTATTATTTCCAAATAAATTCAATGAATTTAATAGCAGCATTTTATCCAACACTCAATCAACAAATTATTTCCCATTAGCAATTTCACGATAGAAAGTTATGCACTTTGACTTGCTGTGTTAGCTCGTATTAGTTATGCAGTAAATAGTATAGTAATCACTACTAAGAAAATGCGACATTAAATCACACCTTTAACCAGCAAATATTTCGGCTTTTATTATAATTTTAAGCAAGAGAATTTTACAACAAGCAATTGCAAAGAAAAGAACTTGTCGGTTTGCATATAATTGGAAAAGAAAAAGGACTGGCCATTATTCGAGTTGCGTTTTTCGTTTCTTTTTGTTTCATGAGATACTTTTTCGTCCTTTCTTGGTGTCGTTTGAGGTACTAGAATTAAACACATGTTAGAAATGAGGACTATTATTTAATGAGAAATGAATATTTATATTCTGACACACAATGATGCAATTGGCTAGGTTTTTCTTTGAAACTTTCAAAAACCGATAGAATCGGTAGAATGTTTAACAGACAAATCATTATAAAAGGCAAAATTTCATAAAATAAGAAAACAAATGTTATATTCAGAATATAATGTGATGATTTGAATATACAGTGAAATTACCATTTTGCTGTGCATGTACCATAGTTGGTTTCAAATGTTCAATAACCAGATCTCGGCGTTTATTTTTCTTTTTTTTTGTTTTTTCTTTTTGAGCAGTTAACACATGAATGACTGCACCGCTGTCCTCGAATTCTGAAAGAAATTAAATCAGACACCGTTTTTCAATTTCAATTACGATGACTTACTTTAATTTCAAAGGTTTTATTCTTTTTAGTCATGGATTCTCACAGCAATATGACTACCAAATAATTTTTGTACTCTGCAAAAATTGCAATACGTTACACTACTTCTCATCAACAGTGTAATGGATGTTACACTTCATAATCTTAAAACAATTCAATTAGAAATCATTTTAAAACTGTAGACCTAATCAGTGCATTCGTGTCAGTAATAACAGTACTAATATTTAAAAAAGAGAAACATAAATACGTTTTTTGGAAGATTTCTGTTTCTCAAGAAGTCGCTGTTGTTTGGCGGATCGATCACGCATGAGTCGTACAACATTCAAAGCAGCCATTTTGCAACCTTTTTCATTCAAACACTCGCCCGCTGCTTGTGAAAGTTCTAATTCCAAAGGATTGCCTTTCAGATCTAACCATTTTAGTGAAGCCAGTTCACCGAAAGATAGAGGGAGTTCCTGAAATACTACAGATTGTTTCGCCAATATGAATGATCTCAATTCTTCTTCCATCTGTACTTGGAATTACTGAATGCAAACTAGACAATTGTCTAATCTAAACTTTTGAAGCAATGTTATCATAGAAATTCAACAGCCTGTATCAAAAACAGTCAAACTTTTTTTGTTGAGAAAAAAGTTTATAAAAAGTAAAAGAAATATTGAATATTACTTAACCTCAACTTCGTTTTTATAAAGGTCAAGATGAACTAGGTTGATTAGTTTGCCAAATTCTTCTGGCAAATGGATGATATGGTTGTTGCTAAGGTCTAACTTGGTAACATGCGTTAATAGGCAGAAATCTGGTGGGATCGATATTATTAAATTGTTCGAAAAGTCGAGATATGTAGCACGCGGAATTTTACTCTGTAATTAAAGAGACCGTAAAGTACTGAGACAGAAAACAGTCAAATTTCATACACAATCTGAAGCATCGAAAAGTATTTCCTAATTCATTCGTAAAAGACAGCTTAATGGGACCAAGCAGTATGAACTTTCTATAAAACCAAAAGCTTACCAAACCTTTTACTGGAATAGATACCAGCTGACGCATACTTAAATCTATGTTATTATCATCCAAAAGTGCTTTCAAATCTTTGAAAGAAAGCTCGATGCTCATTTCTTCCTGCAAATTAAAATAAACTCGCAGAGGTCAAGAGATGAAGTTATTTCTCATAAAAAAGTTTCCTTACTATCAGTAGAGAGGTAAATATCAAGGTAAAAAAAACAGTGAAAAAAAAATGTGTACCAGAAATCGTAAGCGGCTGTGAACAATTGGCAACTTATTTCATATATGCGCAAAGCACCTGCAAGTCTATTTATTTGACATAAACAAGAGTGAATTTAACTTCAGCCGCTTAACCCAGTGGTTAAGTATAACAAACTGACGTGTCTATTGACGAGGAATTTTAAAAATAAATATTCGCTGATAAAATACTCAATCTTAACACTTCTGCTTCTCAATCCTCTATAACGATTAAATGAGAATGTCAAGAAAGGATATTATACAGCAATGAGAAGTGTGAAATGTTTGCCATTGAATTTCAAATTTTCTATTCTAAATTCTTCGAATGTAAATAAAGAGCAAAAAAAGAAGAATGAGAAATAGTGGCATAAGATGAAATATAATTTACTTAAACAACACTTAAATATGATTTGAAATTTAATGTGGCCAAAATGCGATGAAAACGTATCTCTCTCTCTCTCTCTCTTCCATTTCTCTGTTATCTATTTAATAATAAAGGATTTGAGAAATAGTAGTATAAGGTGAAATATGATTATCTTAATCAAATAACAGTATGATTTAAAATTTAATTTAAGTATTAGGCAATTAGTAAAATGTAACAACACTTTAGAATTCTACACTTCCATTTCCGAATATTTCCATTTATCACTTTTTTTCTAATTTCATTTCGAATTGTAATTCACCATTGAGAATAGTGATTGAATTCTATGTGCTGTTGCAGTGATAACAGTAGAAGAGAGTATCTGTGTGAAGAAGAGGATAAAAGGATAAAAGTAAATGACTGGAGAACGAGAGAAAATATCCAGCACATATATATCGACAAGTGCGCCATCACTGAACAGAGAGGGGTGCAATGTGTATCTATGAACATCACAATGACAAGAGGAAATATCCAGCATGTATATATCGACAAATGCGCCATTGTTAAATAGAGAAGAGTGCAACATATGTGTGAACAAGGAACATAATAATATCCTTCTAATTCTGAAGAGTCAGAAATTACGAAGTACTGATGAAATGATTAGTGAGAAATGATAAAAAGAGAATATAACATAAGTTCTTTGAATAACTGTTAAATAATTACATTACAATAGCTAAACTGAGGAAATATTTTCAAATTTAATGCATTAGTTGATAAGTTACTGATAAGTAAGTCTATATCCTAGGATTATTCCTCACACATTTGGAAAGTAGATGAATTATTGTGATGAATAAATCGGGAACATATTTTAACATTATTACTTTTCCTAACCGATATCAATAATTTGAGTTCTTAATATATCTGCAGACACTTTTTGATTAGTGACACATAATAATTAGGGAAAGTACAAAAATGCGTGATATGACAGTTCAGTTCAGCGACCTAATATGACTAGCTTAATCGGAAGCAAATCCTTTCTGTAAATGATGAATTGACGTATTCTGTTGTCGGTATAATTTGCAGTTAAAAAAAGTGATACAAGAGAGATGGAAGCACAATCGTTAAAAAAGCTATGGCAAATAAATGGCGTTTTTGTCACGATTTCTCGACGACATTGTTGATAACATTTGTTTGCGAGATTATCATAAAGATTAGATTGGAGTAAGCCAACATGATGATGGATTTGATAGAAGAAAAAATGGATAAAATGAATACAGTACTAAGGAATTTCAGTAATAAGATCAATCAATTAATTAAATATAATAATCGTTAGATTTTCTATGTATCATACTTTTCCTGTTAAGTCGTTATCTTGCCAACATAATCAACGGTTAGTTATGATGAAAAAATATGATATGTCATCAACAATACTACGAGACGAGTAAGAATGTGAAAAGGAATAGTTAGTTAACAGTTAACATTATTTATGTATTTTGTTGTTTAGTAACTTGCGTATAAGTATTGCAATTGCTAAAATTGTATTCATACACTGTAACTTCTGCGATGACAGTTCTGTCAGAGTTATGACAAGCATTAATATGAAATTTTATGGCTTTTCAGTCATTTGTAAAATATTCCGTGATGAAGAGTTTGTAGCTGATTGAATATTGCAGTGTGTCCATTATAATTTATTTCCAGCTATACTAGCATTCTCATTTTCTATTATAATAACTCGAATTTAAAAAAAAAAATGTGCTGATTCATTTTATGCAAAATACAATGTCAAATAAATTTCCCATTTCTGTACAGATTGGTATTTGAATTTATCAATTTTCTAAAATCTCGCTCAAAACATTGTTGATTGAATTTATCTGCCCGCTCCGCAGGGTGCAATTGTTTCCTGTGTTTGATCCGGTGGGAAGATTGAATCGAAGAATTTCTCAAGCCAACCACATGAAGGACGTGACCAAGATAAAATATTCCGATTCCAGCTGCTTTCATCAATTCCTTGTGCTGTATTCAGTGCCCAATCCGGTGGAAGCATTGCCAAAACTTCTGTTTCTGATATCTCACAAGCAGTTGTTGTTCCTTAAAATTATTTGATAACTTTTTTTTACCAAACTTCAATTGAATTTTTTTGAAATCAATTTCAATTCAAATGTTAATAGATCAGATGTTATAGCATTAAAAGCTATCGTATTCTATTAAACGACATATTGTACCTTAGCAATCGGATGCTATTGATCAGAACAATCTTATAACCCTACCGCTATCAATTTGATGAGCAGTAACTGTATCCGAATCATTAGTGAAAAGCGTCGGATGCTGTTCTGTTTGAATGGCAATCGCTAGACATGGAAGATCAAGAACTGTCTGGAAAACAAATTGCATCACTAAAAAGTTAACTTATTTCATTAACGCTTAATAGTTAGATAGATACAAGTCGAAATCAGTTGATATTCTGCGATAAAAAAATATATGTGTTTACCTATTTTATATTTATACTGATCTTTTAACTTAAAAAAGAAAAGAAGAAAGTAAAGTTAACTCAAAATTCAAGTAATATAAAATGATAGAAGAATGAAACCAGAATACTTCCTATTAAGAATACTATTTGTTTTTTTCTTTGATTGCTAGGTTAAATATAAAAATTATGAACTGTATTTAATCCACTGAGCGCTATCGGATCACTGGTTAGCTAGGAAGTAATGAGTTAATAATCCTTTTCAACATTCGAGCAAGTTTATTATCCATCTTAAAAACTAGTATAATACGATCGAAATAGAACTTTCCTTTTTAGCGTTACCTCAAGAGGTGTAAAACCGGTACTTGTTTTGATTCGTAGTGTTTGTGCAAGTTGCTTACTCGATTCTCCAATTTCTACTGGTGTTAATAACCAGCGACGACACTCAGCCTCTGTTCTTCTATTCACCGGGCGACAATAAATTTCTATTGATTGCTTCTGCTTCTGAAATGAGGTGGAATTATAAATTTGCAAAGATTTATTAAACATAAGCAATCATTCTCTCTTGAAACTTTTTTACATATTCATAAATAAATTTTGATGTCAAAAAAAATTGTGGAAGAAGCAGTATTTTTCAAATTTTGGCAGTAATGTAGGACTTGACGAGATGCTTCATCTTACATCCTTGGCTAATACCCTATCACAAACAAATTAGTAATAACAAAAAAAGAATCATTCACATCATAAAAATAATTTGCATTAGCGTGCAACTGCATCAAACAGATACGTAACTAGCTGATAATTCATAAAATTATCATCAAATTTACAACGATGTTAAGCAACAACTTAAACTTCCCTAGATAGTATTATATTGAAATTGATAAGATCTAAGCAGAAAAAACTTGAAGTAACATCGGTCATATTGAAATCAAAAAACTTTAAATGGTTTAAGTTAAAAAAAAAAAGAGTGGATGAATGTAGCAGCAGGGCTAACAGTAGTAAAGGGATAAAAAGCAAAAAGTAAGCAATTGAAAAATCCGATTCCTCTTCAAATGTAGAAGGAGATGGAATGATGCTTACTGATGCTTTATAAGTACCATCAAGACGAAGGGAAACTGATTGGGTACGACCGGATCGAAGAAATCCCTGCGACGGTTCTATTACCAATGCTGCACTATTTGTTCTCAGCTGTAAATGAGAGGAAATACTTATAACTAAAATTAGTAATTTTTAGCAATTATTACATTTCTCTCTTTTTCACTCATTTATAGATATATGCGGTCAAAAAGAAGCAAAATAGATTGTGTATGTTTGTTTCAACAATTTCACTTTCTTTTTTAAAAAAAGAACTTTTTCCACACTACACGTGAACCATCTGTCTTCGTCATGGATGTGAATTGTGATTAACAAACAATTAAATCTATTAAAATATTAGAAATTCAAGTATGCCAACGGATAATATTAATGAAAGCAATCAATTTTCCATATTAGTGAAAAAAGATTCGATTCTTAAAATTATTACTCTCATTATTCAAATGCTGAAATTTTCTCATGAATAGAAGCAAGATTGAGGAAACTTTCTTCAATCTTAAAATAAAACAATCAGTTTAAATCCTTACAAAAAAAAGAGCAAATGTTCTATTGAATAATCAGTCTTAGAAGGAATTCTCCTCTTTAAAAAGCTCAATTTTAATTATTGTAACGCAAAATTATTTTGATGCTTTTTGTTTTGCTTATTTCTTGTTAACGTCATCTTTCTATAGAATTTTTATAAAGTTTTGTTCTATCAAATTGCGATTTAAAAAATTCTTCAACAATTATAAATTTTAATTTTTTATATTCAAATCTTTAGTTGCAAATGGTCAGAATTTTTATATTTTCAGAATGGGGAAAGTAATGATACAATGAACGATGATAGGCCAAAAGATTGAATGGAAATTTAAAAGTAGAAATGCTAACTCAGAAGTGCTTTGAACTGTTTAGCTTATAAGCATATTGTGAGAGATATTGCAGAGGAAAATTTGAACTTAAGAAACAGAAATTATTCTATTTCTTTTTCTTTTTTCAGTTTAACTAAGTTTTTTCATTTCAAAATTAAAACATTTAGTTAAATTTTAATTTTGTAATTGACATTTTCTTCAAACGAATGATGAAATAATGAATTTTTTTTGCAAAATTTTGCTTACTTTTACAGCAAAATCTGTTTTTGTGTCGTTACGAAGCAGTAAACGTCGAATGACTGATTTGTTAATTGCCGGGAAGACAATTTCTTTCGGGTGAGACATCTTCTAAAACATTTTGTCATCGTGGAATCTTGTACAACTTTATTTTTTTAACAATTTCCACTTAAACATATTTCATTATTAACTCCGTTTATATCATTTATTACTTCTTTTTTTAACAAAGTAGCTCTAACCTTCTAATACTTTCAGATCATCAGAAAATAAAAAGATTGGTTAAATTAAAGTAGTTATTTTTGAAAGTAATGTCACCCGACCATATGATTCGAAAACTGATGAAATAAACATACCTCACAAATAAAATTATAAAATATCAATGACTTATTCTGGCTAATTGTGCATTTTTATACTGTTTTGAAATTATATTATTAGCTTTGGAAATATTTCAGAAGTTCAAGAGGTTTCATTTATATGACAGTTATGAAAATGTCACATTAATTTGTATTTTTGCTATAAAAATTCATTTTTGATTCTCTCTGGACAATTTCTTTTCTTTTTTTTTTGGTATAATGACCAAAGTGAGTAGTTATTTACTAATTTAATTTTAGTTACTTCAACTAATGTTCAACTCTGAAAAGCTGTCCAGTGGATGACGCAGTTTACACACTAAGTTGTAAATATATGAGAGTTATTCCTTGGCCACTGTCATCTATATTAAATCTAAGAGATTTATGCAAAATTATTTAATAGTACTTATGTGGATTTATAACAAAGAATTCGCATCTTTGATTTTCTTTATTAATTATTACTGCTGAATGCTTCCATTTCTCATTTCTTTTTAAAATGACCAATTGATTTGTTAAATTTTAACTTTTCTATCATACTGAAATGATTTATCGAGAAGACATGTAATATCTTCTATGTATCCATAAAGAGGTACTGTTAAAAAAACTAAAAATTCATATGGATTTTGGGAAAATGCAATTTTTGAAATAATCATTATGGAAGAATGATGAAATAAGAAAAAAATATCATTCACACAACATCTCAGCATGTTATTCATAGAGTTATTTCCCCGATGCATTGTTTTACAGAAATAATATTAGTAAAAATAGTAGAGTAGTTCTGACTCAATTCTGCTAATTAATGTTTTGTGCACCTGTATTGGGCCATACGTGGTAAATAAGACACTGTCCGTCTGGCGGTGACGTAGTAGAATATTGTTAAATGTTTGATCGTGAAACGTAGAATGCTCTTCAGAATGCTCTTTTCTAGTATGGTGATAGCATGTCTGACGTGAAACTATTGGAACTGAATTTACGAAATTTCTTTTACGAAACTTTACGAAATTCATTACTACTAGTCACTCAAACGCTTTCTAGTGCTTGGTATTTGATTATCACAATTGTTTCTTAAAATTGATATTGAAACCACTAAAGTTGTTTTCTGACTTCATTCAATTTAAAAAGAAAAAAAAAGGGATCTATCTTCCAATAAAATTAAGAATATTTTATGATATTTCAAATTACCTTCTAATTGTCTGACAAATCAATTCGTATCCCACCATCATCATAGAAGAAAGATTACAAACTTTTATTATTATTATGTTAGAAGCCAAAACATAATATTATTGTAAAAGGAATGAAATGATCTCTCTGATGGTAAATAAGATAAACAAAAAGCAACTATCAGAATGTAACGGCAGTAAACCATCGAATGTAGCGAATAAAAGCATTTAAAGCAAACATTTCTTCAACCGGATTTAAAAATTTGAAAAATCCGACCACTAAGAGGAAATACAAACAATTTTAAAGATGAACAATTCATATAAAATTTCAAAGTTATACATCGAATTTATATGCTGCTACGATGACTAAAGTCAGCATCTGCTTAACAACTAAAGATGCATGAAATCAAAATATTCATCAAAAATCAACAAGTTGCATAAGGTCTTTAGAAATTACAGGACTAGCAGTACGATATCATCCATACCGCTTCATAAGTAATTCTAATGAAACGAACCCATCAGGAAACGAAAATAATATACAAACTCTACAAGAACAGCACAAATAATGATAATATTATGTCACAGCAAAACATCAACTGTATCTTATAAAGACGAAGATTTGAAGATGAATTCAAAAATGTGGTGTGAGGACAACAGTTAAAGCACAACAACAGCAGTGTGATAAAGCTATATAATGTCATTTGGGAAAGTAACGAGTTGGAACTCGGCAAATAAAACTACAGTTAATCTAATTTCATACAACACAGTTCTTCCAGAATCCGGAATTTTAGCCGTTTTTCGCTTCCGGAAAACCAATGTGTGTGCAAAGTTTAATTTTCAAAGATTCATCAAAAAAGTAAAAGTTTTGAAGAACTTTGTCGTACAGTGCTACAATAAAATGCAGAAGTATGAATCCAACTAAATGGATCGTAATGCTATGAAACCAGAAAGACATATAAAGATATGATTATTCTCTATTAACAAGGTAAACATATGGAACTATCTGCATTACTGAACTCATTCTAAATATTTTCCATTTTTCTTGCACTAATTTCCGCCAAATGGCGCAGGAAATGAACACAAACGATCATTCTTTGCTACGACTAAAAAAATTCTACTACTAGGAAAGCAAAAAACCAAACCATTATAACCTGGCGGTAACTAATTTACAGCATACCAAAACCATTTTCAGAAACGGCATGAGTTGTTTGATTAGCACTACCAATAGTAACACCGGCGTTCTGCAATCCATCAGCGCGACTACTAGCAGATGATACTGAAACACTGGTGTTCAAACTGCACCAAGATGGAATATGTACAATACCACTACCTCGGTATTTCTCCAATTCCTCTATTTTGCCGGTATCCTGAAAAATTATATCCCCATTCCAGACTATTATAAAAAATATAAAAAACAACTTTAAGTAACATGCAGCACTTCAAAACATAGTTTGTAATTTTGTGTCAGTCATCATGATTCAGTTTCTTATATTTTTTATTATTATGAGGATAATCATATAACAAAATCGATGCTGTTTGCTTTCTGGAAAAAATATTACCTTTTCGAGACGCTGCGCAATCTTTGCCAATTTCAATCGATCCAGATAAGATGGCCGAATGCGTGTTTTGGATTTCTTCACTAATTTTACTGCACCATTCTCAAATGCACTGGCTCTTTTGCTTGCGATCAAATGCGGGTTTTCCAAATTACAGCCCAGTTTCACAAGAAGCTTTTTCAACTTCTCAATTAAATTCTGAAAGTTTCTTTCCAACAAAATTCAATGGATTTCTGAAAAAAATAAACTTTTTCACAACGAATCGTCATTGCTCGAAGCTCTTCCATTTCTTCAAGAAAACCTTCTCGCTTAAAATCAAAAGCAGTAGTTATATAGTATCATCAAATGTAAAGCATTTTTTCTTTCATATTCCAGAATACTGTAAGAGGAGCAGACCGTTTCTTTTATCCATAAAAAACGGGCAAAAAACCAATCGCACAATATTACAAATTAAACAAATAATAAACTTTACAGAATTTTAACATTATATACGAATTGAAGACTTTATATAAATTTCATTTTCTAATATAAAGTGAAAGTAAAATAAAGAATTAATTTCTCACTTGCCGTAGTTGATTAGTTTCTTGCAGCCCTTCACAACGAATCTTCATAGCTCGAAGAAGCGCTTCCATATCTTCAAGGAAACCTTCCCGTTTATCATATTTTCTTTTTAAATATTCATTCCGTTTTCGCAACTCATCTACTTTACTTTCGGCATGCTGCAATTCAGATGCTCTTACTGTACCTGAAAAATAAATATTAATGAAATCCAATCAATGAGATAATTTCTTAGGTACATACCATCAAATTTAAAAGAAAAAGCAACACTCCTTACATTCATTAGTATTTTCGACAAGGCGACACTCCAGTTTGACAATATCAAGCTCCCGTTCGCTCAACAATTGTTTCATTTTCTCTTTTTCTCTACATAGTTTACGCAAACGCTCATTCATCTGGTCTTCAAATTTCTTGGCTTCTTGCAGCTCTTCTTTTATACACTACAAATAACAAGAAAGTAAGACTAACAGAAATCAATTTTTATAATTTCAATTAAAGCAATCGTTTAATCTAGAGTCATAAAACCAAATAAAATAAGCTGATGAATACAAGTTTCAAGAAATCATCGATGTGAACAATGCCTAGCCGTGGCAATGTTATCATACACTTTGTTCTATGTGTGAAGAAACAAATGAATATATTAAAACGATCTTCATATTATCAAAACTGATTTGAAAATCAACCTTGATGGTGCTAGCTGCTTGTAAACCCAGATACGTCTTACGTTTTAACATTACTTTTGTCTCGCCCAGAGCAACAGTGAGATCATCTTTCTGTTTGGTTAAATTGTCATTTTCTTCAAGAGTTCGCTTCAAATTTTCATATAATTCAGCACATTTTTGATTTTCACATCTAAAACAATCTTGCAATGTTTTTATTTGCAAAAGGACCGATGTTTTTTGTAATAATCCAGTGTTTCATAATTCCTATTTAAAACAACTGCATTTGTTAAAAATTTAAAATAAGCCAAAGATTTGAGCAGTAAATGAAATGTTATGTAATTGCATTATTTTATTTTGTAGAAGAAACAGTGTTGGTAATGCATTTAAAAAAAAGTTGCAAAGCTTCTCAACATGCCCAGCTGTATCGCACCTTGGGGATACAGCCGTAAGAAATACCTGAACTGCAATTTTAAGCTTTCAATATTTGTTTCATATATTGAGCATTTATTCAGAGCAGAGCGAAGCTCATCTCGAGCACTATGGAGATCAGAAGTCATCTGGAATTTATCTGATTCATCTAAATGTTTTTTGTAGAATTCATAATTAGGTAGTATGAAATTTCTTTAAATTGAAGGTGGAGAATATCATAAGGCAACATATTTTTAGATGACTCTGTATAAAGCTAAATTACATCAAGATATTACTAATCAGAACCAATTTCATTTAAATTTGCCCACAAATAAGGTAAAACTGACCTCCACACACAATTTTTCCAGTTTTTCACACTTAACTCTGTTGTCATCCGATGCAGACAGTGTTTTTCGCAGCGCTAAATCCAAATTCGCAAAAAAACGACTCACCTGAAATGAATTATTTTTGAATTTTATAGTTGTAAAATAAACCGACCTGGGCCCTCATTGCAGTGGAATAGCAACAACGGAAAGCAGTATCGAGGCATCATATGACACATTTTTCGAAAGCTTTCAGCATAGCACTGCCGTTTATGAGAGAGTTAAGATGAAGTACAAACTACTTAAGAGATGTTTGAATTCATATAAAACTTTTATGACTAACAACATGAAACTCTTTCAGCAAGTTAACGCATCACCGTTTTGGACGTGTGGTCACGCTAAAAGATCCCTGCAGTGAATAGTAGGATTACGAGGTAACATCCTGATGATTATAAATCTTGAAAGTAACGCACCGCTCCACTGATTTGTTCCACTGATTTATCACCTTCTTGTATATTAGAAAGAAGATGCTCTAACAATTGTTGTATGTTGGGACTAAGTTTACCGTGAATCTGCAATGAACAGCAATTTGATTAACAAGGATTTTCATAAATTAAAATTTGTTCAAAATATAACAAGGAACATCAGAGAAAATCCAAAAAGGTCTAACAACCTCCGCATGACGAACGGAATCGAGCATTAAAAGTAATATATCTTTTGTTTCACCACTTATTTCTTCCCGGTGAAGTGTATCGGTCACGCTTTCTGATGATTCAGTGCTTGATCTAGCTTGACATAATGTTAGGCGTGAATCGCTTCTGCTCATTAACTCTGAATATGATTCCGAAAATGAAGCTAAGCCACAGCAATCTGTTGATTTGTTCTCCATAACCTAACAATAAATACACACAAGAAATTCTTAAATAGCTAACTTCACCGAGAAAAAAACAAAAAAAATAAAAGTCAAACCCTGAAACATGAAAATCTCAATGAAGTTTTTCTACCCATTTCACATTAAAATAATGCGAAACAAATGTTAAAAGTCTTATACCTTCGTAATAGTTGCATACTGCTTTGCCGGTGGATCTGACATCATTCGATAAACAAGTGCATTGAGGTCTTCATATTTCTAAAGTATTGAACTATGAAAAACCAGTATTAATAAAGTATAAAATGAAGTATCAAATTTCTACAGAATTAGATATTATTATTCCACGACTAAATTTGGACTCAGGAACAAATCCCAAATCCTTACTTCTTTTAGTTCGCATAACTGTGAACGTATGACATCAGGTAGCGCGTCCCACACAGTAATATCTGCACGATTATTTGCATCAGCCAAACAAGAATAAACAGTGCTGTTCTGTCCTGCAAACAGCAAAAAAAAATCATTAATTCACAAAAGATCTGAAACTACAGTACAAGAAATAAGAAAAAATTTATATACAATTGTCGTTTGAGACAAAAAGAAAAAAGAAATGATGAAAACAAGGATACCAGGATATGATTCGTACAAAGCGATTCGTGCATGTAAACGTTCTAAACGTTCATCCTTCTCCTCGATTATTTTATTCAGCTGTGCAGTTTCTAACTGGTACTGAACTTCGGCTTGATTCTGAAAATTAATGTCAGTGGATGCTTAAAGAAGGACATGAAAGCTGCATGTTCCGTTCATTTCAAACAAATAAACTACTAATTGTGAAGAGAGGATATGTAGCAGTAATAATTCTGACTCATAGAACAAACCCGGAAAATATTATATTCTGAATTGACTTCATCCACTTTTGTCTTTAAACGTGAATTTTCATGCTTCAGGTCTGCTTTTTCTTCCATCAAATCTTCCTATATACAAATCGAATCAATTAACAGTTTGCTTTAAAAATGCCAATATTAACGATCATTCACAAGGTAAGATGGATGAGCGATGCTAATAGGTGTTCTGTGAATGACACAGTAATAATGTTTACTACTGTTTTTCTCCATTCGTCTTTATTTCCTCTTTTTCATATTCTGTTATCACTCAATTTTTTCTTCTTAATTCAAAATATATCAGAATCAAACAATAAAGCTCTAGAATTCTAATTTAAAAAATTATTGAAGATGAGAACATGACTTCAATCGACACCAATCTGTTCATAATATCGATTGCTATCTGACCAGAAATGACACTTTAAGATATTGTACGCCTCGAAAAGTTGAAATGTAAGTACCGGGACACACGAAAATTTTTTTCAAAACTTTCATAATAAATTATGAAACGATAGTTCTAAGTTGAGTGAAATTCGCTAATATCCAGTCAAAATTTACAGTATTAAATGCTTTTTTACAGTTGTCTTAGAAAAAAAAGCTTACTATCCGCTTTTGCTTCTCATCCATAAGAGTTCGAATGTTGCTAAGTTCAAATTCACGCTTCTCAAACAGTGATGCAAATTCATTGTTTTTCTGCTTTTCACTTGCAGTCTGCAAGAAATATTATTAGCTTATATATTTGCATGTTTCTTTATCCTTCTTTCGATTTATCATTTATCATTTTACTAAATCAATTGTAATTTAAAGGTGAACAGTTCAGAAGTATTCCATAAATATGCCTTTATGAAATGCTTACATTTCAATTCTCAAAAATTAAATAAATTTTCAACAAATTATTTATAAACATTTAGAAGTTATATGTTTTATGCATATTCATATATTCAATCATTTGCAGTAGTATTAACAGCATGAATAATGTAATGAAAATAAATCATGATATAACTGTCAAAGTAATAAACATAATATGAATCAAAATCTACAGTACATCGAAAGACCAAGTTTCTTAAAGCCCACAAAGCACAAACAAGAAGATTAATAACTGACACTGCCTAAGTATTTAATTATACTTAAAGTTTTGTCTTGCTGGTTAAAACCAGCTGTGATGCACCGTATTATATGCTAAAAACCAACCACTAACGTGTGATTTTCCGCAACTGTTTCTTTCAGATGTTCACAATCAGACAGTAATTTTCTCTTTTCAAGAACCCAATTTTCCTTAATTTCACTTTTCGTTTTTGTTTTCCCCTATAACTAATGTCTAATTTCATTGAAATCTTAGCAGTTTAACAAAATGAAATATGTTCAATCTGCTAATCTATATACTAGTATTTTGAAAGCTTTGACGTTTTGAATGAATTATTTCTATCAGATCATTTAAAAACTAGTTTAACGCAGACAGCAGAAGCAAAACATATTTAAAAGGAAACTAACACTTAATTGTGTCCTCAAATAAATAGCTTCATCGCGATATCTTTTCAAATCATTGTTATTTTTAGTTATTTGTCCGTTCAGTTCTTCGATCTGTAAAAGATGCAAAATTGGAAATAGTAATACTTATGTCCATAGGCTAATCGAAAATTTTCCTTTCTAACATTAATAAAATAAAAATTGTTTCTCACCAAAAGTTTTCACTACTTAAAAGACTTATTATTATGATAGGGCCTATGTCGAAATATCACTTCAGTGACATTTCTTAAAATGAATTATGATGCATTCGTAATGTTACTAATAGTGCTTTGATAATTTCCCAGATTATCTCCTAGTAAAATGCTGCAGTCTAAAAGCCATCGCATCAAAAATATTATCACTTTTAACGGAATTTAGCAGATGTCATTGGAGGGCGATAACGTAAATTCAATCATTTCCAAAAAAAAAAAAAAAACATATTTCTTGAGAAATAGCTAACTAATGAATTCTTCTTCGTTAACTCATCTAAGCATTCTGTTAATCGTAAATCCATATCACGATATTTTTTTAGTTCATCGGCAAGCTGAGTATTCTGCAAAGTAAGCTTCCCGTTTTTCTCCTGCCATGCAGCCAATCCTTTTAGACCTTTGTTATTAGCTTCAAGTAACGCCTGTTTTTCATTTGATAGTGCCTTAAAGAAAAGCAATTTTCAAAGACAATTACTGTTTTCTACTGGTTTCTAGAAATAAACTACATAATATTCATTTAATTATAAAGTCTGAGAATGCGGAGAAATACATCTCTACTCTTACCTCTACATAATCATTCTATTAAAAATCCCAACCCAAAGTACTGTTTTTATCATCAAAACTGATCGATGCAGAATATCTCACCACGGTTACTAACTATCGAAAAATCCCATTATCAGCCCCTTAACATGGATGTCAGCCTAATAGGATGATCAAAAAGCGCAACCCTGAAAATTCAATTTTGAAAAGATATTTAAAACAATTAACATAATTGGTAAGTGCAAGTTGCTCAATCCGTTTCTCGAGTTCCGATTTCTCTTTCTGTAAATGTTCGCGTTCATTCTCCCAGTTTTTCTTTTCTATTTCCAATTTTTGCTCCAATTCTGCGACTTTCGAATCTTGTTCTTGTAAATGCTCAAACTTTTTCTCAGTTACAAATAACTGTTTCTGCAAGTCAGCAACTTTTCCAGTACTTTCGTCATATAATCCTTTGAATTCGTTGCATTTCTCTTCGCAACTTTTTTTTTCTTTATTTAAGATGTTAATTTCGGCTCGCTTATTTTCTAATTCTTTTTCCAAATGAGCCTTCATCTTGTATATGTGTACCATGTTACTTTCAGCGATACTATATTTCTTCATCCAGATTCCAGCATTTTTTTCTCCTTCCTGAAAAAAAGAAAGTAAACTGATAAAATAATTTTTAGAATACACAAATTTTACACTATTAACCCGTCAACTACTATGAAGTATTGTGTTTAACCAATTTTTTTTTTTTTTGATAATTAGGGCATTACAGATCTAACATTAAATAACGATGGATTATATACAATACATAATACAAATATGAAAAACGAAGAGCAACAGTAGAATAAACTGCAATCTTTCTGACAAATAGCTTTACGTCTTTCATAATAATAAGTTTCACATATTAAGCAATTACGCTCTAATATCTTTGAATTAACTAATCATTAAAAAAAGTCTCAAAAAGTACTTTGCCTTACCTTCCCTATTTCCAGCTCAAATTTAAGCTCTGAAATTTTTGCTCGCATTGCAGTATTTTCGTCCTGCAACTTTCTCAGTGTTTCTACATCAGGCACCTGTAAAATCCTCGCATTGTTTATAAAGTTGGAAGGCGACAAATTATTCTCACTTTAACAAAGTGAAATCTGAGTTTAATCACAAATTGCATGAAATATAAAGCAACAATTTGAATCATATAGGTTCCTTCTTACTTTGTCAAATATCTATGATTATCATTTTTATGTTAAAGAATAAATCACCTTGTCTGCTTCTACATCAATCGAAATATTTTCTAAAAGTGCTAATTTCTGCTCAGCTATTCGTAATTGATGTTGGCATTCCACAAACTTTGATTCATTTTCTTCCGCAACTTTCTGCAATTTATAAAGCTTCGTAAATTTTGAATAATAAACTACAAAACATTATGTTTCTAAACAACAAGTCTTAAATCAAAAGGAGTGAAGTATTAGTCAGTAAATTACCTTCAGTTTCTCCATTTCTTTGGCCAAAGTTGCAGCATGGTCCTTCGAGACGGAAACCTAAAGCTTCAATACCAAAACTCACAGTTCGCATTTTATCATTGGTAAAAAAGTCACTATATTCTAAAAATCAATTAGAATCAAAAGAAATTACTACCTTTCATGTTTTGAAAAATTATGTAGCATAATGTTCAGAGCTTATCCAAATAGGTAGGATATTTACTACCATATTTATGCGGAAATGTGTCATATCCTTACCTGGTCTTGGAAATGATGATTTTCATTTGTAAGCCTTTCGACTAATTGTGACAACCGTTCATTCTCCCCCTCCAACCCAATGCATTCCGAATGTTTGTCGCGCAGCATCACAGCCAAATCTGAAAATCTTTTAATAGCCAATTAAATGGATACAATCCAACCAAATACATTTCAAGCAAAACTGTGAATATCGGGAATGCTACCTAATTTAGTGTACTGCTTATCATCGACAACTCCATTACTCGTTTCACCCTCTGAACAGTCCAAAACAGTTGTCGCATCACCATCTCCATATTTTAGTTGTGGAACTGTTCGAATTGGTGATATTCCTGGGACGTGATGGGAAATTTGCTGATTTTGTGGTCTGATTGGCGTCGAAGTGTTTGTAGAAACCGATAGTGCCGGATATGATGCTATCAGAATACCAACTCCATTTCTGCCCTCATTTTCCTGAAACATAATTAAGCACAAGTTAATTATTCAATTTTGTTTACATCATAGTATAGCTTAAAAAATATCAGAAAGAATGAACACTACCAGTACTATACTGTCAAAATGGAAATTTTCGGTTACTGAATAATTAGATGGAGGAATCATAAATCCGGCAGTAACCTCTGAACAGTTTAGCACACGAACTTTGTCATCCACTTTTTCCAAACAAGAATTGAGAAAACTCACAAATTAAGGGTTAAGTTCATCTGATCAATTTAGTAAGATACACATTTTGCGTGAAATAATAAATACAAAAAGGATGGAGATAGTAAAAAATTAAAATCAGTATGCTCTGAAGGCCTATAAGAATTCAAAAAAAAAATCTAACTTGGACAACAGGATTATGATGTGATTCCTCGGCACTTTGAGCATCTCTTGGAGTATGTATTTCCGATCCGATACCATCATCACGATCCTCCATTTCTAATTTCAGAATTTTTCTAACACCTGAAGAAATCCAACAAAAGTAGCACTAATAATAGTTATGCGTTCATATCAAATGATACCAATAATGCAGTTACTGTCTATTCAATTAAATTAATGTAAATGAAACGATAAATTGAATAACAGTAATTGATAAATGTGATACTAAACAGACTAGTCCCACTGATAACTATCCAGATTGTCTCAAAAATATTCAAATAAAAGAGAAAGCCGCGAATGAAAATCATCTTCCCAACGATGAATGTGACAACTCGTATGTTCGGTTATGTCACGTTTACATCGAAATATTTGAAAAGAGTTGTATTTTCATTTGATATGAAAAGATTGACTACTGATAATTCGTTGGGAAGAGTGGAATGTTCGAAAATTTATTCACCGGTATTCTCAATTCAAAAATAAACCGTATCAGAACTGTTATCAAATCCATGCAGTACAGGTGGACATCAATTCTTTAAATGCATCTAATTTAATTAGTAGTCCGGAATAATGCGTTTTTCACTCATTAATTCTTTATATATAAGAATAAACCAGAGCAAATGGCTCAGAAAATTATGAATCTCGATTTATGTTGATAAAGTAGTTTACACGTAGAGTCGAAATTACCGGTATCGCTACTATTACTTAAATGTCATTCATGTTATACAAATAATCAAATATGGATTTTTCAATACCAAAAATAACTGTGAGTTGAAATTAAAGTTTGTTTCAAATTTCTCGCCAACTTCGGTATAGAATTTTGGAAAAAACATTTGAAAGTAATCATTTGTTTATTTTTCCATTCTCATTGATTATATCGTCCCTTTTGTCTTTGTTAATAGTTATGTATGTTTAAATCGAATGATTTGATATATTTTCGTGTCATATGCGATATTGCATGGGGACGTTGTAGATTAGAGAAAAATGTTACTTATGCCTTACTCATTAGCCTTCTCCCTTCATTTCTTTCCTTTCCTGCTGCAAGTAAGGAATAATTTCTTATAAGTTATCAAATTGATGGATATGATAAATGAACTTAATGTAATGATAGTGTCTTACTTTATTTCTTCTTTTGAAATCCGTTGTCATAACTTTAAGTTTTTTATTTCTGATTTAAATACATTTTTTTTCAGAAAGATGTGTAGAATAGTAACAGTGTATTCCAGTAAACTTTTAGTTTACTAATATTTTCTTTCTTTCCCTTCTATCAAAAAAATTAAAAAAAGAACTTGAGAAAGGAGATGAAACAGGGGAAGAAAGGAAAGAAATTCCAAAGTGATATTTTTTACCCTTAAGCAATAACACATCAAAAAGATAGAAAACAGAAGAGTTTGAAAATTATTTTATGAAGAAAAAGATAGAGAGCTAGTAGTGATAACTATCTGAAAAAATAACAAAAATAAACAGTTATCTAGAAAAGAACGAGGTAAATATTGATGAAAAGAATGGGTTAACTTGTAAAAAATAAGAAGGGAAAAATAGTCAAAAACTTTAGGAACGTTTAGACATTAGTATTATCATTCAAATAACTTAAAACTAATTAAATATGAAAAAACATTCATGTACCGCATTACTGAATCATTTACTTTAATCTGACTGCTACATAAGTTATGGAAATTTGGCAGAAAAAAGGAAAGGAAATAATATGAATATAAAGTATGAACTGTATTTAGTTATATAGCATTATATTTTTTTCAGATTATGACAATACCAATAGCACTGCTAATCATTCAAGATAACCAACCCACCCAATTCTCTGTTGATTTTCATTAACTTCCTGTTCACGTTTATTTTCACAAGATACAATCTCGACTATTATCACGAATTAATCAAATTTGCGAGCTTGTAACTTTTCTTTCTCTTTTTAGGAATAATTCCAAATGGTTTCAATCGTTGCCTTATATTGTCATCTGGTAACTGTGGCTTTTTGCGAATTGATTTAATCTTGAACTTCATTTCATGTGTACCATTTTCCAACAGCGTACCTAAAAAGCAAACCTCTAATATAAATATTGTAAATCCAATTCTTAAAGTATGATTTAGACACTACTAACAACTTTTGAATTCAGTTGACCTCTCAAGACTGCGTATTATAGTGACATACCAGGTTCTTGTTTAACGGTAATACGTTCGTGAGAATTCGTGAGAACTACAGCACTATTTAACAAATCAAGTTTCTCGTTCACTACCACAATTCCTTTCATCAAAGTTGCTGAAATTTCATAACACTCCAAAAATATTTAAAAACTAAAGAAAAAAAACCTATGAAAATCAATCTGGCACAAAAAAGGTGAGAAGCTTAATCATTAGTGACTATTTACTGTTTTTGATCAATCCACGCAATTGTTTTACGAAGATGGGAAACAGATCAAACAGAGAGATATCATTTTGAGCTAAAGTTCCCCAGTAGTGATACATATTTCCTTTTGTGTAACTACACTGAATCCTTTCCCATCCCATCAAGATCAGGTAACTGAGAAACAAAGTTACAAAACTACTTGCATTGGACTAACAATAAATTAAACTCATCGAAAGGAATACTTTCATCGTAAGTAAAAAAAAGAAAAAAAAAAACGAATTTCACCACAGAAAACTAACTGGCTTTAAGGGACATAGCATCCTTCTGAGTTCTAATACCAGCAATTGGAATATAAACATAAGGTAGAGTAAGATGATGAAAATGGCAGTTCAATGGTACCGCATCGGATCGAGACGGAACTGCAAGCCTTGCTCGATTCTTTGCTTTGTGAGGAAATTTAATCGATGACAAATCACTCAATGGAACCTGTAATTAATACTACTTTGACCCCGTAAAATTTGCACAATCATTTTCTCTGATGACTTTTTAAGTGCCGGAGTAACCGAATACAAGTACAGATTTCTCGAACAAAGTCCAAAATACCAACTTCAACTATTGGTTACCCTATCAGTAGAACGGGCTAATTACCAGTGTTAAGATTTGACGATTAGATAAAAATTCATCCCCCTAAAAACGACTCTTAATGATTTGGAACAGCAAACCATTAAGATTAACAATTCATCTAACAAAAAAAAAAAGGCAAACCTTTGTCGGCTTCCTGACCAACCAAACATCATACTCCTCTGTGCTTGTACCGCATAAATTAGTCGAAGGAACAGCATTCGAACTTAGCACAGTATCGCTCGAATCCGTCTCACCAAGAACTGAATCACTATCAGGTTTCTTCCTTTTTCCCATGTCTAAGTTCAGAAAAAAATTAAGATTTTTTTACTAACTAATGATGAAAAAGTAAAAACGAACACCAAACCAAAGCAAATGTATTAAATCACCCAGTGTATTAATCTTCCAATTCAGTATATTAAATCAATTGCCGCTAACCTAATGTCATCTAACACTACTTTTTGACTCCATTATGAAGGCTACAAAAAGAACCTTTCAAAACATTACATCACAAAAACATTACAAAAATATTTATTCTAAAAAAAGTGTCATACAGGCCGTATTGAACACATATTTTATGAGATCGATATAATCCGAATAATGAATTATAATCGCATGAATAAAAATTTCTTAAAAAATGAAAAACAGATTCAACAAACAGAAATATAAAAAGTAAAGCAGCAGCAAAGAAAAAGCAAGTCAGGTTGGATTAGGAGGTGATATGTAAATAGAAAATAAAAAAATGAAATGAAGAAGCAAAATTGTGTACCAAATCTAAATTTAGATTTATAAAGTGGAATACAAAAACCCAAAAAAAAAGTAGATGACGTAAACTTTCCAGTTTTACAAAACAGTATTGATCGTTGCATCGAGATAAGAAAACCAGCAACAGATCAATTATTTTCTTGTGTTGCGTTTTTCCTTATATATCGCTTCATCCGTAACTCCTCGTTCCATGACATAAAAGGTTCCAGAGTAAATGAATCTTTTGTTGTTGTGAAGAATTCTTCCAAATCTTAAACCGAATAGATGAAAAAAAAAAAGATTTAAAAGGATAATTTAACATGCATATATTGTTGCAAATTTCGAACAATGTGGACCTCGAAATAAATTACAATAATAATTCCATGTAAAAATTGATCATTCAAATTGTATTACATTATTCAAATTGCATTAAAAATTAGTCATCCAAATTGTATGAGTCATTTAATTAATTTCTCATTTGTCATTCAGTTAATTTCTTATGTCCTTTCTTTGTTTATCTTGAATCTGACTAAATTCCTGTCTATAATGGTTATCGGAATCTATATATCTATATATATATCCAGCCTTTTAGTCAATCATATCGGATATAATTTAATATAGTTTTTTTCTTGTTCACACAGCTATCTCTGTATTCGACAGGTTATATCAAGATTTCGTAAACCACTTCCATTATGACAAATATATATATTTTATGTAAACACAACCAATGATTAACCCTGCCCGAATTTCGACCGTGCCAAACCTCCCAAATCAATATATTCTACCATATATACTTTCTATGTACCTTTCGGCTTGTTTTTTGGTTTCTATAAATTTGTTTTAAAGTGTCCGGACAGCACAAGTCATAAGTCATCATTACTTCATTATGTGATATCTTCGTTCAATTTCTTCGTAGAAATATCACAAATATTTAGTGCACGATAGAATATTTTTACAAATATAAAATGACGCAGACAAATTATTTATAGTTCGGAATTACCAATACTGTCCAACTATTAGTAGATTCAGTATTGTCCAGTATTTGGTGCAGCTTGAAAGTTTCATCGTAAACTTCTGTGGTTTGTATTCCAAAACAATGGAATTTTCTGAGTACTACATCGACATATGAAACATAAATTAAAAAAAAAAAAGAACTATTATATAAAAAAAAAGAATAAGTGAAGGATTCGTGTAGAAACAGAATCATACACACCTACCTATCCCGTATTTTTGTTCATAGTGAGAAGCTTGAACGATCATATCGAATTTATCCAAATGTTTAACAATTTTAGCTTCTTTAGTTTCATTGGCTTCATACTCCTGCCATAACGAATACCAGTCTTCACCAACTGTTGATGGTACCATCTCCATGATTTTCTTCATAGCCTATACATGATGAAGTAATGATCAAAACTACAAATTAGCAAATGAAATGAAGATGGGTCGAATACTCATTTCTACACTAAATCTCTCGCAATGCTATGTTAAGTGGTAGATCATTGTTCTATCATCATCGAGACAGCAAGGATTAGTTATGACTTACGAGTTTCATACATCTGTGATCCATGACTTTAATTCAGGAAAACAAACCACATCTTCCAATCGATGTTTCTCTGTAGCCGAAATACCGCAGCGCGGAGTAATATCGCCTATAATAGCTTCACCCAGATCATGTACCAATGTCATTCGAATACACTTAGCACGATCACAGTCATTATCCAGTAACATTGCAAGCACTGCCATACGATACATATGACAAGCTACTGTTTCCGGTTCCGGAATCTAAAAACTGTTGACTATAAGACAGCTAAACATTCCCAAACAACTCTTTCAATAGATGTATCACAAAAACACAAAACACACAAAAAACACAGTGTATCACAAAAAAAAAGTTTTTTTTTTCTTTTTAAAAAATATTAAAAAATCACACAAGGATATATAATACGCCTGTCTACCTTCTCCAGAAGCGATCCATAAAAACAATTTTGTTTGCAGTTTGTTGTTTGCAATTCGTTGTATTAAAAAGTCATCAAAAAGGATACAACAAAGTATTATGAAAAGTTTTTTTTTTAAAAAAAGGAGAACAGAAACTTAACTAACATTGAATTTCACCCATCCAGTCCTTTTCAAATGTTTTAGTTCATCCAACACGTTTAACAAATTGAAAATATCCCCCCTTTCTGTCAACTGAGCTTTCATTGACGACTCGACCTTAAAAAAAGAAAAAATTCATATGCGTCATTTATTTTACACAAAATAAAAAACTGTGCATAAAACATTTTCCTCAGCAACACTTCTGCAATCCAACCGTAAATCCAACAGTGTTACAGCTCCATCCAACCTGCTTACACACAAATGCGTTTTTTTAATAACCGTTCAATTTTCATTGTGTTTGTTAGATCACGATGACTGTGGCTGTAGTCAAAATTTGTTGTTTAACTGAACATTTCCAGTTTTATATACAAGTTGCACTTTATGGGATGGACGTCAAACGAGTTCCTGGTACAGTTATTTCGCGATGATGGTCTTTAAGTTAGCTTCCTGATTCAGTGGATTTCAATATATTTTAGACAGAAGTACGAATCATTTTGGAGGTATACTTCGAACGATGGCAACACCAATGAAGAAACGTCGAAAAACAATAAAAATAGCATTCGATATAGGAGAGCATTACTCAAAAGGTACAATCCATTTGTGATTCTCTTCTTATTCTTCATTTTATTTTTCTGACTGCAACCGAATGTTTTAGATGGAAATGAGCATGAAAGTGCCAGAACGAAAGAATCACCATTATGGATGAAACATTTAGAAAATATTAAGCAAATGAGAAGTAAATGGGATGCACCCGTAGATAGTATGGGTTGTCATATGCTTGCTGATGCACTCGCTGAACCAAAGGTATGATAATTGTTGTTTTGGGACGTTAAGACACGTTACAAGAAATGTAACAATTTTCGTTTTTGCTTTTTTTCTTACAAAATAGATGCATAACAGATGCATAATACTCTTCGGTACTTTGTCTAGTTATATATCATTAAGGAGTTGTATTTTTGAAAACGCACTTTTCAACTTCTGATGAGTATGAAATTTGACATAAGTCTTACTGTTGTTTCCTTTAAAATTTCCACTGATTACCCTTGGGATGATATATTACTGTAAGCTTTAAGTAACAGTACTACATGACGGTTCGAAATATTTTTTTTCTCACATGATTTTTAGATATTTCGTTTTCAAACTCTATTGTCGTTGATGCTATCAAGTCAAACAAAAGATCACATAACTGCTGCTGCAATGCATGTAAGTCATAATTCATAGTTTGTTATCATGAATGTTCTTTACAAGAACCATTATTTATATTAGTCGGATGTAATATGTGTATACATTTGCACTTACATACATAGTTCTCCCATAAATGTATGGCACACATTTCAGGGACGTATATGCGTATATCCGTCTTTCCAAAGACAACCGAATAACAAATAAAAAGTAGATTTTTATAAGACTGAATTTAAGCGATTAAGAAAATTAGTTCATTTAATATAGGCGTTTGTGCTAAATCAGTAGTTGAATATGAATCACGTATATAAGATATATTCAGATGGAATATTTGTAAATTATATATGAAAATTATATGTGATACGTTAAATTATATATGATACGTTTAATTTGCAGCGACTACGAGAACACGGATGTACAGTTGATGATTTAGTCGTAATTCCCACAGAAAAACTTCAGCAATTACTCATTCCGGTCGGTTTCTACAAGGTAAGAAATAATAATAATAAAATATAGGATGAAATGTTCAGACAAGAACAGTACCGTACTTTACTGGTAGCTCAGATCAAAGCTGAGCATGCTGCTTCTTAACTTGAAAGATTTTTGGGAAAGAGTTGTCCTGTTTAACGGATATGTACTGTGACCTATTGTACTGAAAGTCATTCATTTTTTTGATATTACTTCCCTTTCTTGAGTAAATTAATTAAAGTGTATTTTATTTTGTTTTAGAAAAAAGCTGTGTACATCAAAAAGGTAGCAGAAATTTTGAAAGAACGTTATGATGGCGATATACCGAATACAGTTGAAGGGCTTTGTTCTCTCCCGGGTGTTGGCGAAAAGATGGCTTATCTTGCGATGTGTACTGCTTGGGACCAGTTGGAAGGACTTGGTGTCGACACACATGTACATCGTATCAGCAACAGACTTGGCTGGGTGCGTTTCTACGTAAATAAATGATAAGTCAATGGAAAACAATATATTGTAGTAATAATTGTTTGAAGTACTTCGATCATGAAATAAGTGAAGACTATTCTTGAAAAGTTTGCCTCTTTATAGATAGTGAAATTCGAAGCACTAAACCTATAGTTAAATTTTTGCAGATCAAAACATCAAATCCAAAAGAATCTCGGGTGGCTCTAGAAGCGTTGGTTCCGCGTGAACAATGGCAAGAACTAAATAAATTGCTAGTTGGCTTTGGGCAACAAACGTGTTTACCCGTTTTACCGAAATGTTCGGAATGTTTGAATAAGAATATATGTGCCGCGATAGGAGTGAAGAAGAAACGTTGATCTTTCAAGTTAGAATTTTTAGTGCAACAGAGTTTAGTACTCTAATTATTGATCTCTTAGTTAATTGAGTGTTTTTAGTTATATTCGAATAACTCAAATACCAGCTTTTCCTATTTAATCATTTTTTCTGTTTATGTAAATATATGTAAATTTAATTTCTGTGCGTTCACTTCAAATGTTTATATCCTTTTGAATACTTCCTCAATGTACAGTAATCTGTTCCTATATTCATGTATTATATGCGCTTCTACATGTTTACAATATTTCTGATTCATCCGGTTCAAAATATTTTCTATCGTCAGACTTTAAACTAAAATCTGTCAGAAAATAAGTATAAACATAACAAGGTAGTTACCCACCAAGTACGTCTATTCAGTTAAGGAAGTGCTGATTGGAGAAAACGTGAGGCCTAAAATAAGCACAACCTTCCCTTTCAGATATAAGTCTCAAAGTATATTAATCAGAATGATTGTTTTGCTGTAAGTCATTGTCGTCACAAACATCCAAGTTCCCTTCATCAAATGAGTTAGCAAAGCTCAGGCAGAATTTCTGGAATCTAAAAATGATTTTTAAGGCTATGCGAACTGACGGCTTACTGTAACTTTAATTAGAATTAAGGAATTACAGGAAGCAGCAACAAACTTGCTACAACAACAATGAGCTGTTAAAAAGAAAACGATATGCACAGATATAACAATGGAAACCCGAAACGAAATCAATGCGAAACTTATTTTTTGAGCTTCGTGTAGTTAATCATGTTACTGAACATCATGTTACAACTTCATTTTCCATCGGGCTTACTAGCTTATAGAATACTTTGTACTTCTTGGAGGTCATGCGTACCCGCTTTACTGCTACCAGATAGAGTATTCCTAATCATGTTTACTTCTTAAGTTATCCTTAAAACATTCTTGGTGATAAGACTGAAAACGACCGCTCCCAAAAGGCTATTTCCAGAAGAAATTCGTTTTGTCTTTAAAAATTACGAGGACATTTGCATTTACATTCTATGGAAACAAATTTAAAAATCAATAAGGAAATGAAATGTTCTGAAAAACAATGGGAGAATCCTACAATCAGTACGAGACATTGTCCGCACAACTTTATGTCAGACTTCAGCATCTTATGACTTCTGATTCCAGCCATTTTATCAATTTATAACAATTTATCCGTTACATTAAGGGGATAGAACATAAAATGAATTTATGTATTTCACAGAGATGCAAAATATTACAATTTCAAATTAAATTCAGGTGACTCAAAAATGGTGCTCATTCTAGATATTGTCAATTGTTTACCGTGGTTATAGAGTAATTTGAATAAGCCAGTACCAATTGTGATTGGAGTACCAAGAATGATGCACTCGCTTACACCGCAAATCTTATCTTCTTGTGAGAAAAATGCTGCTTCGAAGAGATGATCAGCCGTTTTTTCAAATGATGCTAACAATAACACCGATTCTTTCATTTTCACCAAGCCGTTTCGCGTTATACCAAGCACTTCACCCCTAAATTGAATTTTTATTTCAGTGACTTCCAAATATCTTGAAATGTAGAAAAATGCAACAGAAAATTCTCATTTCTAAAATTTTTAATGCAAACAATCACTCATCAAATGAGAAAAGATTACTAACAACTCACAGTCGGGCAACTCACAGTTTTGTCAAAGGACAAAAAGAAATAGATAAAAATTGGCGTACAGCAGCCATAGTCTTCTAATTACAATACAAAAGGCTGTAAAATGTATATCAATTAACAGCTTTATAAAGGGTTTTTTGACAAATCAAAAACCAAAAGAACCTGTAAGTCATTAAATCCGCAAGTAACATCACATGCCGTTGATCCAAGCCAATCCCATGCGAAGCCATTGTGGATAATATTTCCGAAATGATCGATGAACGTGCTGCTTCAATGCCAAGTACCTAAAATAAAAAGTTATGTTAGATTTCTTTAAAGAGCTTCCTTCCATCAGCATATCAGAGTTATGTGACCATTTAACATAACACAAGCTGAAGATTAGTACATCAGCGACGGTGAGTGCGTTATTGAAATATGTTCGACGGCCATCAACACCCACTGTTGCCATAACTTCACGATAATCTATCCCTTCCACTAGTAACTTATAAGAATCGCCCTTCTTTTCATCTGCATGAATCACGCAGCGTACAATGCCCGGAAGACCTGAAAATTATTCTTATATAATGAATTATTTTCATATGAAAACAAATCAATAATAATGTCACTAGATTGCACATTTAGCGAGCTTTTTGCACAACCTACACTGAAAAACGATTAAGACAGGAACTGCCAACATTATTAACTTTAATTAACACTTAAGCATCTATAGTTAGACTAGACAAAAAATCGATTCTGAAATAATAAACTGAAGCGAAATATGTTGCATACCTTTTACAACAACATTTCCAATATTATACTTCAGATATTGGATAGCCATCATTTTTGAACATTTAGCCAATTCCGGCGGTCGAATTGTCATAATTGTCTTACCCAAAATTGTGATCTGAAAATTAGTTTCCATAGATAATAAGGTTCTGATAAATTATTTAAAGAACAAGTAAGGAATTGTTTTTACAAGGAAAGTCATCACAAACAGAATCTGCTAGCAGATAAGATTGTGATGCAAATTTCATACTCAGAAAGAAAGCTGACAAAACAAGATATCCGGACAACCATGCAACTTCATGCAGCAAATTGAAAAGTCGCAGCATGCCCAAAAATTGGGAAAAGTGCTTTTTTTTATAACAGAACCAATTAGGATGAGGTTGTGACAAAACTGAAACATAACCCATCAATAGAAGTTAACCCAGCAAGCATTTCTTTCCGTGGAAAATATTCTTTTGTTAATAAAAAAATCTTCCAATAATGAACCTGTGATATTCTTACTGGAACAGGTAATTTTGAAGTGCAAATAGACTGTGCAATTGATGACATTGTGATTTCAAGTTGAAGAAGTCGGACACGTTTTGCATTGATCTTTAACAGAATAAAGCAATCATCTGGCAAATAAACTTCTTCGATGTAATCACAGATCTCACCTGCAAACGGAAAATCAACAAGAAGTAATGTCGAGAATCTTTTAGTTTCTAATTGTTTCCATTGTTCCAATTTCCTAACTTATCAACTCAGTCACTTTTCTAACTTCAACTCAATTTTTAGTTATAATGTCATGATCTGGAAGCCTGAATTTTTAAAAGGAAAATCAAAATGTAGACTATTTTAAGAAATAAAAAAAGGCAAACCAAGTGTCGTTTTCTCAATTCTTGCTTTCACTCGTCGCGCTAACTTTTCATCCTTTTCATTCGTCAGTGCAGCTGTGATTAATGGTGTTGAAATCAACTTAACACCATTAATGATTTCTTTAATTCGTGGTACACCCTTAAAATGGCGCATGTTTTGATTCAAAGTAAACGCAATGTCAAGAGACTATCGGTATGGCGTTTTATGTCGAGCATGGTATGAGCTTTGAGAAGGTGGCACGTGGTTAGACTATGCAGTCTTACATGACGTGTTTTTACGGGCCTACAAAGCTTAAATATGCAGAAGCATTTCTAACAGTAATATCTAATCTTATTTAATTTAAAAGAAAAGCAGTTCAAAGCACCGGAAATCTGTGTTATTTCAACTCTATCAAAAAAGATCTATGTTATTTCAACTCCATCAAAAATATACCTGAGTAATATTCATAGAAGCAACACCAGCGAAGTGAAATGTTTTTAGCGTCATTTGCGTTGACGGTTCACCTGGAAATGAGTACCTTTGAAATGAGTGCCTTTCACTTGCCAATTAATAATAGAATGCAAAATGTATAATTGGCAATTTAATGTCGTTCAATAAACATATTAAAATATGTAAAAATCATATTTAAAAGACTTAACAAGTTATAAACATTTATCCGCTGAATAACTTACCAATACTAGTAGCAGCAATTGCGCCAACTGCTGTACCCGGTTCACATATGGCACACCTAAATTTTCTTAAGCAAAACTTAGTGAAGGCAACTGCTTGTGCATGTGATAAACAGTGCGATCTAATTTCGGTCTCTCGGAAGAACTTTTGATTCTTGCAATCATTACAATGTGTTGCTGATGGCATCAATTTGCTGGAATAGTAGAGCAAAACAGTAAAACATTGTTAAATTGTTAATAAATGTTGGTAATATTTAAAAATCACTATATTGTAATTGTAAGTTCAGAAATATTTAATTATATGAATTACTTAACTAGTTATATAAAGGTGACCATGTACTGGAGACTATAGGTTAAGAATATACAGAATTAGCAAAGGATTGAAGAAAAGAGCAAAGATCCGTGATAGACTAAAGTTTCAATGCTACGGTAATTTGTAGCCTTCTGCTATTCAAAGTGGAGGGTAAATTATATCAATTCAATTTCTAAAATTTTATGCATTCAAATATTTTTTTTCCATAAGTGACCCGTCCTACCATCACTTTATAAACAAGGAAGGATATCCCAAAGAATAGTTACGCATAAAAAGAACTGAGCAACTCAGTATTTGTGCTAGATAAAGCTTGTTAGATCTTCTATTTTCCACATTTTTAGAAAATTTCAAAATCTTGCATTAAATAATTCATACCAGGCTTAACTACCCCTCATCCAAACCATAAAAACCTTTTCTAAACCAAATATGATGAAAATAATAAACTATTACTTACTCCATATGTTTGGTGCAATTTTTTGGAAGTTCGTAGTATTTGTTTGTTTTTTTAAAATATTCATTGATAAAAGACTCAAGCTGTTTTCGAAACATTGCGTGTCGTTTCCCAATTATTTCACTAATTGTATCTGTGACAACTTTTTGTAATTCATCGCTGGTGATATCCACATTTTCTATCAAATGCCTATATTTGTAATTACCATATCATTTTACTTTAAATTTACGTCTTGCAATTTTTTTTTAATTTTTACATTTCCTTAGGAATTCTTTGAGGTCCTATGCTAGAGTTAGAACTTTACAAAGGAAAAAAAAAACAATAAGAGTTTTCGACTGAAAAGATGCTTTCAAGATCAAAATTCTGCCAGAGAGAGAAATGAACCCATTAAAATAACTCGAAAATGATTTGAATGATTTTCACGTATAAAAAAAAAAATCATAACGTTAACTATAGAATGCAACACATTATTAAACATTATTTGATATTCTTCCCGGACATTAAAACAGTAAACATACGGTACTGTATTTCGAGTATGCTCCAATATATGTTTGAAATCTACGACGCCGCCATCCTTTGATTCCATTAACGCAGGATCCAAGCCATCTTCGCCGAACGTAAATTCAATTACATCGCCTACCGAGGAACGTACTGTACCATCGTAATTTACACATAGGTCCTAAAGAAAGAGACAAATTAGTAGTTATCGGAAATAACAATAAAACAGGATAAAATTAATTTTCAAATGAAATATTTGGACTTATGAATCATTAATCAAAATTTCCGCATATGCATGATCTGTGCAGTCACTATTTCTTCTAAATTAACAATATAAGTGTACTTCGAGACATTTAACCAGTCGTCGTTGCATATAACCAGTTTCGGCAGTTTTTACTGCAGTATCGACAAGACCTTCGCGACCACCCATAGTGTGAAAGAAAAATTCGGTAGGTGTTAAGCCAGAATAAAAACTGTTTTCTACAAAACCTTTCGCAGCTGGTGTTTTCTGACGTCTTTCGAAATGTGGCAAGGAACGATCCTGCAAAACCATGTCATGAATGTGAAAATTTCAAAATTCCTGAAATATGATTTTATTACAACTTGTCGAACTTACAGATGATATAAGAAGTCGTTAAGTAGTGAATAACAATATGTCATGAAAACAAAAATCTGCAATGCAATTTCTGAGCCTATCTTAAAAAAAAAGTAGATAATAAAATTTAAGAAAATTCATCCAGCAGAATTTTCGAAGGACATTCATTGACAAAGATTGTGCAATCACAAGATTTAACTAACAAGATTTTGGTTATTTTCTCTGCATCCTTCAGTTCTAAGTTTAATAAAACAACATCAAAAAGCTTATGCAAATAAAGTATTTATTCTGTAAATTGAAATAAGCTGCTTGTAATAAATATTTGACGGTTAATGTAATAATGTCATAAACATTATAAAACAAACTCCAGGTATTTAAGACTTTCTCCACGGTTTCTGTTAATAAAAAAACTATGACACACCTCAAAACCATCCGGTGGTCTGTGTCCAGAGATAGCTTGCTGACCCACGCATGCAATCATCTGTGAAATATTAATGAATGAACCCTTCGAACCGCAAACAGCCATAGTTAGTGGAGCATTGTGTCTGAAAATTCAGATATAATAAAAAACCATTCAAAAAGGCCACCTGATCTCAGAAAGTTAAAATGAATAAAAATAACCTCGATAAATTGCGCAAACATGCTTGACCCGCGTGATCACGAATGGCAGAAAGTTCTTTCAAAATTAATGCCTCCAGTGTTTCAGATTCCGTGCAACCTGGCTGTGCTTTCAATCGTCCTTCTTTTAAGCTTTCAATATAATCATCGCATATTTTATAACCATTACTCAATAAATCACTTTTTTCTTTCAACAACGCCTTACTTGGTCTTACATCACCTATTCCTGAAAATGCATCAACTTTTGTAAGATACTAATTCATATCCGGAATACTTTCTGCATAATTTATATAGAGATTAAAAAACATTATTTACTACAAGGAGAAGAGTCGCCTTAATAACCATCAAAACAAAGCTTGGAGATATGTAGGTGCTATTTTAATAATTATTATGTAATCATATGAATTTATGAAATTTGAAACAATTAGCATTACCAATAGAAAAACCACGATTGCTAAGGAACACAGGAGCCATTCTGCCCAGCCGCCACATCGCATCAACCGCTGCATCCTCACCAAAATCACGCAGAAGTATGTAAAATATGTTCGTTTTACTACCTGATCCTAATAATGCCTTATCCAGTACTCCACATAGCAAGACACTATTCCGAATTATTACGTAGGAATCCTGAAATGTTTGCATTAATTTATAACATTCTTATCGCTATGATAATAATGAAATAACTCTAGCTTAAAATAGAACCGAACAAAACAATATGAAAAAAATCTACATTCCATTATTTAATTTGAGAAACCTTGACGCAAAATTCTTCGTTGCCGGTATAACTTTTGTTTTTCGTAGTTAAATTCAAATTGATTTTCGAATCCACATCTGGCCTTATAATTAGCTCTATCAACTGTAAAAGCAATAGTGAATTAAATTCCGTTATCTTGAAACAGCTAATTTCTCATTAACGAAACACCATTTGACATTTGCGGGATTATTTTTCCTACTAGTCTCCTGCGGAGTAAGGTTAAAGAATTCGTTCTATTGTGTCTACAGTGGTACTACACTATACCACAGTAGTCATGCAACCTAGAAGAAACTGTCTCACTTGTTTTCCAGTCCAAAGTTCCACTGGTTTTAGAATTGCTGGCGGTGGTATTTGAATCCTTTGCTGCTTTTTCGAACTTGAGTCTATGATTGCGGCTGCAAAACGATGCACCTCCGAACGAGGGAAAAAGCTATCCTTGTGTGTTAGGAGATAAGTACCAGTAATGAAATCCTACAAATTGCAATTAGGTTTGAAAAAACTGCGTGCTGAATCATATTTTATTTCAAAGAACAAAAAAGATAGCCGATGTTTACAACCAAATCTTTTACTTTCAGTAAATCTATTCATTACTTTGTGCTATTACATTGTGGTTAATTTAGATGTTAATTTTTAAGATGACATTCTGTAATATCGGATTTCTGGAAAGAATATCTAACACACTGCGATTTTAGCACTTAGACGGTGAATTTCACTATTATAAACTGAAATATTTGTTATTTAGAGCGTTGTTTAAATTCAAGAAATGTTAGAAGATAGTTTCGAAAACACTGCATTAACGGCCTAATAAATATGTTTTCTGATAAAGAATTAAGTAAAATAATACAAAACAGATGTACCTGTATAGCAGCAATGAGTGGTTCACCGGATCTAGGCGTGATTAGGTTGCTTTTGACGCCCATTAACAGAGATGCTTCAGCACGTGCTTCATATGTTTGAGGAACATGTAAGTTCATCTCATCACCATCAAAATCGGCATTGTATGGTGTGCATGCACATTCATTAAACCTAAATCAACTTAACTATAATCTGGATTTCCAGATGGATTACCGAAATTAAGCCAAAATTAAAGTCAAAGAAATTGGACAAGTGAGATTCTTGCACAATCAGATATTTCAATGGAAACCAGACCAGATCATGTTATTGTACCGTAGAAGTATCAATATTTTTGCAATATTAAAGAAGATAAAAATTAAACAAAGGCTGTCACATGTTGATTGAATAAAACCACCAATAATTTAATCACAGCGTATACCAAAGTAAATAATTAAGTGAATAGTGTCATTAGACTCATATTCTATAGAAAACTAATATTGAATAGTTTCTGTAATATTTCAGACATGATCAAAAATGATGTCTCAATAAAAAAATGATATTTTAATTAGTAATGCATGCTGATTAACATTAATAATGGAAGAAAATTTATTTCTGGAACACTATAAGACCTTTTCAGTTTGGATAATCAAAACAAATTACATAAAAAAAAATTTAGAAAATTGGTAAGATAACATCAAAACGGATTAAATTATGACAGACCTGAATGTTCTTCCACGAACGATTTTTGCTCTATGAGACATGATTGAGATTTTATGCAATGAAGGTTGCCTATTGAAAAGCACAACATCATTGTCATCCAGATGCCGTTCAATTATATCACCAACTTTTAATTGTGCAGCTGTGATTTCACGATTACCATACCTGCAATTGGTTGGACGACACAAATGAAATTATTTAAATTTATAATAAAGTTGGATATAAAATAAGTCAATTCTCAATAGAAAGGAAGTATCGACTTAATGAAGTTTCGACACGCACTTAAGGAAGCGTTTGTTGCCTGTTGCTCTTTCCACAATATGATTTGCTCCTGGATGTATGTCATCACCATTCAGAATCAGTTTACGCATTCGTTCAATATTTGCTTTATTTACAATTTCTGGAAAAGTGAGGATCTTCGCTACATGAACAGGTACACCAACCTGATCAATCCTAAGATTTGGGTCCGGTGATATAACCTGAAACAAAAGCAGTATAATCTACCGAGGAGATAAAATTTTCTAGCGTGCAAAACATCATATTAGTAACATTAGTTTTATAACTAGCTAATTCCAAGCTGAAATTTGGGAATGTTTACCGTTCTCCCAGAAAAATCAACACGCTTTCCAGAAAGGTTTCCTCTGAATCTGCCTTGTTTTCCTTTTAATCGTTGTGTAAATCCACGTGTTGCTCTTTTAGGTTGCATATCAGGTGGTAATCCACTTAGTTCGCTGTTTATATACAAGGCACATTGAACCTAAAGGAAAAAATCAACAACATCTGGATCGCTAGCAAACTATACCGCATTTATATAATGTACAGTCATCTTAAAATTAAACTAGTTAGTGAAGTTTGTCCGAAAGTATCATACAGCACGGCGGAACAGGTAAATCTTATTTCATAAATTTTATAATCACCTGTAAATGATCCCATGTTTCAGAAATAGTTTTGGTCGGCGAACCTTCCCTTTTGTGTTTTTCGATAACATCATTTATCAGCATAATTTCAGACAATTTCATTGTAATATCATCTTCGGTTGTCCCCGATTTCACCTATAATTCAATTGAAATCAGTAAAATAAGCAGATTGAACATGATTTGTAAATAGATCGATTGAACAACAATTTAATGCTTTTAGTGAACTTTAATTTGGTAATTAATGAACTACCTCAGACACAACAGAAGGCCGAATACAGCACGGCGGAACAGGTATTCTAGTCAAGATAACATCTGATGGATGTTTCGGCGTATCTGCCGAGCGCACCATCAATAGTGGTATATCCTGAAAAAATTTTTCCTATAAACACTGCACAAAAATTGTGTACATGAGAAATGAATCACAGACTTCTGTAATAACTACTTCGATCTAAGATCAATTAATGAGGCCCTAAAATATTATCCTAGAAAATGCGTGACTAGAAAATGTGAAAAAAAAAAGAAAAAAAAATGCGTATCTAGGACAGCAACTTTTAGTATAATCATATGTACCTCTTTTTCAATCTTATTAAACAAAATCTGCACTTGAAGTGGATCTAATAAAGTGAATTTCGTTTTCGGTAATAAATTTTGTAATTCTTTATTTTCCTGAGCAGCATAAACGTATTCNGTAATAACTACTTCGATCTAAGATCAATTAATGAGGCCCTAAAATATTATCCTAGAAAATGCGTGACTAGAAAATGTGAAAAAAAAAAGAAAAAAAAATGCGTATCTAGGACAGCAACTTTTAGTATAATCATATGTACCTCTTTTTCAATCTTATTAAACAAAATCTGCACTTGAAGTGGATCTAATAAAGTGAATTTCGTTTTCGGTAATAAATTTTGTAATTCTTTATTTTCCTGAGCAGCATAAACGTATTCGGAATAATTATCAGCAGGAATCACTTCTGCATGTGCTATTTTTAATACTGCACCAACTGCCTTCTTCACAATACCTAAATAATATACCATTTATCAGACAAACTTTTTGCTTTCTAACGTATTAAAGATTATTTTATCCAAAACTGCGTCTCCTATGAGTAGTATGACAATATGCAAATTAGTACTTCCATCTCAAAAGAGACATACAACAGTCGCAAAACAAAACAAATTTTCCAGTTTTGAAGAACTGAGATCTTTCCAAATCCCACACTTTTACGCTAATTTCATGAACTGACCATTGAAATACTAACCGTTTTTATGTCCACATCTATTACAAACAGTAATTTTTTTGCTGGCTGCAACAATACGCTTATGAAGCGCTTTTCGTCGTAGATAATCCAAATTTGGATTGTTAACCTGATGCAAAAGTGCTTTCTTTTGCTCGCCAGTAATCAACATTGCAGAACAGAACTGTAATTATTAAACTATCATATTCTTGCTACCGACGACTATATATACAGAACATAAAGGTACGTGGCTTTCTTGCAAGTAACTCGTTTAAAATACCGAAATATATATCATCTGAAAATAATACGACCGGCCATCAAGCTAATGGAAACGTTGCTACACTGGAGAAAGTTGTGATTAATTATTTCAAAAAATAAAACAGTAACTATACTTTACAGATGCACTGCAACATCTGTATAGTCAAGCGGAAGAAGCCAACATGGAAAACGGGTATTGCAAGATCAATATAACCAAAATGACCAACGCAATCAACCAAATTTTGTTTACAAGTTTGACAGTCAGTATGTTTTTGACATGTCCCCTAAAAACAAGATAATTTTAGAAGCAACAGAAGAACTGTTATAGATGTAAATGATAAAGATTCCTACAAGGAATATCAACTGTATTTCGACCAACGACAGCTCGGATTAATTATGATTTGCAATCAACAAGACTTATAACATTGCAGAATTTCCAGTAAATGCTAACGTACGAAGTTTAAAAATAAGAGAGGATGATGGAATTATAGTGCTAACAGTGTAATGCAAGAGTGAAATGAGTGCTATTTGACAAATTGCTAATGTGGTGAACTGTGTATACTTATTATGCATGTTCATTATATAACAAACTAGTAAAACTGTATTAAAACTGTATCAGAAATACTCTGTCAAACTGCAATGTTTAGCTGAAATGTCTGCTATAAGTTTTTTTATTAGTAACAGTTTCCTTATGAAAACTTCGCTTGACTGACCATATCAAAACAGTTGTATATAATAGCATCTAAAACCAATAAAACTGAACTTTAATCAATTTCACTAATGTTTCTCATTACTGCATATTCTAGATACTTTAAAAACATTCATCATTTTTAACGGAAGAAATGAAAAACCATACTAATCGTGGATCAAGTGGTCCATGAGCAACCGGAATCCATCGACCGGGATTTTCATCATACAATTTGCTATTGAAGATCGGGATATGTGCCACTTGCCTCATTGATTCTGCATTACCAGCCGTAAATTGTACACGGCTTCTAAAAAAACAAAAGTAGGAAATGGGAATTGAACTGAAGAATAAATTGAGAAAGGAAACGAAAATTAAACTCTATAAATAAATGGAACTAACACTTTGCGTGCCAAATCTGATTCACGATATTGTTCTTTACCCATACTGATCAGGAAAAAAAGTAAATTCGTCAACTAATTTTTTAAGAAAAATCCGGAAAAGTCATCCGACGTGAAAATTGCAAGAATTGAAGTCTGAAAGAATTTAAGCAATAGTGGAACTATTAAATTAAACCCCACTGAAATGAATTAATATACCAGTCCAATAAATCTTATTTCAATGTCGTAATAGTTATAGTTTAATGTGGCCAGGTATATTTCTGGAAGTTTCACGACTACAGAACAGCTACGAGTAGATAATGCGAATTATCAGAGAACAACTCTCATTAATTGATTCATAAACTGTCTAGCAACTAGCATCACAAGTTTTTTTCCTTTTTTTTGCAGGAAACCTGTGCAAGACCGGAAAATAATTTTGTCTCATCAAAATATTGTTTATGTGTCTATTTAACAAATAATCTATTATTTACATGACAGATATGCTTCGATTCATATATTTTCTCGCTAAAATAATCCATAATTCTGTACTTTTTAAATGCAAAATGGAAATCGTACTTATGTATATTATTACCTATCCAAATTATAATTATGTATGTGACACATAAAATCTTCCCAAATGTAGTGGACAAATTCAGATAAATGACATTTAATGTGTTAACATTTACAGCTTCCTATTCCAGACGAATGTATTCTAAATTGACATTTTCCAAAGAGGGATGAAGAGGAGATATAAAGAAGGAGACGGAGAGGGGGAGAGGAGGTAGGGACCTAGAGGTTACAGAGTAGAAAAACAGAGATAGGAAATCTGATGAAAAAAAGGAGAAATGTTAATGGCAAACTAAATTACTACATACGATCGTCACTTTTATGTCATTTCATTTTAATGCTGTATTTTTGATATATGTTACTGTGAGAAGAGAAAAAAGGACAAGAGTAACCCCTGACCCAACCGTACTTATGCTTAATTTAACAGAAGTTAATGAAACCTGATTCTACCACCCGGTATTACTCTTTGCTATTTCAGGCTGCCCGAACCAGGAATTACCTATGGACAGCCACATTTGGTTTACAGTTGTTAAAGGCTTTAGATTTGATGCAAAGATAACGTAGTTGAGGAGGTACTGTAGGGGACTTGCGTAATACGTGAAATGTTGACGTAAAGATTATGTTGAAGAAGATAAATAGTATAACGAATGTATGTACATATGTGTTCCTTCACAATGACTAAATGTATGTGTTTGAAAAAATGCGTTATGTATTGTTCACCTATACTTAAAATATGTACTAAAAATTTCTTCAGTTTCTTCGCATGCATTGAAATCATTCGACTGACAGTATTAATTTTTCAGGATTGATACTAGGAAATTACTAAAAGCATAAGTGGTAGTAGCAGTAATATTGATAAACATATGAGCAGCTCAATTAACGGTATTATTGGAAATTTGAGCAGTGGTGATGGAAATTTGACTGTTCAGATGCCGGGGAATAGTGGACACCAACAACAACAACAACAGCAGCAGCAACAATCTGTAAAATACTTTACTTTTTTTTGAGTCTATTAGTTCAGCTGGATTTTCTCATAATCTGTCATAATTTTTTTTTACATTTAATTAAAAATTTAAATAAAGTGGTTTTATTGTTAGTGCTCTAAATACCTTCCGTAAAGCTTGCAACAGTGTAATTATTCTTTGTTTTTCAAATCATATTCCTTGGAGAACATTTAAAATATTCGAACTGAAATCTTTTCTTAGAAGCTTGCTTGTGGTGATGCTTGAAGTGAAATACCTTTCAGGATATCTAAAAATCCAGACATTTCATTGTCTGTAGAAACACCTTAAGACACTTATTTTTTGTTTTTTATTGCTCTGTTTTTTACATGTTGCTTAATTTATAAATGCAAGAAATGACTGGAAGTTGTTACAGAAGATAGAAAGTGCTCAAGGAGATGGTAATAGCAGAGCAGTCTATGATAGTCAGAAAACAAGTACACCTAATGGTACCAGCACGACGAATATGCCGTCTGCTGCGGTAATTTCATCTAAGTGAAAATGCCACTCAGCAACTTTGCAGTCATTTTTTGTTCTCTTTGTTTTATGTTGTTTTATAGGTTCCAAATTATGACATTAAATATATATTATCTGGTCATACAAAAGCCGTGTCGTCTGTCAAATTCAGTGCTGATGGTTCATTGTTAGCTAGCTCTAGTGCTGATAAGACAATCAAAGTGTGGAATACTCAGGATGGTAAAATTGAAAAAACGATTACCGGTCATAAACTTGGAATCTCGGATATTTGTTGGTCCTCGGACCATCGACTGATAACATCTTGTTCGGACGATAAAACATTGAAGATATGGGACGTTATGAGCGTATGTTTCTCCTTTTTATTGTTTTGTTAAAGGTTATATTTGCGGATAATCTACTCAAATTTTTGGCACTATTAATAGACCATTTTTATATTTGAAAATGCATTAATGTTTAACTTATGTTGAATGATTTTTTAAGTTGTAGAACTAGTAGAATAGGAATGAGAAGTATTTTTTGTGGACATATCTACTAAATTTTCATTTCCACCCTTTAATTTAACCTTTATCACAAAGGGTATGATTGTAATGGGACATTGCAGAGTAAATGTTTGAAAACATTGAAAGGTCACACTAATTATGTTTTCTGCTGCAATTTCAATCCTCAGTCGTCTTTGGTCGTGTCAGGTTCCTTCGATGAAAGTGTTCGAGTTTGGGATGTAAAGACGGGCTCATGCATTAAAACGCTTCCTGCACATTCCGATCCAGTTTCTGCAGTTTCTTTCAATAGGTAAACGTTGTGACATGTTGCTCAGCACTAGTTTAAAGCAGAAACAGGCAGTACATCATATATATTGGAGCATATTTAGATTTTTTTAAGCTGCAAAAGATGTAGACAAGTCGATATTGTTTTCTTGTGATCTTTCATTTTAGCAGCCGCTTGGCTTTTGTGTGATTGTTGTACCTGTTTATTTACTGATAAATATTCACTGAAAGAAGAATCTGTATTCGACATGATGTTTTAAGCACATGATTTCAGCATTTAATAGACAGCTAAAAATTATGTTATTTACTTTTAGAGATGGAACATTGATTTGTTCAAGTAGCTATGATGGGCTTGTTCGAATTTGGGATACTGCAAATGGGCAGTGCGTCAAAACTCTTGTTGGTAAAATACTGTTACTGTCTTCAGAGTGTAGAATGATTTTTTATTCTAAAATATTTCATGGTGCGGATTGAAAATTAATTTTTGAGGAAGAGATAACAATAAAGTTTATCCAAACCTTATTTTTATCGCTGATGTATATTGATGTTATTTCTTGTATAATACTTATTAGTATCAACATGTTGCAGATGATGATAATCCTCCAGTTTCCTTCGTGAAATTTTCGCCAAACGGCAAATATATATTAGCAGCTACTTTAGACAGGTTTGTTGAGTAATGTTCGTCTTTACAGATAATGCATCTACAAAAGTAGCGTTTGAAAAATTCTAACGATTATGCATCCTTGTTCCACCGATTATTCCGATAGAGTTCTTTTGGCTTTCGTTTTACGCTTGAGAAGCTTTACATAGTTGTAGAAATACTTGCATGTAGGATATTTGCCCGAAAGGCGTGAGGTATCCATAGCCATTCATTTGCTGTGAGTTACAGGTCGGAGTTTTCTCATACCAATTGAAGTAACTTATCATTTGAAATGTGTATGAATTGTCATTTAATTTTTAATTTGTTGCTATTTGACGGAATATAAAAAGGAAATTTCTATTCAGCACACTGAAACTTTGGGATTTCAACAAAGGTAAATGTTTGAAGACTTATACTGGACATAAAAATGAAAAATACTGTATCTTCGCGAATTTTTCTGTCACTGGTGGCAAGGTAATTTAGTTTCATCATTTCGGGTTTGGCTTACAATTGTTTGGTTTGTTGTGTTTGTTATAAATTTTGGGTTGAAATTTCTGTTAATGTAAGAAGGTTGAACAGTATGTTATCAACTTTCTGAAGGATTACTCGCAATATAAATTAGTTTTCAGTGGATAGTCAGTGGTTCGGAGGATAATCGTGTCTACATATGGAATTTGCAGTCTAAAGAGATTGTACAAACACTTGAGGGCCATACAGGTAAGCATTCGTTTAACTCCAGATTAACATTTTGAGGTTTTAACGAAAATTCTTGTTTATATGGCACATTCTTGTGAATTTTATAAATGTTATATCCTTGAAAAAAAAAAAAAAAAGCGATATTTAAGCGATATCAAATAGTACTATGCGTATCATTATCTGCTTTGAAATTTGCAGTAGTCCCAAGAGCAGTTATGAATGTTTAATAAAAACAATAGGGGAACGATGATTTTTATTTTTTATATACGTAAACAAAAAATAAAATTTCTTATAGACGTGGTACTGTGCACTGATTGTCATCCAACGCAAAATGTCATTGCATCAGCAGCGCTCGAAAACGACCGTACAATTCGCTTGTGGAAATCTGATTTTTAATTTCTTATATATATATGAGAATAAATGATACCGTTAGCTATGACAATATTTTAAATAAGGATTGTCTTGATGTTATCTCAGTGAATTTTCGAAGTCCTGAAATAGGTTCCAGAAAGTTATCTGGATGAGCGTTTATTGATTTTTGATGTATAGTTTATTTGTGCATCTTGCGTATGTTGAGTATGTCATTATTTTAGGTGCCTACCTCCACTCTAGTTACTAAAAATATTTCTGAAGGAAATATAAAAAATATCTCAGGATTGATTTTGCTACTTTCAGGTATGAGAACTAATCATCTCGTAGAATCGTCTGCTTCACATTGGTTTTGGATTGCTTTACATTGTGAATTTAGTATCAATATTTTGTCAAATATTTTTCATCCATTCCTTTGTATTTTTTCATATTTACGACGAAATTAGTATTATTCGTCAAGAAAATAATTGTTTTTCAACAGCATATTTCTCAATTTATTTTTGATACTCATCATGTTTGACATTTTTACACAAGTAACGATAAAAAAATCGCTGATCATTCTCTTAAAATTTCTGACGTAATTATTGAAATTAGTTGAGTATGATTAGGTGAAAACTGCATCAATGACAAAAATCTTACTCAACATCAGAGTTCTCATAAATGATTTCATGTTGCTATCGAATATTCCATATACAGTTTAGCGCATCAATTCATGCTTTTGCAATTTTTCCGATCTTGCCTAATTTATATTTTATGTTCGAAAGTAAATGAAACTACTTTGAATAACACCGATGACCAAAGGGAAACTCATATAAGATAGCTCGCTGAGTTTATCATTTTCCATTCATAATTATGTGGGATGTTCGGTAGCAACATGAAATCATTTATGTGAATTCTAATATGAAATGAATGAATAACGACAAAAGAATTTAACTTTATCAAATTTTAACGATAATGGAAAAGATATGGTATAAATTTCATTTTTTGTCAGGATCTAGGACTTCTAAAGTATTTTCTCCTGCTAAACCGGTTGTTTCACTTCCACCAATAGATTCTTCTGATTCCACAGATTCATCCACAAAACGGCCCGTGTTCGTATCTCCTGTCTGCAATAACCTTTCATTATAACATATTTCCTTTAGTTAATAGACTTCCTAAGAATAATTTCAATAGTTAAGGAATTCGAATGAAATATGAATGCTTTTCGGGATTTTGGATTGTTGGCTAAATTACTTTTTCATGTAAGATTTTCACACATTTCACGCACACATTTATTATTATTATTACCATTACTCATTATTATTATTATTATTGCTATTTATTATCAATTATTATTATTGTTGTTAATCATTATTATTATTGTAATGATATCTTCGTCTAAGTAAGAGAAATAAAATTCTAACTGATTAGAAAAATGAAGAAAAAGTAATATTAAGGCATTTTACCTTATCAATTTCAACCTTGACATCTTTTTCATTTTCATGAGCAACACTAGCTTCTTGTTTCAAAAAACCTTTTTCATTCCATTCAAATGGATCTGTTCTGTTAATAAGAATGGATATCACTGTTAATTAATTATCAAGTTTACGAATTGCTATTCATTCTCCGTCACTTTCAGTTTTCAAATTTATCTAATTTCAATGTATAAATTGTTTCATTCATTTCTATTCAATTCTCAGATTAAATTTCAATTTAAATTTTCAGATTAAATAAAATTCTAGACGAAACTTTTATTTTAATAATAATTGCAAGGAAATAAATGATCCAAAAGACGGGGATTTCTATTCATTGAAAACATTAATTAATTATGCATTTGTGCTAATGTTGAAAGAAACTGAAAAAGTTACGGTTTAATTTTTAATTTATTAAGTTCTTTTGTGAATTTTGACTGAAACATTGCATAATTTGGTGTGTCAATATAAGTGAGACTTTTGAGATGATTGTTTATATCAGCGAAGCAATCCGGACATCCCTGAAAGTTCTTTTTTTCTTTTTGAATTGCCAATTCATAATTATTGAATTATCGAAAAGTTAACCCATAAAATTATTAATTTAGATTATCAATGATAATCAATGGAAAGAAAAATGGAAGTGTTTTTTTCTTTTTCCGAATACAATTTAAGTTTTTTTATTATCAAATTTTAATTATTTATCAAATTGATTATGCATAGCAAATTTATAAATTTATCAGTTCAAATTATTGATAAATGAATGAATAAGTGAAACACTTACAGCTAGTAATACACGATCAGAAACTGTTTGCTTGACATGAGCACTATCTTTTCGTGCCATACCTTTCCATGGTAATGTTGATGATAATAATTCAATTAGCATATAGAACATACCTGTTGCAATAATGATACGTGTTTCTCATTAATTTTTCAATTACTTCTAATCAGTTTGAAGATTTATAAATTTTAAGAAAAAAAAACACTAATTTGCATTGTAAACAGACAATTTAGTATTTCATTGTTACATCTTGTTTAAATTTGAAAATTATAATTTAAAATTACAACTCAAAATAAATATTTTAGAAGGAAAAGACAAAAATCCAATATAAAATTTAATTTATAAATTTAAATTATATTTTGCTTCAATTTAAATGTATTTTTTTTCGCCTTTTGAACAAAATGTTGAAAAATGTTGTTAAGAGCATTATATAAAACAATGTTCACCGTTTCCTAAAATTATAATTCATTGTTTTATTTAAATGAATATTTTTCACGAATGAAAAAAATATTAATCATTGTATTCTATTTCATTTTAAATGTAATCTTTCTAATTTTTAAAAAAATTTTAAATATTATCTTACTCCATAGATCATCATGTCTTCCTTGTTCTCTATACAAATGTACATTTAATGAACAATAACGCACTGTACCACGAAATGCTACCTAAAATTGATAAATTTTGAAATATCAATTGCTCAATTAAGTAATTTTTACATAATTAACTTTTTTTCTTCTAAATAAGGCAAGCAATTCTGCAGAATCATTTTCAAACTCAATGCAATGCAACAAATTTTAAGCGATTTTGAAAATGATATTTTAATTTGTTGCATTAAAAAAATTAAACATTATTAGTTGTTGCAATATTATATGTAGAAGTTTTTGTGTGCAATAAAGTTTTCTGCTTTTTTTAGTTTAAGTTATATTCGATTTTATGCATTTAAGTATACCTTCCTGATAATCTTCTCGGTTGTTCTGAAATCATCAAATGATTTTTTTTTACCTTTTAATTATTGAACTCCTGTGGAATGTGTTTGAATTTTTTTTCTTTTTTAAAAGTGTTTGCAACTTTGTCAAGTTTTCAAAATTTTGCTAAATTTTTTGCAAAAAATTTTTGCTGAATACTTAACAGATTGCTTCCATTAAATTAATCTTTCAAAAATTAATCAAGCAATTCCAACATAATCGATAGGAACTTCTTTAAAATAATTTTACCCTAATCCAAATTAGATGCAATTTTAATTGTTTCTTATTTAATATTTCAACTTGAAGTACTAAATCATGTAACAAATTTGAAATCAATTGAAATTAACTACTTCATGGTTTACTTTCAATATTTTGAATTAATTTTTATTAATATTATTTATAAACGTGAATTGCTTCTAGTATTAGTTTTTCTTTTTTTAACATTCATATTTTTAGCTAAAAACGAAAAAAGAAATAGTTTAAAAACAAATTTTAAACCTTTTTCCTAGCTTCACGAAGCTTAAGTTTTCCATCCTTATCAGGAAACATAATTTGTCGTGCTAGGCCAAAATCAAACATAAACACAATATTAGCCTTCTCATCTCGACCCATTGCAAAATTGCTTGGTTTAATATCACGATGTACAAAGCCAACTTTATGTAAATCATGTATTGCCTGTATTTCATTTATTTTATCCTCAATCATTTTTACTCATTCAATTTCAGTTTCAATTCCAATTCATTCTAATCAATTTACATATTTAATCCTTAAGCTAGTTTTTGGTAAAGGAATGATTTAATTTATTATATCTCATTTTAATTTAATAATTCGTCTCTTTTTTCACATTATCATTCCTACAAATGAAATAATATTTTTTTTCCTACAACATTTTTTTTAACACCAATTCTTAAAAGATTTTCAGTAAGGAAATATTTTTATTACCGTTGTTGATTGTATCCCAATTTTCAAAACACTTCCAACAGACATTTTACGATCATGTAATCGTCTTCTAATATCCGATAATTCTTTTCCCAACAGCGACATTATCAAAAAACTTAACAGCTAACGTAAATTGAAGTATTTTTAGAAATTAATTGAAACAAATTAAATTTAGTTGAAAAAAAAATGAAATAATTGGGAAAAATGGAAATTAATTGAAATAAATTTCGAAATTGAAATATTAGAAATAAGTATTAAGCACTTGTTTTTACTTTTTTTCTCGCTCATTTTTATTCTCTTTTAAGTGTCATTCTATTAGACACAGATTATATTAAGTTTGGAAAAGTTAATTAATCTTAAAGTTTGAAGTATTAGTAATTTGCTGAAATTAATAAAACATTTGTGTGAAAATCTCAATATTACTAAACATTCAACTATAGCAATGACAGACTTTTCTCCCTTCTGATTCACAATCTCTCTCTCTCTCTTCTATTGCTTTTGCTTTATTTTTAACTTAATTCTTTTTGAAAAATTTATTTAAAAGTAAAAATCTATTAATGTTATGATATTTTCTTTCCCTTTCTGATTCATTTTTCTTTTCTTCTCCACTTCTCCCTCTTTCCTTTATTCCGATTTTTCCTTCCATTTACCATTTTATACTTTTTCTTTTCACACTACTTAATCTGAATGAAGCATAAATCTTCGTCAGACTGCATTAACAGAACATTCTTAGTTTAAAATTTTTATCTTTAGATTGAAATTTTGATTAAATTTCTTTCTGTCTTAAAATTTGAGTTATAATTTCATTTTTGATATTTCTATAAAAAATTAATGAAAAATTTAATGTTATATGTTGATTTGCTAATCGTAATATTACTTAATAATTATAATGTGTCATTTCATTGATTGCATTGACATGGTGTACAAGATTAGCTTATCTGGGGCAAAATTTACCCTCATAATGAATTTGCTTTCCCGTATGCGAATAAATATTGCTTGAAGCTTATATATAAGTATGAATTAAGGAAATGATGAAATGAAAATTTAAAGAATACTTGAATTCACTAACATTTAGCTTATTGTTTAGAATTTAAAAAAATGAAAAAAAAGACATAACGAATTTTGTAATTATATCTGATCTATATTTTATATGTCATTAATTTTAAATTTGAAATATTTATACTCAAACATTCAAAATTTCTCTTTAAATTTAATATTTGTTAGGTTATAAATAATTTATTACTAATATGCTTATTTCAAAAAGGACAAAATTTTTTCCATTAAGTAATTAAGGTGTAAATATGCATATATATTAATACAATTGATTGCAATTTTCCATCTCCTTCTTTCCCTCTCGCTCTCACTCTCTCTTTCTCTTCCCCACTTATTATTTATCTTTTTGTTTTCCCACTTTCTCAAATAGGTAAATATTATTAAAGTAATGAATTTCAATACATATGTAATATCAATATCATCATATAAAGTGTGTAAATGTAGTAGAAAAAAAAAAATGAAAATTTTGAAAAAAAGAGGAAAGTATGGATTAATTGTAAAAGAAAGAGTTCTAGAAAGGAATGGAAAAGGAAAAAAAAAGAAATTAGAATAAATAAATGTTTCATTCGTGTAATGATAATACTATATTTGAACATTACTAATTGTTATTGTTATTACTTTTTAATTATTAAAGTATCAAATGATAAAGTTATAAATATAAAAGTCGAAATTTTTAAATTAAAAATACAAGAAATTAAAAATGATATATAATTGTATACTTGTAGGACGATGTTTTACCAGCAGCTAATAACTGGCATACATGTTTCGACTGTTGCATTTTTTTTAATACATATACTTCCATTTTTAAAATTTCATCATCTTTTGATTTCATTAATGGTTCCACTTTCATGGCCGCTCTCTATTAAGTTAATTAATAAAGAGTAATGGATGATTCAACTTGTAATTCATTATTACGTGTGTTTCTAAGTTTTAGATAATTAGCTAATTTATTAGATTCAGGTTCGTTTTAATTTATGGATGACCTGGTTACTTTAATTTATATACATTATTTATTATGTATATTATTATGTATATGAAGGTAAATGATTGATATTGATTACATTTTGAAAGACTAATAGGACTATTTTATTTTCTTTCTTAAATCATATCTATTTTTACTTTTTTCCAATTATTCAATTATTTAATATTAATTAATCATATTTAATAGAGAGCATTTTTTATAATTGATAGATGGTACCTTAGTATCTTTAATATTTAATACCAAATATACCATGCCGCATGAACCTTCGCCAAGTTTTTTCTTCACCAAAAATTGATCTTTTATTTTGTCACCTATAGAGATTTTCGGTGGACCCAGTGGTGAACACATTGTCTGGAATATTCGTCTTTCTTTCTTGTAAAAATAGAATAAAGTTCACAAATAATTATTCATATTTGATATTAACTTCTCATTTTCGATAAGTAATTGATTCGAAAGCAATCATCCGAAAATTATTCGATCTGTAGTATTCAATAAAATATAATTAGGATAAAGGTAAAATAAATTTCAGTAATTTTTATGAAATAAAATTTGATTGTTACAGCAAATATTATATGCAGTTTCATCGATTAAATTATTATTACAATTCAATCAATTAATTTAATTTAAGAATAAAATAAAATCATTTCATATATGTAAGCTATTTCAATATCGGTTAAGTTTTTTTATTGATTTTAAATTGCAGAAGAAGTCTTAGTTAATAGATTTTGTTCGAAATCGATTAATGGATTATTTTAAAAAAATCCAATTTAATTTGCTTGTTTAAACAAAACAATTTTAACAGCAAAAACGTTTATCTATTCTTTTGACATTCTGAGAAGATAAAATGCAATAATTTAATGAAGGGAAGAAATAATAATACATCGAACTAAGCTTTCTGTTATGACTAATAGAAAAGCAAATGACCATTAGGTCGCATTTTATGCTTTTATAGTAATTACAAATATGTCTTATCTTGCAAATTTTTGCATAACATGCAATTTGCATCACATGCAAAGATTTATTTTTTTATTATTATCACTATTATTATTAATTAATGTTAATAATTATTAATTATTATTCACTATTATTGCAGTTAGTCATACTGTAGGAATATCAAAATACCGTTACTATAAAAATGTTTTTTAAAATTTGTAGCAATGCATATGCAACTATAGTTTTAGCTGGTTAAAATTGGGAGCTGGTTTCAGCAAGTCTTAAAATTTTTTTTTTTTAATCATCTCAGTAAATCTTCAAAATTCTTTGATTTTGAATTATTAATTTTCTTTTCTTTAATTGGTATTGTTTTTTTTTTTTTTTTTTTGTTCTTTTATTTGTATATATCAGAATGATTGTAAATCATCCATTTGTCGTAAAGGTCTTGTTTTACTATCTGAGATTAATACATTATAGTATGGTAAATCTATAGCTTTGGCCATAATATTGTCTCATGGCCATACTTCTGCTTTAACATTTTATTTTATTGGTAATTTTATCATATTGCGAGATGTTTGATTTATTATTTGCGCGGGTGTTTTAATGTTAGTATATTGTTTCGTTTGATTTTTTGTTTGACTTTAAGGGATGGGTTTTATATATAGCATTATTGCCGTGAAATTTTGTTGAGATTTTTTAAATTTGTTCGTTTCATGAATTTAAGTAACAGCAAGATTACCGCTTCTTGCTACAGTAGCAGGAGGAAGAAATTTTTTACTGGGATCCAGAAAGAAAGGAATAAATGAGACGGACCGAAATCAGAAGGATGAGAGGGTAATACGTGAATTTTAAGATTGAGATGATTCAAATTCTAAAGCAAACTTTTCAATTTAAATTATCAAAAATCCACATTTTGGAAGAAATGCGTTCATATGGCATCTTTTTCACGGAGAATTCAATAAGTTCCACATGAAAAAACTATCAAAATTTGTGATATCATAAAACCAGAATCTAATTTTGCTTTTTTTAAGCCAGAATTTTGCTTCCTCTAAGCAATTATAAGCGTGAAAATTATGTAGTAAATAAGATTATAATAAGACTATTCCAGCGAATTATTGACGTAATTACTTACATATTCATTAATCTTGATTATTAAATTTCAATAATAAATCCTTATTAACGACAGATTCCGATTAACAGTAAGTGTTATGACAATAAGATTAACAATAAGTGCAATAAATCCGGAACAACAATAAATCTTCATTAATGACAAATCTTAATTATCATGATACGCGAATGAAAATTTCTATGAATTAATTACTTTCACATCAGGGAGATTTTAATTTATTATTACTACTTTTTTTCAATCCTAAATTTACACTTAAAGTAGACATAAGAAAATTTAAGCTCAAAACAGAAAGTGGATAAAATAATTTTGTTACATTTGTAATAATTGGAAACCATGAATTTACCAAATAAATTATTTCAAGGACCATTTATGATTTTAATTTATCGTTTTCCATACTTAACTATTTTTCAAAACAATTTCATTCATTTCAGATTTGGACACACGTTTTGCATCAATTTTATCAAATATATATTTAGATATATGTTATATGAATTGTTCTCCTCTGATTTACTCACTTTTTTTAACACATATATTTCCACGTATTTATTTAAGCGTACGCTTAATGATTAGATTACCTTGGATATAAATTCTATGCGTTTTCTTGGCGATACATTCATCATTTCAATTTTTATTCGCTTTCTGTTAAAATGTTAACAAAATTCTTACATTTTTTTTTCTTTATTTTTCGAAAAGCTCATTACACCGAAGTAAGTAAGTATGGATGGATTGATGGAATGGCGCAAAGTGCAGAAGTGAAGCGGAGTGGATTGGCGTAGAGTACGATAGAGTGTACAGTATCAGGTTTAGTTTAGTTGTCTGCTTAAGAGTTGACAAAGTGGTTGACAAAAAAAAAAACACATGCAAGTGGCAAAATCCTGTGGAAAAAAGAGGAAAAGAAGAAAGAACTAATGTGACATCTGCTACCTTTCATATGACATTGGATATTTTCTCCTTTATCTTTCCATTTTTTTTTTCTTTTCAAATGTTCATATTCTCTTCGTGTTACTTTTTATTGTATGTTAACTAACCTTTATCCGTCATTTTATTGGCTTTCCATCACATTTCCCTCTTTTCTTTAGTTCTTTTTTTTTATTTTCCCTTATTATTAAATATTTGAGGAAAACATTAAAATCTTACCAAATTATGAAAATAAGACTGATATTTTAATTGTAGAGGAATGAAACCAGAAGATGAATGATATGATACGATAATATGAAAGAACAATTAACGTAAACGAATAAGCTTCTATTTGAATTATTTTCCTGAATAATGGGAAATACATACATTAATGATGTAGAATGATCCACTTTTAGTGCTACTGAGATATCACGTACTACATATATCTTCTACAGGTCCTTTTGCTCAGAAATGTTACAATGAAGTGGGAAATATGAAACGCTCGCTGAAACTGAAAATGATATTAATTCTTTGCCAAGTCATATTTCTCTCTCTCTCTCTTCGACTGATTACAATTTGGGACTAGTTGGGAAATTTTACTAACCAAGAAATCATTAAATTTTACTTAAAGATATGAAAATATCAGTGAGTAAAAGATATTCCCTTTAGTGACAAAGAGACATGAATGTGACAATCATATCGGACATTTATTTTACTTTGATCATCTCACTTTCCCTTTCTCACTTTTCATCTCCAATTTGCCACATAGAGAGTAATTATGCAAGAGTATCTTTTGTTAAGATGAAATATATCCACTCAGATGAGTGAATAGGATAATAAAAAAATGATCGAGAAAGGGAAAGGGAGAGGAAGAGAGATGAGTCATGAAACTAAAAGATGATTGAGATCCAAATGGAATGGTAGCTGAGACGTTGTTCTTTCTCGAGGGACATAGAAGCAGAGAGCAAGCCTGTGCTGTCCTCGATGAGACAAGACGACTAGGCGCAATCGTGCTCATCCTCTTCACCTCCCCTTGCTAACTACTGTTCGTGTGCGCCATTGACTGGCCTCCTTCGGCTATCGATTCGGCTGGCCACTTTCATCATTTGTATATATGTATGTGTGTTTACATGTCTGCGTGTATGTGTCAATCTCTTTGTCTAATTCTGTACCCCTTCCTGTCTATTTTATCCATCTCTTTAAGTTCATGGATGGAAAGGATAAAACTGAATAATGATTTATTACATGTTCACGGTAACCGATTTATTAAATGTTCACGGTAAACGACATTTATTATATTGTATGTAGGAGGTAGTAGCTACTTGTTTGTATTATTTGGGTTATATCACGTTGACCATGATTACGGACCACTGGCTTTTACTTAGGGTTTGTCGTAGGAAGGGTGTATCTGTCACTAAGTTTGGTTGACTTTCAACGTTATTAAAGATATGCATTGAGAAAATCTTCTTTACATTATGATTCGTTTTTCACTAAAAGATTTTTTTTTTAAATCTATGTAAATTTCTTTGTATCGTACATGAGTTAGAATTGAAAAGATATTTTTTTGTAATTTGTAATGAATTAATATGTATTTTCGAAGATATACGTAAATCTAGCTTTACGTTTTTTAAATAAGTGATGAACTAATTAAATAACCAAGCAATCTTTACATATAGAATGTGTAACTAATAAATCATTTAATACAGCTAAATAATTTTTCATGGAATGTAGTTGATAATAAGGAATGTTTAGGGAATGATGGGCTTAATTGAAAACACGTCCTAGTGATAATCGATTGATAATCAGATTGTTTCTTTTTTCCTTACTTCTAACGAATGCATATGCATGTATATAAAATTTCACGTGTGTCCATATGGTGAGGAAATTTTCACTTTCAGCCATAGTTTCTAGCGTGTTTGTTCAGGTGTTTCTGAACTTTAATCTGAACAATGCTACAATTCTTATATTTTCATTCGGGAAGTTTATTATGCTTAAAGATGCTTCAAGTCTTTCCAAATTTATGGGACATATTGGCATAATTGATCTTTTCACTATAATAAGTGACAGGCTAATTATTAAATCTTATAGTAGACATGTGTTACGATTTAAAACTCTACTTTTGACTATTTCATATCATTTATGCAGTAAACATTATATTGTAGAGTGGTAACGTTTGATGGGCAATATTCTATTAAATAATGGCTACATTCACTACGGCAAGTTGGGCCGATTTATGGGTAAAAAATATTTTTCGTAAAATTGAAAAACATTTAAAAGAAAGCAAAGCATTAAAGAAGGAATATTTAAGTTTTGACCAGTTAATTAAAAATCGCTTAATTTAGGATCAGATAGACATTTTGGCTTCTCATACACAAAAGGGTATTGAAAGTTTGGAAAAATATGGAATGTTTCTGAAAGAAAGAGCCGCGATTGAAGATGAATACGCGGCCAGATTGAGGTTTTTTTTAATTGTGTTTATTATTTAAATATCCCATATCTCCTTTTTCCATCTTTATTTGTTTCAAACAGTTATCTCATCTTTATAGCATATTTCTGTCCTCTATGTAGTATCTCAAATCTAAAAATGTTGTCTTTGCAGAGCTTTGGTAAAAAAGAATTTGGGGAAGAAAAAAGAAGATGAAGAGTTAACCAAAGCTTATACATTTATCAGTTCGTTTCATTCCATCCTGCATGAGGTTGAAAGTCTTGCCGGTCAACACGAGGTTATTTCGATATCAAGATTTCTGCGTAAATAAGATTATGTCGTTCTCTGATTATAGTTGTATTTTGTTTCTTCCCTGTAGATTAGTCAATTTCATATGAATATTGCATGGAATTGGTTATACTTTGAAACAAAATTAAAAATTCTTGTTCTTCAGTTTTTGCACTTGTAAATCTTAGGATCGGCTGTCGATAATTGCAGGTTATTGCGGAAGATCTGCGGAAGGATATTCACCCAGCCTTATTAACAAAGTGTGCTGCACTTCGCGCAGCCCGCAAAAATCATCTAAATGAGCTGCATATTATTAATGGTGTCCTGAATGCTTCCATTGATAATATGTTCAAATTTCAAAAGAATTATTGGTACATTCTTTGTTTTTCCCTGGTGAATAAGTTAAACGAAATAAATTGATGATAAGTAGTCATTTTGGAAGTTTAACTGCTGCTGCAAACTCAATATTGAATAGCTAAGTAGTCTTCCCCTTATCCTGCACTTAATATAGTTTTCTTTATTCATTAGAATGGGGTTATAATTATTGAGGTTATCGGGTGGAAAGTAATATTAACGGGTAGAGTATTAACTGAGAAATCATAAGAAGTTGGAGAAATTATTAGTTTGGCTTATATTTGAAAATTTTATGCTTGAGTATGACTTGTTGTATTTGGAAATTTTGGTTTTATAGCAAGACATTCAAAGATGCTGAAGTGGCTCATTTAAAGTACGACAAGGCTGAAAAGAATATGGACCTTTCACGGGCAGACTTGGAAAGAGCCAAAAATAACGCGATGCAAAGGACACAAATATGTGAAGATGCGAAACAAAATTATGCACACGCATTGCAGGCTGCCAATCAGCAGCAGCATCAACACTACAATCAACTGTTACCACAGATACTGGAGGTTTATAATTGTTTTTGGTGTCTTCAATGTTTTTCATTTTTGTTGTAGTTATTTTACAATTAAGCTTGTTTTTCTACTCATGCAGCAAGAAATTTTAGTCTTTCCTTTCCAAAGGAAGGTGAGAAGTTAAGGTTGTTTTGAATTAATTCTCACCATCAATACACTATTGTCGTCTTAAATAATTTAGATATAAAAAAAACTTTCAATTAAGGAATATTCTTGTTAAAAATGTGTTTCATCTTGGTTTTTTTGTGAGAATTTGCATTTCGATATAAGCTAAATACATGCGATAAATGATTGTGTGGAAATTGCAGCGTTTGAGAACAGTCGATGAGGAGCGAATAAGCGAAACTAAATCATTGATGTTGCAAAGTATCGAGGCGGAAACTAGAGTGATGAATATAATCCAACGATGCTACGATGATATGAAAAAAGCTGCTCAGTCAATATCACCTTTGAACGATAGTGCTAGTGTTGTTGAGCATTACAGGTTTGTTTTTCTTGAATTTTACAAAAGCTCGGTTAAACAATTATGTATTCAAAGGAAGGTCTGAAGTTGTAAAGAATTATATCATTATTATTTAATATTACATAGGTGGCATTGTTAATGTTTATTTATTCAGTCACTTAGTTTGAGCCTCTTCCGGTCTGCTGTCATTAAAATTTGCTATCATTTGTTATTTAAAAATGAGTCGTTGTAAGAGATACCGTTTGTTTAAATCATCGTGCTGTTTGTTGCAGATCGGGCTATGCACATCCTCAGCCGTTCACTTTCGAAGATTTCGGCTCTCCGTCAGCAGTTATTACCAGTGAAGGTACGAGTAGTGTGGAGACAATGAAACGGCCAACAAAAAATGGTTCGATGGTACGAATCAATCGGAAACCTAGTATGGGGCTTTTTCGAGGCAATAATCATTCAAGAAAGGTTTTAATTCTATTTTAGTACTCGACACAACTGTTTAAATTAAAGATTAATTGCCTTTAGAGTATGAATTACTAGATTATAAAAGTAATGTTTGGGTGAGATTGATCCATATCGAGTGGCCTGACGAAGTAATCTTCTAGATTCAGGAAGAGAGCTTGTTAGATCATCTCTTTCAGAGATATGAAAATATAGCTAATCCGGCCAAACAAATGAACATATATAAATCATTTGTCGTCAGTTAAGTTTTCATAGTCGAGGCACACACTAAATTCGCAATAAATCCACGATACTGGGTTTTGCTGATAAAGACGGTCGTCTAGACAACAAAATTGGGTTTTCACTATAACTTAATATTGGTATCTCGCAACATTTGTTTTAGACATTGTTTTCATCAGTTAGTGGATTTCAATTTAGGATGGTACCGTTGACTTTCGTTCTTATCCACCACAGCAAAGGTGCCGAAGATTGCAACATGAAATTGAAAATATTGAAAAAGAAATCGCGAAAAATCAACAGAGTCGTGAAGGTGCTGCGAAAATGTTGCAAGTTTATAAGTACGTGGTTAATGGACTATTTCATTATAAATTATTCCTTATTAAATTTAAATTAGAAAAGTACTTTGTCAAACCTACGTGCTTATCAAAATTACCTGTTGATCATTGGTTTTATCTTCCATCCTTATTGTCTTTTTTTTTTTCACTTCAACTTAAATAAATATGCGGCTGATTTACAGAGACAATCCAAAATTAGGTAATGCAAGTGATGTGGATTCGGAAATTGTAGTTTATACGAAGAAATGTGAAATTCTAAACCAACAACTAGCAAAGTATAAAGTATGCTCTTCCCTTTTATGATTTTTTTTCATTTATGAGGATTTATTAATCCGATTTGCTTTTTAGCTTCGTATAACACAGTTCCGTTTTATACAGGATTTAACTGAACCTATTTTTTGCTCATGTTAATGTCTAGTACAGAGGAGTAAAATTTCTGTGTAAGAGCAAAGAGGCATTAGTACTTGTAAGGATTATGTGTAATTCGTATGTTCGTTTCAGGCAATGTTGTCAGAAGCGCAAACCGAACTGAATATACCGATATCAATTGTCGGGTACGTTCATAGTCCAGTCGTGATGTTAGTTATCGTTCATGATTATGGAAAGATCATGAAACGACCCTTTTCTTAGCATATTTCATCAACTAAATATTCACCGGGAACCAATGATATAGTTTAAAATGTTGAACATTATTTTATGATTTTCGCAGCACAGTCCAGATCACTAGAAATTCCTTTGTTTTGCCAACAGAAGAAAGTAAAGTGTTCAAAGGATTCTGAAGCTACACATGTGTCCGTTCCTTGGACATGTTTAGAGGACTCGGAAACATGTATATCAGTAATTACCTTTAATCATCTTTAAGATTCCCACTGTTGATCGAAGGAAAATCGTTATATTATCCTTTATTTACAGATCGGAACCTCCAACGAGACCGCCTCCTCCGTGTCAGTCAGGATTGAGTACGCCTTCACAGTCCTCTCCACGTCAAATAGCAACCACGAATACTACAGTTAATATTCATCGTTCATCTTATTCAGAAGAATCGATTTCGTCTGATGGTTCAATTCCTATCACTGATCATCAGAAAGCAACTTCACCCGAACCCACAAAAAGTTTGCTTCATTTCACTTTGTTTTTCAAACCATTGAAAACATTTGATAGTTTCTTCTAATGAAGGCAGTACAGTTCGATCCAGCCCTAAATTGTTATACTAGTATCCTGGATTTTAAGAAAGTTAACTGATATTTTCTAGCTTGATTGATCTTTAAATTCTAAATTCTGTGATTGGAAAGTGATTGTTGATTAATAATTGTTACTTTTTTTAAAGAAAATGCTCTTTGTTATACGCGTCACAGTATATGAAGGAGGGAATGAAATTAAGTTTTTAAAATGCGCTTTAGTCCAACAATATTGTGCTCATTGCACCGATCACATCGTGCGGTGAAAGGGTGGGATGATGATATTGGGATAAGACAAGTTTCAGTAGTAATTGTGTTAGTTTAAATTTCGATGATTAATTGGTAATTTAGAAGCAACAATAGTGGAAAAATCAGAAGTGTACGAAGAATGCGACATGCCAGCGTTAGGCACGTGCACTGCATTATATGCATTTGAAGGTGGCAGTGAGGGGACAATGGCTATGGAAGAAGGCGATGAAATGATATTGTTAGAACGAGATGAAGGAGATGGTTGGACTCGAGTTAGGCATGTTTCGTCGGCGCGTGAGGGTTTCGTCCCTACATCTTACTTACAGTGTAGGTGGTATCCTGATTAGTGAGGCTCATTAAGATGGGATAACACTGTTTTTTTTTTTTTTTTTTTTTTGCTGTGGAATTGAACGAGCTTAGATCATTTATTATTATTTCGAAATAAATAAACTGGGTTGTAGGTCGGTTTTGTTTGGTATGGTAAAATAAGGGATTTTTTTTTGTCGTAATTTGATGTTGTCTTAGGTTGGTGCTGTTAACTGGATAATACTTTTCTGTATTTATCTCTTTGAGCATTGTTCAAAATGTATCATATACCAAACCGTCCCGGTACTTCTAGGTCAGGTTGGTGCTAACAAATCGAGTTACGATAGTATTTCATGAAGTGACCCATGTTTATCTAGTAAGGTTCTAAGACAAAGCTCCAAGTTGTTAACATTGCTTGTTCAGTTGGCTTAAAATGTTATGTTGTGCATATTTTTTCATTTTATAAATTGAAGTGCTCAATACTTGAATTTCTGGATTTAACATATTTGGTCCTTAATAGCACTTTATGCGCGTTATCATTAAGCAGGAAAAATCTTATGCTATAAATTTCGCTGTTTTTATCTAGTTCGGTTTACATGTTTATCTCGGAACCATATGCTGTTGTTATCTATAAGTGGAGTTCGGGTCATTCCACTTTTAATTATTGCATGAATTGATGGAATTGTTGAGGTGTCGCTTTCTCTGTAAGCGCTTTTTTATAGTTTTATGACCGTGAATATGTTTTTAGCTCAATCATTAATATTAATACTTCTGCTACGAATTACTACTGTTGATGGTTGCTACTCCTGTGCTTATTTTAAACCGTTATTTACTTTCTGCTGTCCAGTTTACTCCAACTGAAAGTGATGTTTGTTGTTCACATTGCGAGATGTGCTTACTGGTATGTGTCAACAAAGACTTTTCCATCTCTTCCATTACATCCATAATGTTTAGTTTTTGCTGTAATCTGCCTTCAAAAAGTTCTTTATCACTATATTTCTTTCGGAATTTGAAGACTGAAAATCCCCAAAAACTAAGGCGGGTTAAGAAAAAGATCAAATAAGCATGGAAATTATCCTCCTGTCAATACATCGCAATAAGGTAGATCATTCTTTTGTAACTATTAAAAAAATTTTGAGAATTTTCGGACCTTTAAGAGGTCTCGCTGTTCTCTGAACATACATCATTCAATTACACTGAACAAACTAAAACACTACATCTCCCATAGTGTCGCATCTGGCGCCGGTACGGGTCCTCCAATTTAGCATACAATTTCGAGTTTCCTACTAGCAACATTTTTAAGGTTCTTTTCTATTTGATTTATAGAGCGATATCACCTCTCCACGTATTAACTTTGTGTATATGATGCTCCCCAATCTAGTTTTCTGACCTTTCACTTTGTATTTTTTTATTGCAGTACTTCCTGCTTCCGCATTACTCAAATTCCCCAGTGTTTCCTACCCGAACTTTTTTATTTAGCAATAACTGCATTTTGTATAATGAAGGGAATGAATACGAGGGTTAACGGACTTATGCATTACTTTCGTGCTCTAATACTTGTGAAAATGAGATTAAACTGGATGGGGTCTCGAAAAACACGCTCTGCTCAGCCACAGCTCGATCCAACACACAAGTAAAGCGCAGCATCTGCCGTAGATATTCTGGCCACTCGATTGAAATACTCACATAATAACTGTTGCTAAGAGATTTATCTTTGCAACTTCGTAATGTGAATAAATTATTAACTGATCACAGGAAAAATAAGTGGATAAAGAAATTCAAATCTCCTCTTCTAATGCAACTCGCTCAAAAGCTTTCTCACGAACAATATAGTCAAGAGTCCACTGATGATTTGGAAAGCCTTCCTTTAGCTGATTGATATACCGATTCGTAACCTGAAATACAATTTACGTTCTATCCCGGGGATCTATTATAGATAAACATATTTCAACAAGACTGCTTACTTCTGGTGCTTTTCCGAGATACTGGCTGACAACAACCAAATTTATGACAGCCTCTGCATTGTTAGCATCTCTTTGCAGTGCCTCCTGGAAAAATTTGTTTACACGTATCCCAATATTCCTTGGCAAAAGTCCTTTCAGTAGGAGCTAATAAGTCGTCTAAAAAGTTATCGATGCAGAAGGTGCGAAGACGTACTCTATTTATGTATGACTAAGCATGATTCATTATAGCAGCTCTGCTTTTTTTATGAAATCAAATTTAAACTAACTAAAAGTAATTTTTCCGCTTCCTCATATTTTTGTTGTTGAATCAGGCTTGATGACTGAGCAACTAGTAAAAGTGCTGTTGCGCCATATTTATCTATCATCTCTTGATAAGCATAAAATACATCTTTCAATTTGTCTTTCCCCTGGAAAGTATATCCTAGATGCTTGATGAACGATAAAACATAATTTTCAGAATATCGTACTTATTCATTTCATCTCTCCTATCTCTCGGAAAGCTGTCTGATGCAGATTCCGATAATTTTTTTTCACATTAGCTTTCATATGCAGTATGAAAATTAATGGCTGAGCACCATTAGAATTTTCACAATTCAACAGAAACTAACAAGCGCGATATTGACCCAAGCAAGGGCAAGCTGAGTTATAGTAGCATCTTCATCTATTTCTTGCATCTTTTTAATTTCTTTCGCAGCCAGATCTACCCGATCAATCTTTAGTAAACACTGCACGGCCAACGCTTTACTTTCTAAAGNAATAGTCGTCTAGGAGAATCGGAATTAAACGACGAAAGCAAATATCCTATATACTTGCCGAATCACGATTGCATTACTGATCTAATTACCTTGCAACAACATGAAGACTTGTATCACGCAGGAATCTCCCACACTTTGTCTGAATTGAGACGTAGATTCTGGATACCAAAGGGGAGAGCTGCTGTAAAGCGGATTATCTCCTATTGTAGAACTTGTATACGTTGGAAGGCCAAACCATTCAACTTACCTCTTACTCCAATTAAAGAACCCATCAATTCAAGTCGCGGTATCGTAATAACTTTTATTGGAGCGAGTCTTACCTTTGAAAATATCAACGATGTTTTTCTTTCATTGCCGTCGTTGGTTGATATATAAACTACTGCCGAATAAGCAATAGCTGAGGCGTCAGTAAACACGTGCATTTTAAACCCGTCGTTTGTGTCCATGGTTTTTCGGGGAATGTTCTTGATAAATTGTGGCCATTCTTCAATAAGGGATTGCCACTTTGCTACATCTTCTTTTTCTAATGGCTTGTCCCACGAATACTTCTTTTTCCAGAGATTTTGAAGAAATAATTTCAATTTGATGTTTATTGGTACAATTAGTCCCAGGGGGTCGTATTGAGACGCTATAAATTGTAGAACGTTTCTTTTAGTTATTTCCTTTTCTTTCCAGGCTTTGAGCTCTAGCGTGATTGTATCGTTGTGGTAATCCCAAGGAATACCAAGAATTTTAATCTTTTCATTTTTAAACTTGTCGTCTCTCGGTACATAAGCGTTGAACTCTTTGTTATTGGATAAGAATCCTCGAATATTCATAGCTGCTTCACTAAATATTTGTTTCACTTCTTGGTATTTCTTCAAAGCTTCTTCTGTTGTGGCTGATGATATCAAAACGTTGTCTACGTATAAGTTCTTAATTTCTTTAGCTATATCACTCTCGTTGATTTCTAAATGATGATTCAGAGTCGCGGAAAGTAGAAATGGTGATGATATTATTCCAAAAGGGACTCTCTTGAATCGGTAGCACTTGACGTTGTTAATTTCCATTGGGTTTTCTATGTTGTGCAGCCATAAAAATCTCGTGCAATTTCTATCAGCCGGTTTTAATTCCAACTGTAAAAAAGCCTTTTCTACGTCTGCTACAATTACGTTTTTCATTATCCGAAATCTTAGCAATACTCCGCAAAGATCGGGAAGTGTGGATGATCCACGGTATAATACTTCGTTTAAACTTCTGTCATTTTTCAAATGGGCCGAAGCGTCGTAAACCACCCTGAGCTTTGTTGTTTCTTGGTTAATTGTAAGAACCTCATGATGTGGAAGATAATGTATTATACCCTCCTGATTCATCTCGGGGGTAACTTCTTCGATCATATCACACGCTAATTGTTCTCGAATAGTGTTATCGTAGCTTTGAAGTAACNCTGGTTCGTCTCGCAGTCTTGTTATAAGTGACTTGAGTCTTCCTAAACATAACCCATAATGACTTTTAAGATTTATCTTTGTTTCTCTCCACGGCCAACTAACTTGATATCGCCCTTTATGTTTACTGATGCTTCTTTTGAATTGGGATAATGCTTTATCGTCGTCCGTTACTTCTGGCTCTTCTTTCACACCAATAAGTTCTAATTTCCAAAACTGATCGACATCTGGTACATTGCGACTTATAGTTGTGCAAACAATTGCCGTTTCCACTTGCGTTATATTTGAATTTGCTTTGTTAATTTGACCATAACCTGCCACTATTGGTCCTACTTTCGTCTCCACTAAGTAAAATCCCGAATTTATTCGTTTGGCTTTGCTTGGTTCTATGAAATTGAAAAAGTAGTTAGCTCCAATAAGTAAGTCCGGTTTTTTCCATTTACCGTAGAGTTCATTTAGTTGATCGAGATTCTGTTCAGAAAGATCCGCTACTTGCAAGTCGTTGGTAAGATAGTCAACTGCATCGACTTCCATCTGAATCGTTTCCTCGTTGGTTAATCTGATTCCGACTACCGTCTTCATCGTTTGAAAATTTATGGGTTTTTCCTTTCCAAATCCGGCTATATTGAGATTTTCACTTTTTCCTTTAATTCGTAATTGGTTTGCTAAATTTTGCGACATGAATGACAATTGTGATATTATGTCGAAAAATACAAGTACTTTAGCTTTGATTCCTGGTTTTCGTGGATTTATTACTATTACTTCTCTTCTTTGATCCATATTTGTAACTGCCGTTGATTTGTTTTGTTGTGATTGATCTCTTCTTTGGAAAAAATGTAGCACAAGGCGGAAATTGATTTTGTTTACAGTGGAAACAACTCTTTTGATTTACCTTACAGTTTCTTGTGTCATGTTCCACCTTTAAACAAATTTCTACATGCTTTTAGAGCACTTAATCTTGCGAGTCGTCCTTCCAAAGTTGTATATTTTCGGCATTCGTCGTCCCAGTGTAGGTCTAGTTCCTTTTGTTTGTATACTTCGTCGAGTACCCATTGAGGTAACTTTTCTTCAATAGCCAGCTCGATACTCGTTTGTTCTACGTTTTCACCTAAGTTTGCCAGCTGCCGAAGGATTCTTTCGATTGTCTCTATTGTTGTTCTCAAATCACGATCATTATGTCTGAATGATCGTAATTTGTGATGCAACGCTCGTTTAATTATGGAAGGACTTCCAAATCTTTCAATGAGAATGTTTCGAATCGTCTCATAGTTTTCTGGTGTTGTTTCGTATCCCAATGCTGTTCCTCTTAAACAGGAGAGAAGATATGTCAGTTTCTATACGTCTGCCAAATTCTGTTGATGTACTGCTACTTCAAACCCACTCCAGAATTCTCTCCATTGCTTCGGATTCCCATCAAAATTTTTAAGAGCAAGACGTGGCAATTTAACAGTTAGTTGGCGTCTTACTTCCGTTGATCCTTGCTCTTGTTGACTCGATATTCTATCTGTTTCAGAATTATTTCGCGACGTTCGTTCCATTGATTGTTGTAAACACTGCATCGTTGCTTGAATATCTTCAATATGTAGCTTAAGTGATATTAATGTTTCCCAGCCATCTTCAATTAATTTCAGAATTCCCTTATCGTCTTCAACCATTCTCGCATACCGTTGATTTTCTTCATCTCGTTGAGTAGCTGGTACCTTTTGCAGGGATTCCAGCCATTTTTCATTAATTCTTTCGAGCGTCGTTATTTGCTTCTCTATTCTTTGTTGCTTCTCTTTAAGTTTTCTTTCTTGTTCTTTACATTGCTCGTATTGGTTTTCCACCGGTAGACTAACGTCCGGCTGGATAACTTTCAACTGTTTAATTTCATTGAGCGCCTTTGTTAATTTAACTTTCGTGGGGTTGGCGCTTATTGCTATGCTTGCTGACATTTTTCTTTCTTTTCTTGCTTTCTTTTTAAAATTTCGGTTGCTCCCGGCTCGTGGCACCAACAAATTTGTAGGAAAAAATAAGGTTGTTATGATATTCCCTCCTTTTTCTTTAAGGGACGAATATCTGTTTATTTAATTGTTTCCTACTTTAATTTATTCTTACGTCTATTCTCGTTGTTCTCGTTGTACTCTCAGTAGAACTGGCCGAACTGATTGTTTTCCGCACCTCAAACTTGGGTAATTAAACCTTTATTTAGCATAAAACAAATCAACATCATAATAGCGCATTATACATATCGCACGGATGCTACACAGTTATAAAACGCTAAACATTACCAGAGAGCTGAAACCGCAACCACACTATAAATGTACAATTGTAAAAAATGATTAACTGCAATTAAGAGCTGGTGTTGGAGTTAATTGAGACTGAAGATCAAAAAATGTGAAATTGAGAAGAAAGGAGATTTGTTTAAGCATAGATATCTTGTTACAATAGCCTATTACATGCATTTAATTGTCATGTATTTTATACAATGTAATGTGTGTAAAGCGAGGTTAATTTATGAACAAAGAGATTCTTGGCTGCTTCTCCTCGCTTTCCAGCTACATCGTTTGTAACAAAGGGTTATCCGTTTATCAGTTAAAATCCTGTGCACGCGTCGTCCTGTAGCTGTCCTAAGACCACTGTCCCCCAATTCGTCGATCCGTTGTAACATCCATAAAGAGAAATTGCCCCTGCTATACCGCTTAAAATGGCTCTTTGTTGAGGTCAAATATCCACATCGTTAAATTGCATTTTTATTATCTGGTTGCNCTC
>SSBO01000012.1:13913905-13933934 GCA_005281725.1 Wuchereria bancrofti | reverse complement strand
TTTCCTTTATAATTTTAAAATGACTTCAAATTATGAATTTAGTATTTGCATTTTTAAAAAATTCCACTATTCACTTGTTTTATCTTTATCATTTACAGTATTACTTAATTTTGATTAAAATCCTATTATCATTTATTTCTCTAATTTTTTGCTCCTTTCTTTTCCTCATTCTTTTGATTTCAATAAATGATAATAGGATTTTAATCAAAATTAAGTAATACTGTAAATGATAAAGATAAAACAAGTGAATAGTGGAATTTTTTAAAAATGCAAATACTAAATTCATAATTTGAAGTCATTTTAAAATTATAAAGGAAAAAAAATTGGGAAGTATTGATTATTTTTAAGCATGAAGAAGAAATAGCAAAGTGCTAAGTGCAGCAATGACGACAGTGATAACATATCATATTATATTAAGGTATAATTAAAATGAATAATCATGTTATTATTACTTTCTTCAATAGAAGTATTAATATATTTGAGAGTTCTTCTTTTTTTTAAAAAAAAACTATTCTCAATGATTTTAACAAAATATCTTTTCTTAATGTGAATTAAATTTCGTTTTAAACACAATTACTTTCATTACATAAGTCGTTTTTCAAGAAAAAGCGTTGAGTACTTATGAATTCATCAAATTTGTTGGTGCCACGAGCCGGGAGTAACCGAGTTTTTAAAAGGAAGGCAAGAAAAGAAAGAAAAATGTCAGCGAGCATAGCAATAAGCGCCAACCCCACGAAAGTTAAATTAACAAAGGCGCTCAATGAGATTAAACAATTGAAAGCTATCCAGCCGGACCTTAGTCTACCGGTGGAAAACCAATACGAGCAATGTAAAGAACAAGAAAGAAAACTTAAAAAGAAGCAACAAAGAATAGAGAGCAAATAACGACGCTCGAAAGAATTAATGAAAAATGGCTGGAATCCCTGCAAAAGGTACCCAACGAGAAGAAGAAAATCAACGGTATGCGAGAATGGTTGAAGACGATAAGGGAATTCTGAAATTAATTGAAGATGGCTGGGAAACATTAATATCACTTAAGCTACATATTGAAGATATTCAAGCAACGATGCAGTGTTTACAACAATCAATGGAACAAACGTCGCGAAATAATTCTGAAACAGATAGAATATCGAGTCAACAAGAGCAAGGATCAACGGAAGTAAGACGCCAACTAACTGTTAAATTGCCACGTCTTGCTCTTAAAAATTTTGATGGGAATCCGAAGCAATGGAGAGAATTCTGGAGTGGGTTTGAAGTAGCAGTACATCAACAGAATTTGGCAGACGTATAGAAACTGACATATCTTCTCTCCTGTTTAAGAGGAACAGCATTGGGATACGAAACAACACCAGAAAACTATGAGACGATTCGAAACATTCTCATTGAAAGATTTGGAAGTCCTTCCATAATTAAACGAGCGTTGCATCACAAATTACGATCATTCAGACATAATGATCGTGATTTGAGAACAACAATAGAGACAATCGAAAGAATCCTTCGGCAGCTGGCAAACTTAGGTGAAAACGTAGAACAAACGAGTATCGAGCTGGCTATTGAAGAAAAGTTACCTCAATGGGTACTCGACGAAGTATACAAACAAAAGGAACTAGACCTACACTGGGACGACGAATGCCGAAAATATACAACTTTGGAAGGACGACTCGCAAGATTAAGTGCTCTAAAAGCATGTAGAAATTTGTTTAAAGGTGGAACATGACACAAGAAACTGTAAGGTAAATCAAAAGAGTTGTTTCCACTGTAAACAAAATCAATTTCCGCCTTGTGCTACATTTTTTCCAAAGAAGAGATCAATCACAACAAAACAAATCAACGGCAGTTACAAATATGGATCAAAGAAGAGAAGTAATAGTAATAAATCCACGAAAACCAGGAATCAAAGCTAAAGTACTTGTATTTTTCGACATAATATCACAATTGTCATTCATGTCGCAAAATTTAGCAAACCAATTACGAATTAAAGGAAAAAGTGAAAATCTCAATATAGCCGGATTTGGAAAGGAAAAACTCATAAATTTTCAAAGGATGAAGACGGTAGTCGGAATCAGATTAACCCACGAGGAAACGATTCAGATGGAAGTCAATGCAGTTGACTATCTTACCAACGACTTGCAAGTAGCGGATCTTTCTGAACAGAATCTCGAACAACTAAATGAACTCTATGATAAATGGAAAAAACCGGACTTACTTATTGGAGCTAACTACTTTTTCAATTTCATAGAACCAAGCAAAGCCAAACGAATAAATTTTTACTTAATGGAGGCGAAAGTAGGACCAATAGTGGCAGGTTATGGTCAAATTAACAAAGCAAATTCAAATATAACGCAAGTGGAAACGGCAATTGTTTGCACAACTATAAGTCGCATTGTACCAGATGTCGATCAGTTTTGGAATTTAGAACTTATTGGTGTGAAAGAAGAGCCAGAAGTAAGGGACAAAGCATTGTCTCAATTCAAAAGAAGCATCAGTAAACATAATGGGCGATATCAAGTTAGTTTGCCGTGGAGAGAAACAAAGATAAATCTTAAAAGTCATTATGGGTTATGTTTAGGAAGACTTAAGTTACTTATAACAAGACTACGAGACGAACCAAAGTTACTTCAAAGCTACGATAACACTATTCGAGAACAATTAGCGTGTGATAGTGATCGAAGAAGTTACCCCAGAGATGGATCAAGAAGGTATAATACATCATCTTCCACATCATGAGATTCTTACAATTAACCAAGAAACAACAAAGCTCAGGGTGGTTTACGACGCTTCGGCCCATTTGAAAAATGACAAAAGTTTAAACGAAGTATTATACCGTGAATCATCCACACTTCCCGATCTTTGCGGAGTATTGCTAAGATTTCGGGTGATGGAAAACGTCATTGTAGCAGACGCAGAAAAGGCTTTTTTACAGCTGGAATTAAAACCGGCTATAGAAATTGCACGAGATTTTTTTTGGCTACACAATATAGAAAACCCAAAGGAAATCAACAACATCAAGTGCTACCGATTCAAGAGAGTCCCTTTTGGAATAATATCATCACCATTTCTACTTTCCGCGACTCTGAATCATCATTTAGAAATCAACAAGAGTGATATAACTAAAGAAATTAAGAACTTATACGTAGACAACGTTTTGATATCATCAGCCACAACACAAGAAGCCTTGAAGAAATACCAAGAAGTGAAACAAGTATTTAGTGAAGCAGCTATGAATATTCGAGGATTCTTATCCAATAATGAAGAGTTCAACGCTTATGTACTAAAGACGACAAGTTTAAAAACGAAAAGATTGAAATTCTTGGTATTCCTTGGGATTACCACAACGATACGATCATACTAGAGCTCAAATCCTGGAAAGAAAAGGAAATAACTAAAACAAACGTTCTACAATTTATAACGTTTCAATACGATCCCTGTGACTAACTGTACCAATAAACATCAAATTGAAATTATTTCTTCAAAATCTCTGGAAAAAAAAATATTCGTAGGACAAGCCGTTAGAAAAGGAAGATGTAGCAAAGTGGCAATCCTTTATTGAAGAATGGCCACAATTTATCAAAAACATTCCCCGAAAAACTATGGACACAAACGACGGTTTTACAATGCACGTGTTTACAGACGCCTCAGCTATTGCTTATTCAGCAGTAGTTTATATATCAACCAACGACGGCAATGAAAGAAAAANATTTCAGAATTCCCTTATCGTCTTCAACCATTCTCGCATACCGTTGATTTTCTTCATCTCGTTGAGTAGCTGGTACCTTTTGCAGGGATTCCAGCCATTTTTCATTAATTCTTTCGAGCGTCGTTATTTGCTCTCTATTCTTTGTTGCTTCTTTTTAAGTTTTCTTTCTTGTTCTTTACATTGCTCGTATTGGTTTTCCACCGGTAGACTAAGGTCCGGCTGGATAGCTTTCAATTGTTTAATCTCATTGAGCGCCTTTGTTAATTTAACTTTCGTGGGGTTGGCGCTTATTGCTATGCTCGCTGACATTTTTCTTTCTTTTCTTGCCTTCCTTTTAAAAACTCGGTTACTCCCGGCTCGTGGCACCAACAAATTTGATGAATTCATAAGTACTCAACGCTTTTTCTTGAAAAACGACTTATGTAATGAAAGTAATTGTGTTTAAAACGAAATTTAATTCACATTAAGAAAAGATATTTTGTTAAAATCATTGAGAATAGTTTTTTTTTAAAAAAAAGAAGAACTCTCAAATATATTAATACTTCTATTGAAGAAAGTAATAATAACATGATTATTCATTTTAATTATACCTTAATATAATATGATATGTTATCACTGTCGTCATTGCTGCACTTAGCACTTTGCTATTTCTTCTTCATGCTTAAAAATAATCAATACTTCCCAATTTTTTTTCCTTTATAATTTTAAAATGACTTCAAATTATGAATTTAGTATTTGCATTTTTAAAAAATTCCACTATTCACTTGTTTTATCTTTATCATTTACAGTATTACTTAATTTTGATTAAAATCCTATTATCATTTATTGAAATCAAAAGAATGAGGAAAAGAAAGGAGCAAAAAATTAGAGAAAATGATAGAAGGGAAAAAAATGGAAAAGTTATACAAAATTTTTATCATTTAAAAAAAGAAAAAAAACAAATACAAAAATGCATATATAATTGTGATATATATTTCATCTTTTCTTTTCCTTTCTAACTCATCCACTCACATTTTTTAATTAAAATTTGCCATTACTAATTACTATTGCTTCATTAAGCTATTGTAAAATAATTTATGCGATACGAGAAAAATGAAACAAAATTTAATTATTTCATTTCATTTTTTTTTTGCAGTTGACTTTTTTAAAAAAATAAATTCCATCCACATTTTAAAATGCAGTGAAACAGTGATGCGATAAAATAGAAAATACTGATAATTCAAATAATATTTCGAATTATTTTTAACTTTTGTTTAAATAAGTTTTGAAATAAATTTCGAAATGGAATAAAATGAAATTTAATGAATGCAACCAATATCAACTTTCTACCTATGTCTTTCATTATCCTACATAGTTTAACTTCTATACTTTATCCTTCACATCTCATCCATTTTTCATCAAATATTTACTTTCCTTTTATTGCAAGTATCAATAAAAAAGAAAGAAAGAAAGAAAAATAATTTGCATATTTAATCAACAAAAAATTTTTTTATTTAACAAATTGTCAACTATTTTTTTAACAATGATAGCAACAACTATCTCTATTTTGCTTCTTTGCTTCCTTTTCTCTTTTTCAATGATTTTCAATTTACGAAAAAAAAAGAATTTTGAAATCAAAAAATCACCGTTATCATGATAAATGTAGCACAAATACAATTTTTTTAAGGAAAAAAGTTTAGCCTTTTCTTTCTCCCTCTCTCTCTCCCCCCACCTCTCCCCATATTCTTTTTATAAAAAAATTTTAAAATTTATTTGGCTATTTTAGCAAAATTAACAATATAATGGTACTATATATATAGTGAACATAATTGTAAGTAATTACAATAGAAAAATGAAACAAATTTTAGGCCTAACAAATTATGTCATTTAATTTCATTTATTATTATTATGAAATTTTTTATTTTTTTATATTTTTTTTCGAATTTATTTCTGAATAAGTTATTTTTATGTACTATTTATGCTTTTTTCTTTTCTTTTTTCATTTAAGGCAATTTTAAAAATTTTGGAGTTTATCTGAAAGGAAATTAGTTTATCTCTTATCATTTCAATGATATGTATTGCGTATGACCCTGATGAAATGTTTATGAAATGGATATTTTATTCCGATTGAATTTTATATCAACAAGGCAATCCGGACATCCCTGAAGGTTCCTTTTTTCTTTTTGAATTGCCAATTCATAATTAATTATTAGAATTGTCGAAAAGTTAACCTATAAGATTATTAATTTAGATTACCAATGATAATCAATGAAATAAAAAATGAAGGTGTTTTTTCCTTTTTTCTGAATACAATTTAAGTTTTTTTATTATCAGTTTTTAATTAATTATCAAATTGATTATGCATAGCAAATTTATAAATTTTATCAGTTCAAATTATTGATAAATGAATGAATAAATGAAACACAGCTAGTAATACACGATCAGAAGCTGTTTGCTTGACATGAGCACTATCTTTTCGTGCCATACCTTTCCATAGTAATGTTGATGATAATAATTGAATTAGCACACAGAACATACCTGTTGCAACATACCTGTTTCTCATTAATTTTTCAATAACTTCCAATCAATTTGAAGATTTATAAATTTTAAGAAAAAAACACTAATTTGCACTGTGAACAGACAATTTTATATTTCATTGTTATATTTTGCTTAAGTTTGAAAATTATATTTCAAAATTCAAAATCAAAATAAATATTTAAGAAAGAAAGAAAAAATCCAATATAAAATTCAATTTTTAAATTTAAATTATATTTCTTCATTTTAAGTGTATTTTTTTCGTCTTTTGAACAAAATGTTGAAAAATGTTGTTAAGAGCATTATATAAAACAATATTTACTGTTTCCTAAAATTATAATTCATTGTTTTATTTAAATAAATATTTTTCACTAACAAAAAATATTAATCATTGTATTCTGTTTCTTTTTAAATGTAATTTTTCTATTTTTTAAAAAAATTTTAAATATTCTTACTCCATAGATCATCATGTCTTTCTTGTTCTCTACACAAATGTACATTTAATGAACAATAATGCATTGTACCACGAAATGCTACCTAAAATCGATAAATTTTGAAATATAATTTGCTCAATTAATTAATTTTTCCATTAAAAAATTAAACATTATTAGTTGTTGCAATATTATATGCAGAAGTTTTTATGTGCAATAAAGTTTTCTGCTTTTTTTGGTTTAAGTTATATTCGATTTTACACATTTAAGTATACCTTCCTGATAATCTTCTCGGTTGTTCTGAAATCATCAAATGATTTTTTTTTTTTACCTTTTAATTATTGAGCTCCTGCGGAATGTGTTTAAAACCTTTAAAAGTGTTTGCAACTTTTCAAGATTTTGCTAAATTTTTTGCAAAAAATTTTTGCTCAATACTCTCTTAAATTAGTCTTTCAGAAATTAACCAAGCAATTCCAACATAACCGATAGAAAATGATTTTTCTTTTACCTTTTAATTATTGAAAATAATTTTACCCTGACCCAAATTAGATGCAATTTTAATTGCTTCTTATTTAATATTTTAACTTTAAGTATTGAATCACCTAAATTTGAAATTAATTGAAATTAACTACTTCGTGATTTACTTTCAATATTTTGAATTAATTTTTATTAATATTATTTATAAACGTGAATTGTTTCTAGTATTAATTTTTCTTTTTTTCACATTCATATTTTTAGCTAAAAAAGAGTTTAAAAACAAATTTTAAACTTTTTTTCTAGCTTCACGAAGCTTAAGTTTTCCATCCTTATCAGGAAACATAATTTGTCGTGCTAGGCCAAAATCAAACATAAACACAATATTAGCCTTCTCATCTCGACCCATTGCAAAATTGTTTGGTTTAATATCACGATGTACAAAGCCAACTTTATGTAAATCATGTATTGCCTGTATTTCATTTATTTTATCCTTAATCATTTCCATCCATTCAATTTTAGTTTCAATTCTAATTTGTTCTAATCATATTTAATCCTTAAGTTAGTTTTTGGTAAAGGAATGATTTGATTCATTATATCTCATTTTAATTTAATAATTTCGTCTTTTTTTCCACATCATCATTCCTACAAATAAAATAATATTTTTCTTCCTACAGCATTTTTTTTAAATACCAATTTTTAAAAGATTTTTAAAAAATAAGGAAATATTCAATAAGAAATAAGAAAATTTATTACCGTTGTTGATTGTATCCCAATTTTCAAAACACTTCCAATAGACATTTTACGATCATGTAATCGTCTTCTAATATCCGATGATTCTTTTCCCAACAGCGACATTATCAAAAAACTTAACAACTAACATAAATTGAAGTATTTAGAAATTAATTGAAACAAATTAAATTTAGTTGACGATAAAAAATGAAATAACTGGAAAAAATAGAAATTAATTGAAATAAAGGATTGAAATAAATTTCGAAATTGAGGTGTTTAGAAATAAATATTGATTTTTATTTATTTTTACTTTTTTCGCTCATTTTTATTCTCTGTTAGATGTCATTCTATTAGACATAGATTATATTAAATTTGGAGAAATTAATTAGTCTTAAAGTTTGAATTATTAATAATTTGCTGAAATTAATAAAACATTTGTGTCAAATTCTCAATATTACTAAACATTTAGCTATAGCAATGAGAGACTTTTCTCCCTTTTGGTTCACAATCTCTTTCTCTTCTATTGCTTTTGCTTTATTTTTAATTTTTTTTCTTGGAAAATTTGTTTTGAAAACAAAAATCTGTTAATGTTGATACTTTCTTTCTCTTTCTGATTCATTTTTCTTTCTTTCTCTACCTCTTCTTCTCCCCTTTATTCCGCTTTTTCCCTCCATTCACCATTTTATACTTTTCTTTTTACACTACTTAGTATGAATGAAGCATAAATCTTTGTCAGATTGCACTTAACAGAACATTCTTAGTTTAAAATTTTTATTTTTAGATTGAAATTTTGATTGAATCTCTTTCTGTCTTAAAATTTAAATTATAATTTCATTTTTGATATTTCTATAAAAAATTAATGAAAAATATAATGCTATATGTTGATTTGTTAATCATAATATTACTTAATTATAATGTATCATTTCATTGATTGCATTGACACGGTGTACAATATTAGCTTATCTGGGGCAAAATTTATCCTCATAATGAATTTGCTTTTCCGTATGGGAGTAAATATTACTTGAAGCTTATATATAAGTATGAATTAAGGAACTGATGAAATGAAAATTTAGAGAATTTTTGAATTCACTAACATTTACCGTACTGTTTAAATTTAAAATAAAAATGAAAAAAAAGAAACATGACGAATTCTGCAATTATATCTAATCTATATTTTCCATGTCATTAATTTTAGATTTGAAATATTTGTACTCAAACATTCAAATTTTTTATTTAAACCTAATATTTACCAGATTATAAATAATTTATTAGTAAGGACAAAATTTTTTCCATTAAGTAATTAAGATGTAAATAATCACATACATTAATGTAATTAATTGCAATTTCCCATTTCCTTCTCTCTCTCTCGCTCTCACTCCCTCTCTTCCTCACTTATTATTTATCTTTTTGTTTTCTAACTTTCTCAAACAGATAAATATTATTAAACTAATGAATTTCAGTACATATATAATATTAATATCATATAAAGTGTGTACATATATAATATTAATATTATATAAAGAATGTAATAGAAAAAAAAATGAAAATTTTGAAAAAAAGAGAAAAGTATCGATTAATTGTAAAAGAGAGAATTCTAGAAAGAAATAGAAAAAGGGAAAAAAGAGAAACTAAAATAAATGTTTCATTCGCGTAATGATAATACTAAGAGTAGTGTATTTGAACATTATTAATTGTTATTGTTATTACTTTTTAATTATTAAAGTATCAAGTGATAAAATTATAAATTTAAAGATAGAAATTTTTAAATAAAAAATACAAGAAACTAAAAATGATATATAATTTATACTTGTAGAACGATGTTTTACCAGCAGCTAATAATTGGCATACATGTTTCGATTGTTGCATTTTTTTAAATAGATATACTTCCATTTTTAAAATTTCATCATCTTTTGATTTCATTAATGGTTCCAATTTCATGGCCGCTCTCTATTAAATAAATTAATAAAAAATCATGATTCAAGTTGTAATTCATTATTACGTGTGCTCCTGGGTTTATTAGATATTAGATAACTGTTTGTTAGATAATTAGCTAGTTTATTAGATTCAGGTTCGTTTAAATTTATTAGGATGACTTGGTTACTTCAATTCATATATGTTATTACGTATTATGTGAATTTAAATGACTGATATTGATTACACTTGAAAGACTAATAGGACTATTTTATTTTCTTTCTTAAATCATATCTATTTTTACTTTTTTCAATTATTTAATATTAATTAATCATGTTTGATAGAGAGCATCTTTATAATTGATAGTACCTTGGTATCTTTAATATTTAATACCAAACATACCATATCGCATGAACCATCGCCAATTTTTTTCTTCACCAAAAATTCTTTTATTTTGTCACCTATAGAGAATTTCGATGGACCCAATGGTGAATACATTGTCTGGAATATTCATTTTTTCTCATCTTTCGTCTTTCTTTTTCTTGTAAAAATAAAATAAAGTTCACAAATAATTTTCCATATTTCATATTAACTTCTCATTTTCGTAATTAATTCCAAAGCAATCATCCAAAAATTATTCAGTCTGTAATATATGATAAGGCTAAAGGTAAAATAAATTTTAGTAATTTTTGTGAAATAAAATCTGATTGTTACATCAAATGTTATATGCAGTTTCATTAATTAAATTGTTATTACAATTTCGGTCAATTAATTTAATTTAAGAATGAAATGAAATCATTTCATATATGTAAACTATTTCAATATCGGTTAAGTGTGGCCCTGAATCAAATTAATTCAGACTACATCTGCGCTTGATAAGCCATTTTTGGTTAATATATGAATTGTTGTGGGTGAGTATCGTTCCTTTTTCTCGTGCTGTTATTTACCAGAAGAGAAACGGGAAGAGAGAGAGGGAGAGAAGACGAAAAAGAAAGAAAGAGAGAGAGAAAATAATATGTTAAAAACAGCGGAATTAGTCTACGAATTTTCGAAAATTTTAAAAATATAATAATGATCGGTTTATTATGCATTCTTCTCTGAACAGTATGCACTTTATAAATCGGAAAATTACAAAGTGATCGAATTTAAATGCAAATTCAAAATCTCGAAATTTAAGCATCTAAATTTGAATTGTAAATTTTACAAAGAACGAAGAATAATTTCTTTGTGTACAAATGGAATTATGCTTCTATTTTCATAGCATAGAGAAAAAGGAGCTCTTTTTTTTTCATAGCATAGAGAAAAAAAAAGGAAATTTGAGTGAATATAGGAAACCAATTAAACAAATTTTATTCTAATCATTATAGAAAATATTCATCGTCAATTTAATTCAAAATTTAAGTTTTAAATTGCAGAAGAAGACTTAGTTAATTGATTTTATTCGAAATCGATTAATGGATTATTTAAAAAAACCCGATTTAATTTACTTGTTTTAACAGCAAAAATGTTTATCTATTTCTATACATTTTGAGAACATAAAATGTAATAATTTAATGAAGAGAAGAAATAATAATACATCGAACTAAGCCTTCTGTTATGACTAATAGAAAAGCAAATGACTATTAGGCCACACTTCATGCTTTTATAGTAATTATAAATATGTCTTATCTTGCAAATTTTTGCATAACATGCAATTTGCATCACATGCAAAGATCCATTATTATTATTATCATCACTATTATTATTAATTGTTAATAATTACTAATTATTATTCATTATTATTGCAGTTAGTCATATTGTGGGAATATCACATACCGTTACTATAAAAATGTTTTTAAAAATTTGTAGCAATGCATAAGCAATTATGGTTTTAGCTGGTGTTATGTTAAAGTTGGAGCTGGTCTCAGCAAGTCTTCAAATTTTTTTTTTTAATCGTCTCAGTATGCCTCTAAATTTTTTTGGTTTTGAATTATTGATTTTCTTTTCTTTAATTGGTAATTTTTTTTTATACTTTTATTTGTATGTTTCAGAACGATTGTAAATTATCCGTTTGTAGTAAAGGTTTTGCTTTACTATCTGAGATTAATGTAATATACTATGGTAAATCTATATTTTTTGTCGTGAAAGATTTGACAATTTAATTATTATTTGGGAGAGGTCTTGATCGCAGAGAGATTCGTTGGATATAGATGTAAATATTTGAGATAACAGAGGAATATAATAATTCCTTTATTAACAAGCAATAGTACAACAACTTGATAGAGAATTGAAACTGAACTCTTCTGGTTCTGGTTCTTGGTAAAAAACACACAATGCCCCTTTCAACGAAGGTAACCTCCTTATATAGCAAGCAATATGTGTAAACAAAGTATATGATTTACAATATGAAGTTGACCTACCGAAAGAGTAATCGGTCTAACAAAGAGCTGTTGACCTGGTTTACAAGCAAATCTATTTATTAGCTGACAAACCGCAAAGAACATCAGTTAAGCAAGAGTTGTTAACCTCATAGATTCAAAGATAATTTACAATCAGTGGCGACACAACAATGAGGTCAACTAAATGAGGAGCTGAAACCGTGTAAACAATATGTAAAAGATTTACAGGTTAAACATAAGATTGGAGTTCAAAGTATAAACACTATTTGCAAAGATTTCATAGAATATATTTTTTACTCATATTTTCAACTCTCATATAGTAGTTAGGGTTTCGCGATATTAAAATCCGCGACAGCTTTGGCCATAATATTGTCTCACGGTCATACTTACGCTTTAATATTTTATTAATATTGTATTGGTAATTTTATCATATTGCGTGATGTTTGATTTATTATTTGCGCGGTATTTTAATGTTAATATATTGTTTCGTTTGATTTTTTGTTTGACTTTTTGAAAAAGGATGAATTTTATATATAGCATTATTACTGTGAAATTTTCTTGAGATTTTTTTTAATTTGTTCGTTTCATGAATTTAACAGCAAGATTACCGCTTCTTGCTACAGAAACAGGAGGGAGAAATTTTTTGCTGGGATCCAGCAAGAAAGGAATAAATGAGGGGAACCGTAATCAGAAGGATGAAAGGGAAATAGATGAATTTTAAGACTGAGATGATTCAAATTCTAAAATAAACTTTTCGATTTGAATTTTCAAAAATTCACATTTTGAAAGAAATGCGTTCATATGGCATCTTTTTCACGGAGAATTCAATAAGTTTCACGTGAAAAAGTTATCAAAATTTGTAATACCATAAAACCAGAATCTAATTTTGTTTTTTAAACCAGAATTTTGCTTTCTCTAAACAATTATAAGCGTGAAAATGTAAATTATATAGTGAATAAGATTATAATAAGACTATTCCAGCGAATTATTAACGTAATTACATGTTCATTAATCTTGATTATTAAATTTCAATAATAAATCTTTGTTAATGACAGATTCCGATTAACAATAAGTGTTATGACAATAAGATTAACAATAAGTGCAGTAAATCCGGAACAACAATAATTCTTCATTAATGACAAATCTTAATTATCATCATACACGGATGAAAATTTCTATGATTTGATTACTTTCACATCAGGGAAATTTTGACTTATTATTACTTTTTTTTGCTCTAAATTTATGCTTAAAATAGACGTAAGGAAATTTAAGCTCAAAACAGAAAATGGATAAAATAATTCTGTTACATTTGTAGTAATTGGAAGCCATGAATTTACTAAATAAATTATTTTAAGGATAATTTATGATTTTGATTTATCATTTTCCATACTTAACTATTCTTCAAAACAATTTCATTCATTTCATATAGATTTCACGTGCATCAATTTTATCAAATATATATTTAGATATATTTTATATGAGTTGTTCTCCCCTGATTTACTCACTTTTTTGACACATATATTCCCACGTACTTATTTAAGCGTACGCTTAATGATTATATTACCTTGGATATAAATTCTATGCGTTTTCTTGGCGACACATATATCATTTCAATTTTTATTCGCTTTCTGTTAAATATATTTTAAATTCTTACACTTTTTTCTTCTTTTTTCTTATTTTTTGAAAAGTTCATTACACCGAAGATAAGTGAGTATGGATGGATTGCTGGAATAGCGCAAAGTAGAAGTGTAGCGGAGCGGAATGGCGTAGGATACGGTAGGATATATAGTATCAGGTTTAGTTTAGTTGTCTTCTTAAGAGTTGACGAAGTGGTTGACAAAAAAAAACATGCAAGTGGCAAAATGCTGTGGGAAAAAGAGGAAAAGAAGAAAGAACTAATGTGACATCTGCTACCTTTCATATGACATTGGATATTTTCTTCTTTCCTTCCATTTCTTTTTCTTTTCAAATGTTCATATTCTCTTCGTATTATTTTGTATGTTAACTAACCTTTATGTGTCATCTTACTGACTTTCCATCACATTCCCCTCTTTTCTTTCTTTCGTTTTTCCCTTATTATCAAATATTTGACGAAAACATTAAAATCTTACCAAATCATGAAAATAAGACTAATTGTAGGATAATAAAATCAGATGAATAATATGATGATAGGTAATATGAAAGAACAGTTAACGTAAACGAATAAGCTTCTACTTGAATTATTTTCCTGAATTACTATGAGAACCCAAACGATGGGAAATACATAAATTAATGATGTAGAATGATTTGCTTTTAGTGCTACTGAGATATCGCATGAGGGAAAGAGAATTAGATGTATACGGACGATACTTTATATATATATCTTCTAAAGGCCCTTTTACTCAGAAATGTTGCAATGAAGTGGGAAATATGAAACGATCGTTGAAATTAAAAGCTGAAAATAATATTCTTTGCCAAGTCATATTTTCTCTCTCCCTCTCTCTCTTCGACTGATTACAATTTGTGATTAATTAAAAAATTTTACTAACCCAGGAATCATTAAATCTTACTTAAAGATATGAAAATATCAATGGGTAAAAGATATTCTCTTTAGTGACAAAGAGACATGAATGTGACAATCACATCGAACATTTACTTTACCTTAACCATCTTACTTTCCCTTTTTCATCTCCAATTTGCCACATAGAGAGTAATTATGCAAGAGTATCTTTTGTTAAAATGAAATATATTCACTCAGATGAGTGGAAAGGATAATAAAAAAATGATCGAGAAAGGGAAAAGGAGAGGGAGAGAGAAATGAGTCATGAAATTAAAAGATGATTGAGATCCAAATGGAACAGTAGCTGAGACGTTGCTCTTTCTCAAGGGACATAGAAGCAGAGAGCAAGCCTGTGCTGTCCTCGATGAGACAAGACGACTAGGCGCAATTGTGCTCATCTTCTTCACCTCTCCTTGCTAACTACTGTTCGTGTGCGCCATTGACTGGCCTCCTTCGGCTATCGATTCGGCTGGCCACTTTCATCATTTGTATATGTATGTGTGTTTATATGTCTGTGTCAATCTTTTTGTCTAATTCTGCACCCCTCCCTGTCTATTTTATCCATCTCTTTAAGTTCATGGATGGAAAGTATACAACTGAATGATGATTTTTTGTTACATGTTCATGGTAACCGATACCACTTATTATATTGTAGGAGGTAGTGGCTGGTTGTTTGTATTATTTGGATTATATCACTTTGACCATAATTATGGACTACTGGCTTTTACATAGAGTTTGTCATAGGAACAGTACATCCGTCACTAAGTTTGGTTGACTTTCAACATTGTTAAAGATATGCATTGAGAAAATCTTCTTTACATTATGATTCATTTTTTCACTAAAGGATTTGTTTTTTTTTTAATCTACGTAAATTTCTTCGTATCGTACATGAATTAGAATTGAAAAAATATTTTTTGTAATTTATAATAAATTAATACGTATTTTCGAAGATATACATAAGTAGCCTTACGTTTTTTAAATGAATGATGAACTAATTAAATAATCAAGTAATCTTTACATATGGAATGTGTGACTAGCAGATCATTTAATACAGCTAAATTTTCATGTAATTTAGTTGATAATAAGGAATGTGTAGGAAATAATGGGTTAATTGAAAACAGGTTCTAGTGATAATCAGTTATAATTTTACACGCTAGATTGTTTCTTTTTTCCTTACTGGATATGCATGTATAGAAAAAAAAAATTTCACGTCATATGGTGAGGAAATTTTCACTTTCAATCATAGTTCCTAACATGTTTATTCAGATGCTTCTGAACTTTAATCTGAACAATGCTACAATTTTTATATTTTCATTCGAAAAGTTTATTGTGCTTAAAGGCACTTCAAATCTTTCCAAATTTATGAGATATATTGGCATGATTGGTCTTTTCACTATAAGTGACAGGCTAATTATTAAATCTTATACAAGACATGTATATGTTACGATTTAAAAATTTACTTTTGACTATTTGTTTATATCACTTATGCAGTAAAATTATATTGTAGAGTGGTAACGTTTGATGGGCAATATTTTATTAGATAATGGATACATCCACTACGGCAAGTTGGGCCGATTTATGGGTAAAAAATATATTTTGTAAAATTGAAAAATATTTAAAAGAAAAAAAGCGAAGTATTAAAAAAGAAATAATTAAGTTTTGACAAATTAATTAAAAATTGCTTAATTTAGGATCAGATAGACATTTTGGCTTCTCATACACAAAAAGGTATTGAAAATTTGGAGAAATATGGAATGTTTCTGAAAGAAAGAGCCGCGATTGAAGATGAATACGCGGCCAGATTGAGGTTCTTTTTAATTGGTGTTTATTATTTAAATATCCCATATCTGTGTCTTTTTCCGTCTTTATTTGTTTCAAACAGCTATCTCATTTCTGCCCTCTATGTAGCATCTCAAATCTGAAAATGTTATTGTCTTTTCAGAGCTTTGGTAAAAAAGAATTTGGGGAAGAAAAAAGAAGATGAAGAGTTAACCAAAGCTTATACATTTGTTAGTTCGTTTCATTCCATCCTACATGAAATTGAAAGTCTTGCCGGTCAACACGAGGTTATTTCGATATCAAGATTTCTGCGTAAATAAGATTATTTCGTTCTCTGATTATAGTTGTATTTTGTTTCTTCCCTGTGAATTGGTCAATTTCATATGAATATTGCATGAAATTGGTTATACTTTAAAAGAAAATCAAAAATTCTTCAATTTTTGCACTTGTACTAATCTTAGGATTGCCTGTCGATAATTGCAGGTTATTGCGGAAGGTCTGCGGAAGGATATTCACCCAGCTTTATTGACAAAATGTGCTGCACTTCGCGCAGCCCGTAAAAATCATCTAAATGAGCTGCATATTATTAATGATGTCCTGAATGCTTCCATTGATAATATGTTCAAGTTTCAAAAGAATTATTGGTACATTCTTTGTTTTTTCCTGTTTAATAAGTTAAACGAAATAACTTGATGATAAGTAATCATTTTGGAAGCGTAACTGCTGCATCATTAATATTGAATAGCTAAGTAGTCTTCCCGTACTTAATATAGTTTTCTTTATTCATTAATATGGGGTTATAATTATTGAGATTATCGGGTGGAAAGCAATATTAACGGCTAGAGTATTAATTGAGAAGTCATAAGGAAAAATTGGAGAAATTAAGTATTAGTTTGACTTGTATTTAAAAATTCTATGCTTGAGTATGCTTATTGTATTTGAAAATTTTGGTTTATAGCAAGACATTCAAAGATGCTGAAATGGCTCATCTAAAGTACGACAAGGCTGAAAAGAATATGGATCTTTCACGGGCAGACCTGGAAAGAGCCAAAAATAACGCTATGCAAAGGACGCAAATATGTGAAGATGCGAAACAAAATTATGCACACGCATTGCAGGCTGCCAATCAGCAGCAGCATCAACACTACAATCAATTGTTACCACAGATACTGGAGGTTTATAGTCGTTTTTGATGCCTTCAGTGTTTTTTCATTTTTGTTGTAGTTATTTTACAACTAAGCTTGTTTTTCTACTCATGCAGCAAGAAATTTTAATCTTTCCTTTCCAAAGTAAGGTGAGGAGTTAAGAAACGAATTAATTCTCACCATCGATACACTGTTGTCATTTTGAATGATTTAGGTATGAAAAGGTTTCAATTAAAAAACATTCTTGTTAAAAATGTGTTTCATCTTGACTTTTTGTGAGGATTTGTATTTCGATTTAAATGTGTGGAAATTGCAGCGTTTGAGAACAGTCGATGAGGAGCGAATAAGCGAAACTAAATCATTGATGTTGCAAAGTATCGAAGCGGAAACTAGGGTGATGAATATAATCCAACGATGCTACGATGATATGAAAAAAGCTGCTCAGTCAATATCACCTTTGAACGATAGCGCTAATGTTGTTGAGCATTACAGGTTTGTCTTTCTTGAATTTTACAAAATTTTGGTTAAACAGTTGTATATGCAAAGGAAGATCTAAAGTTGTAAAGAATTATACCATTATTTAATATTACACAGGTCAAATGGTATTGTTAATGTTTATTTNTTTGTTTTTCCCTGGTGAATAAGTTAAACGAAATAAATTGATGATAAGTAGTCATTTTGGAAGTTTAACTGCTGCTGCAAACTCAATATTGAATAGCTAAGTAGTCTTCCCCTTATCCTGCACTTAATATAGTTTTCTTTATTCATTAGAATGGGGTTATAATTATTGAGGTTATCGGGTGGAAAGTAATATTAACGGGTAGAGTATTAACTGAGAAATCATAAGAAGTTGGAGAAATTATTAGTTTGGCTTATATTTGAAAATTTTATGCTTGAGTATGACTTGTTGTATTTGGAAATTTTGGTTTTATAGCAAGACATTCAAAGATGCTGAAGTGGCTCATTTAAAGTACGACAAGGCTGAAAAGAATATGGACCTTTCACGGGCAGACTTGGAAAGAGCCAAAAATAACGCGATGCAAAGGACACAAATATGTGAAGATGCGAAACAAAATTATGCACACGCATTGCAGGCTGCCAATCAGCAGCAGCATCAACACTACAATCAACTGTTACCACAGATACTGGAGGTTTATAATTGTTTTTGGTGTCTTCAATGTTTTTCATTTTTGTTGTAGTTATTTTACAATTAAGCTTGTTTTTCTACTCATGCAGCAAGAAATTTTAATCTTTCCTTTCCAAAGTAAGGTGAGGAGTTAAGAAACGAATTAATTCTCACCATCGATACACTGTTGTCATTTTGAATGATTTAGGTATGAAAAGGTTTCAATTAAAAAACATTCTTGTTAAAAATGTGTTTCATCTTGGTTTTTTTGTGAGAATTTGCATTTCGATATAAGCTAAATACATGCGATAAATGATTGTGTGGAAATTGCAGCGTTTGAGAACAGTCGATGAGGAGCGAATAAGCGAAACTAAATCATTGATGTTGCAAAGTATCGAGGCGGAAACTAGAGTGATGAATATAATCCAACGATGCTACGATGATATGAAAAAAGCTGCTCAGTCAATATCACCTTTGAACGATAGTGCTAGTGTTGTTGAGCATTACAGGTTTGTTTTTCTTGAATTTTACAAAAGCTCGGTTAAACAATTATGTATTCAAAGGAAGATCTAAAGTTGTAAAGAATTATACCATTATTTAATATTACACAGGTCAAATGGTATTGTTAATGTTTATTTATTCAGTCACTTAGTTTGAACCTCTTCAGGTCTGCTGTCATTAAAATTTGTTATCATTTTTTATTTAAAAATGAGTTTTGTAAGAGATATCGTTTGTTTGAATCATCGTGCTATTTGTTGCAGATCGGGCTATGCACATCCTCAGCCGTTCACTTTCGAAGATTTCGGCTGTCCGTCAGCAGTTATTACCAGTGAAGGTACGAGTAGTGTGGAGACAATGAAACGGCCAACAAAAAATGGTTCGATGGTACGAATCAATCGAAAACCTAGTATAGGACTTTTTCGAGGCAATAATCATTCAAGAAAGGTTGTTTTAATTCTGGTTTAGTATTCGACACGACTGTTTAAATTAAGGATTAATTGCCTTTAGAGTATGAATTAGGTAGATTAAAATGTTTGGATGAGATTGATCCATATCGAATGGCCTGACGAAGAAATCTCGTGATTCGCTATTCAGGAAGAGAACTTGTTAGATCATCTCTTTCAGAGATATGGAAATATAGCCAGTCCGGCCAAACAAATCAACATATATAAATCATTTGTCATCAACTAAGTTTTCATAGCCGAAGTATACACTAAATTTGCAATAAATTCACGATACTGTGTTTTGCTGATAAAGACGATCTTCTGGGCAACAAAATCGGGTTTTTACTATAACGTAATAT
>SSBO01000012.1:13879087-13913885 GCA_005281725.1 Wuchereria bancrofti | reverse complement strand
TCCGGCCAAACAAATCAACATATATAAATCATTTGTCATCAACTAAGTTTTCATAGCCGAAGTATACACTAAATTTGCAATAAATTCACGATACTGTGTTTTGCTGATAAAGACGATCTTCTGGGCAACAAAATCGGGTTTTTACTATAACGTAATATTGGTATCTCGCAACATTTGTTTTAAACATTGTTTTTCATCAGTTAGTGGATTTCAATTTAGGACCGTACCATTGACTTTCGCTCTTATCCACCACAGCAAAGGTGCCGAAGATTGCAACATGAAATTGAAAATATTGGAAAAGAAATCGCAAAAAATCAACAGAGTCGTGAAGGTGCTGCGAAAATGTTGCAAGTTTATAAGTACGTTGTTAATGGACTATTTCATAATTTTCATAAGTTAAATTTAAATTAGAAAAATACTTTGTCAGACTTACGTGGTTATTAAAATCACCTATTGATCATTGGTTTTGTCTTCCATTTTTATTGTTTATTTTTTTTTCCACTTTTTCAACTTAAATAAATATGTGGCTGATTTACAGAGACAATCCAAAATTAGGTAATGCAAGTGATGTGGATTCGGAAATTGTAATTTATACGAAGAAATGTGAAGTTCTAAACCAGCAACTAGCAAAGTATAAAGTATGTTCTTCCCTTTTATGATTTGTTTTTTCCATTTATCAGGATTTAACAATCCGATTTGCTTTTTAGCTTCTATAACACAGTTCCGTTTTATGCAGGATTTAATTCAACCTATTTTTTGCTCATATTAATGTTCAGTACAGAGGAGTAAAATTTCTGTGTAAGAGCAAAGGGCATTAGTACTTGTAAGGATTATGTGTAATTCATATGTTCGTTTCAGGCAATGTTGTCAGAAGCGGAAACCGAACTGAATATACCGATATCGATTGTCACGTATGTTCATAGTCCAATCGTGATGATAGTTATCGTTCACGATTATAGAAAGATCATGAAACAACCCTTTTCTTAGCATGATATTTCATCAGCTAAATATTCACTGGGAACCAGTGATATAGTAAAATTGAACACTATATTGAACACTATTTTTAAAATATATTGAACACTATTTTATTTAAATATTGAACACTTTTAAAATATTGAACTTAAAAATATTGTTTAAAGTATATTGAACACTATTTTATGATTTTCGCAGCTGCACAGTCCAGGTCACTAGAAAGTTCCTTGTTTGGCGAACAGAAAAAAGTAAATTGTGCAAACAATTCTGAAGCTACATAACTGTCGTTCCTTGGACATGTTTAGAGGACTCGAAAACATTCATGTATATCAGATGCCTTTAATCAGATCCCTTTAAGGTTCCTACTGTTGATCAAAGAAAAATCGTTATATTATCCTTTATAGATCGGAATCTTCAACGAGACCTCCTCCGTGTCAGTTAGGATTGAGTACGCCTTCACAGTCCTCTCCACGTCAGATAGCAGCCTCGAATACTACAGTTAATATTCATCGTTCATCTTATTCAGAAGAGTCGATTTCGTCTGATGGTTCAATTCCTATCACTGATCATCAGAAAGCAACTTCACCCAAACCCACAAAAAGTTTGCTTCATTTCACTTTGTTTTTCAAAGCCATTGAAAACATTCGATTTCTTCTAGTGAAGGCAATATAGTTCGATTCAGCCCCTAATTCTTGTACTAGTGTTCTGGATTTTAAGAAAGTTAACTAATATTTTCTAGCTTGAACAAACTTAATCTTTTAATTCTGATTGGAAAGTGATTAGTTGATTAATAATTGTTACTTTTTTTTTAAAGAAAATACTCTTTGTTATACGCATCACAGTATATGAAGGAGGGAATAAAATTTAGATTTTTAAAAAATCTCCAAAAATATTGTGCTCATTGCACCGACTCCATCGTCCGGTGAAAGGGTGGGATAATAATATTGGGATAAGACAAGTTTCAGTAGTAATTGTTAGTTTAAATTTCGATGATTAATTGGTAATTTAGAAGCAACAGTAGTGGAAAAGTCAGAACTGTACGAAGAATGCGACATGCCAGCGTTAGGCACGTGCACTGCATTATATGCATTTGAAGGTGGCAGTGAGGGGACAATGTCTATGGAAGAAGACGATGAAATGATACTGTTAGAACGAGATGAAGGAGATGGTTGGACTCGAGTTAGGCATGTTTCGTCGGCGCGTGAGGGTTTCGTCCCTACATCTTACTTACAGTGTAGGTGGTATCCTGATTAGTGAGCCTCATTAAGATGGGATAGCACTGTTATTTTTTTGTTCGGTGTGAAATTGAATGAGCTTAGATCATTTATTATTTCAAAATAAATAAACTGGATTCTAGGTCGGTTTTGCTTGGTACGGTAAAATAAGGGATTTTTTTTTGTCATAATTGGATGTTGTCTTAGGTTGATGTTGTTAACTGGATAATACTGACTTTTCTGTATTTATCTGTTTAAGCATAATTCGAAGTGTATTATATATTAACCCCTCCCGGTACTTCTAAGTCACGTTCGTGCTAACAAATCGAGTTACGATAGTATTTCATGAAATTTTTTACCTAGTAAAGAGCTCCAAGTTGTTAACATTGCTTGTTCAGTTGGCTTAAAATGTTATCTTGTGCATATTTTTTCATTTTATAAATTGAAATGCTCAGTATTTGAATTTCTGGATTTAACATATCTGGTCCTTAATAGCATTTTATGCGCGTTATCATTAAGCAAAAAAAATCTTATGCTATAAATTTCTCTGTTTTATTTGGTTCGGTTTACATGTTTATCTCGAAACCATATATTGTTGTTATCTATAAGTGGAGTTCGGGCCATTTCACTTTCAGTTACTGCATAAATTGATGGAATTGTTGAGGTATCGCTTTCTCTTTTTATAGTTTTATTTAGTTTCGTGGATATCTATTTTCCTCAATCATTAATATTAATACTTCCGCTATAAACTGCTACTGTTGCTACTCCTATGCTTATTTTAAACCGTTATTTACTTTCTGCTGCCCAGTTTACTCCAACTGAAAGTGATGTTTATTCACTTTGCGAGATGTGCTTACTGGTATATGTCAACAAAGACCTTTCCTTCTCTTCCGTTATATCCATAATGTTTAGTTGTTGCTGTAACTGCCTTCAAAAAGTTTTTTGTAAGTATATTTCTTCTGGAATTTGAGGATTGAAAATCTCCAAAAAATAATCAGACGGGTTAAGAAAAAAAAATAGGCATGGAAATTAGTCTCCTATCAATACAATCCAGTCAGGTAGATCATTCTTTTGTAACCAAGGCAAAGTTGTTCGGCAAAATGATCTAACAAATTGGAGTTTGGAAAAATTTCGAGAATTTTCGAACTTTTAAGAAGTCTTACTGTTCCCCGAACATACATCATTCAATTATACTGAATAAGAACACTACATATCCCATAGTGTCGCTTCTGGCGCCGGTATGGGTCCTTCAATTTAGCATGCAATTTCGGGTTCCCTACTAGAATATTTAAATAGAAAAGATTTCATTTATACAGTAACATCACTTCTTCACATACTGACAGCTGCGTGTATATGATGCTCCCCAACCTAGTTTTCTGACCTTTCACTTCGTATTTTTTTTATTGCAGTACTTCCTGCTTCCGTATTACTCAAATTCCCCAGTGTTTTCTGCCCGAACTTTTTTATTTAGCAATAACTGCATTTTGTATAATGAAGGGAATGAATACGAGGGTTAACGGACTTATGCATTACTTTCGTGCTCTAATACTTGTGAAAATGAGATTAAACTGGATGGGGTCTCGAAAAACACGCTCTGCTCAGCCACAGCTCGATCCAACACACAAGTAAAGCGCAGCATCTGCCGTAGATATTCTGGCCACTCGATTGAAATACTCACATAATAACTGTTGCTAAGAGATTTATCTTTGCAACTTCGTAATGTGAATAAATTATTAACTGATCACAGGAAAAATGAGTGGATAAAGAAATTCAAATCTCCTCTTCTAATGCAACTCGCTCAAAAGCTTTCTCACGAACAATATAGTCAAGAGTCCACTGATGATTTGGAAAGCCTTCCTTTAGCTGATTGATATACCGATTCGTAACCTGAAATACAATTTACGTTCTATCCCGGGGATCTATTATAGATAAACATATTTCAACAAGACTGCTTACTTCTGGTGCTTTTCCGAGATACTGGCTGACAACAACCAAATTTATGACAGCCTCTGCATTGTTAGCATCTCTTTGCAGTGCCTCCTGGAAAAATTTGTTTACACGTATCCCAATATTCCTTGGCAAAAGTCCTTTCAGTAGGAGCTAATAAGTCGTCTAAAAAGTTATCGATGCAGAAGGTGCGAAGACGTACTCTATTTATGTATGACTAAGCATGATTCATTATAGCAGCTCTGCTTTTTTTATGAAATCAAATTTAAACTAACTAAAAGTAATTTTTCCGCTTCCTCATATTTTTGTTGTTGAATCAGGCTTGATGACTGAGCAACTAGTAAAAGTGCTGTTGCGCCATATTTATCTATCATCTCTTGATAAGCATAAAATACATCTTTCAATTTGTCTTTCCCCTGGAAAGTATATCCTAGATGCTTGATGAACGATAAAACATAATTTTCAGAATATCGTACTTATTCATTTCATCTCTCCTATCTCTCGGAAAGCTGTCTGATGCAGATTCCGATAATTTTTTTTCACATTAGCTTTCATATGCAGTATGAAAATTAATGGCTGAGCACCATTAGAATTTTCACAATTCAACAGAAACTAACAAGCGCGATATTGACCCAAGCAAGGGCAAGCTGAGTTATAGTAGCATCTTCATCTATTTCTTGCATCTTTTTAATTTCTTTCGCAGCCAGATCTACCCGATCAATCTTTAGTAAACACTGCACGGCCAACGCTTTACTTTCTAAAGAATCACACTGATAGAGCAAGCGTAATGCTTCTTCCACATTCTGAAGCTAGGAAAAACTTACGTTAAGAAATCAAGTGCACAGAAATGTCTAATAAATGATTTCGTTAATTCTTAAACTTACTTATACAGGCTAAGCTTTTTTACGGTCAGGATCCTTCGGCTGAAAATCCCAATTGTGTTTTTGAATATGAATGAAACTTTCCGGCTCACAGGAAACATACACATCAGTATGTATAAAGATAAAATGTATTTACTTGATACAATTACATCATAATTCAAAGTTCCGGAATCACTACTAGTTGCTACCATAGCAAACAAAGCAAAAAATAGGAAAACTAACGGTACCCTCATAGGTGAAGACAAGGAAACATTAAAAAAATACATACTCGTTCACGAATATACATGTGAGCCGCCAATAATAAAACAGTTTCGTCGTGAGGAATCTCTTCGTTCAGCTCTGTTTCAAATTCTTTCATTATCGTTGCTCTAAAAGATGCACGATTAATAAAATGAGAAATAAAAGCATAGGAATTCCTTTCTGACTTTAGAAGGCGTATATTAAAATTCTGACACTGATTAAAACGTTACGGTGACTTTAGCGATCTTTAGTAAATGGGAAATCTTCCAATTATAATAGATTTTGTAAAATTCGAGAGTATATAATTGACTAGGTTCTCAAAGATCCAAAGAATACCATTTAAAGAACGTTAAAAAGTATCTATCATTCCTTCCTAACTGCAGGATACTACAACAAATACATATACATATTAAAAGTTGAGAAAGCTTCACAGATCTTCAACGAAAACGAAATCGACTCCAGTTTACAAATAACCACCACCAGAAACCAAATTATAACTTTCACATCCTCTTTCTTTAAAAAAAAAAAAATACTGTCAATCATTCTTCATCTAAATATTTTACTTTATTTTAAACACTCCTTCTTCTTTCAGAAATTATTCTTTTATTTACCTTTTATCTGGGTTGGCTAAATAATCCGCAAAACGTCGTACTGCTCTTAAAGCAGGTGAAGTTGAACTTTTTTCAATTTCACTCAGCACTAAATTTGGTTTATTTTGCGCAAGATATGCTCTGTACATATAGACATCCTTCAACAGTTTATCATTTTCCTCTTTCACTCGTAAATTCTACAAATACGATTGACCCTTATTATTGAAAAAAGAAAAGAGAAAAAGGAAAGCAATTGTGTCAGTATGTGCTAAATAAGACATAACTCTTAATTACTGAAATAAAATTCTCATCATAAATATGCTGAAATTTATTCAACAGTTGTTATGAAGTGTAAAACGTATATATATACTCACATTTATAAAAACTTCAAGCTTTTTTCAAAAGGTTTCCTAACTCCATGATAGCAGTGATATGTTAGCTGAAAAGCTTAACCGAACTGAACTGTGAAGAACTGTAAAGCTTAATGGAACATTACGAGAGACTCAAATGTCAGTCGAATTTCACTATTTTATCGGTAACATAAGAACTCATAGATACTTCCATCATAAATCGATCAAATTTCGTGTACTGTTATCACAATGAAATCATTAAAAGCTTAAGTTATGGAAAATATTGGCAGATAATTCAAATGATGAAAAAGCTCACTTGTGCCTCATTAATACAATTTTGGTATGCTCCAAGGTAGAAATTATTACGTACTTCGAATAAATGATCCACGTCATCATTAGCTTTAGTCATCATCGTTTGATACTGTAAACAATGACTAATTTGTATTTTGTGAACTATTTAATTAAATTTATATTATAATTTTAACAACTAACGTGCTTGCAAACTTAACACACACAGCTAAACCGTACGGAAATCAGACAAAGTGCTCAAAAGCAACCGTAACAAGCTGCTAATAACCCGTTGCATACGACCACGTCCGTAATATACAACTATGCAAATTTGAGGATCACGATTGTTTATGCTTTCAAAGATTTCAATATTACACATTCAAATTCAAATTTATTATTTTGTTCGTGATTTAAAGTGTTAGACTTGTTGAATTAATCAATAAATTCTTATTTTTTTATTGTCTTTATCTACTTTTTAAGCTAAGTTGCCTCGAAATTTAACATATTAAAAAAAATTTTTTTTAAATTAAAAGTTTTGTATCCACTGAAAAATTTCAACTTTTATAATTGGCAACAAATGCATTTTTTTACTCGATTTTCTGATTCAAATGAAATTAAAAATTCCACACAGCAATCATTTCAATTTTTACATTTTGGATTTTAATTTTATTCATATAGCATATGAAATTTTTTACTTAATTAAATTTTTTTCTTATATGAATTGCATTTTTCTTTTTCTTTTTAATTTCTATAATTTCCATATAAATTAAAATAGTACAAATAGTGACTGATAATACATCAAATTTCATTTGTATTCATTAACATACGGTAGGACACATTCCAATCAGTCTTTTCCATAACATTAATCTTAATTTATTGGAATCGTTGACTTACTTTCTAGTTGTCGAATTAAAGTTAATTGCAAAAATATTCCAATTTAATATCATTTGCAAAGATTTTTTTCCTTCTTTTTTTTTTAAAAAAAAAAATTTTAGATTATTTAAAAATAGGGCGCAATTTAAACTGAAAATCAAATCATCATTGATAAAAAAAAAGCAACAAAAATTTTTTTCGTTCAGAAATAGATGACTGTGAATGAAAGATATAAAATGATAGGTATTAATTAAAAAAATTATTATTATTTATGTTTTCTTTTTTTCAATTTATTAAATTCATTGCAATATTATGTTGTAGAAATTTTGATGGAATAAGGTTGTAAACTAAAGTGTGAAACAAAAATTGAACGAGGAATATGTTAAAGAAAGAAATAAATTCACAAGTATACTTAAATTATTATACTATTTTAAATTATATTATACTATTTTTTTCTACTATTTTTGGTTTAAAATATAATTAAAAGAAAAAAAGATTTGCTTGTTCATCTTTCTTTCTATCTAAATAAAATTGGATTGTATTTAATTTTGTTGCTTTTTTCTTTCTATCTCTTTAAAATTTACTGTCCATTTGTAATTTGCACTAAAGTTTTATTATTTAAAACACATATGAAATTTCGCCCATTCCCATTTTTTTGCACAATTATGAAAGTAATTAGTAATTTAACCAATTATTTTTCGGTTAAAATTTTTACTTTTTGCTCAAATTTTTTTTTTAATTAATGCAAATAGATTTTATGGCTTAATTTTGAGGGAACTACAGAACATAGACATATATAACTTGTAATTAATTATTTAATAAATTAATTTCCAGAAAGGAAAAAATTACTAGGCCTAAATATTAAGCTAAGATTTGAATACTTAATTAGGAAAGTGTTCCATTTAAATTCATCCTATTAGTTTATATCATATTTTATTCCAATAATATATTTCATTAAATGCAATTTCGATTTCATATCATGTGAGTTTTTACAGAAGAAAAAACTTAATCATTTGAAATGTTAGGAGCAAAAGTAAATTCATTTTTATTATTATTCCTAATAAAAATTCATTTTTAATATATAAATCTTTTTTATATATTAAAAATGAATTTCTATTAGAAAAGTTAAATTTTTTGATTGAAGGAATATTGTTGATGGAATAAAGTTTTACTTAAAACAAACATCAGATAGATAAATTATACACATTTCTAGTGATTACATTTTTTTAAGGATACTTTACAATTGAAACAGTTAAAAAATGAAAAAGAAAATGCAAATGAGTATGATAATGATAAAGGTAAGAGTAACTATAAGGAGAGATTGGATTCAGTTAAAATGGATGAAGAAAATGTTACACAGCAAAGTGTTATCTCTAATGAAAAAGTTCGTTTATCTTTTCATTCCTTAATTTCAACTTATAAAGAATGATTTGCTATTCGATAATGTTTAACATTTAGGAATGGTAACAACATTATCGATTTTATCATATAATTTATTTGTTTAAAATTATTTGAGGTTCGATTTAGCGGAATATTTGTCAAAAATATATGTTATTAATTTGGAATTTACTTTTAATTGTTAATTAGCATTAATTAAAATGAATAATTTTAGGTGGAAGAAAATGAATCCAACAAAAAAGTGGACGAAAAATTGTTGAAAACATTTGAAGAAAAAGTAAAATCAAATGAGAGAGTGAATAATTTGCAGCTGCAAACATTTGAAAATGCTACTACAACAGAAGGAGAGAAATTGAAAGAAATTTTATCAACGCAAAATTCACAAAATGAGAATTTGTTAAGAACTGAACCGGAGAAACCATTGCTACAAATGTCAAATATGGTGCAAAAAGGTAGAATCGAGGAGCAAGCTGCTGCTAAAGATAATAGCCAAATATTAGAATCGTCATCGTCAAGTCATGCTTCATCACCAGTTCAAACATCACCAAAAATAGCAACAACAACAACAACAACAGCAGCAACAACAACAACAACAACAAAAACAAAACCTTCAATAAAATCTCCCAAAATAGGATCTCCGGCAACAAAATCTCCCATTATGACAATGAAAACTTCGCCAACAAAGTCTGCGATAACGAGAAAAAGTGAAAGTGTATCAAAGATTAGCACGAAATCAGCTAAAGTTATTACTGGTGCCGTAACTGCTATTCCGTCAACATTTACGGGTGATGATGAAGATGATTACTTTCACGGGTTCGTGTTTTTTTTTTAACTTTTTACTTCTCATTTGATAATTTAAGAATTATTAGATATAAAAAGAAAATTAGTATTTATGAACCATTATGTGTCATTATGTAATACCTAATTACAAGTATAATCAAAATGATTATGTGTTACCTAATTACAAGTATAGTCATTCACACGACGCTACCAAGTCTTTTTTCTTTGTTACAGCTTATTTTGTGTTTCATTTAAAGCATTTCTGTAGATTTTTGCCACGTGAAGATGCAAATATGCTTTGCGTACTTGATGGTGATTTTTTGCTACGAACTACCGAAGTTTTTTCTGGTGAGGATCGAAAGGTAAATGAAATGTTTCATGATTATAACATTATTATTATGAAAACATTCCAATTCCCTAGAACTTATGCTAAAATTGAAAAGGTAGAATTTTTTTGGTTACTTTATAAACATGAAATGAATTAATTGCAATATATTTTAATTGTCAAATGAGTTTTGGATTAAGTTTGTCGAATGATTTAAATTAGAAATAGGAATAAAAGTGGGTGAAGTTATCGCCAGTTAATTAAGCATGTGGCAGTATTTGGCAGTAATCTTTAGAAGAAAAAAAATTTTACTAAGAAGAATATCTAACAAGTTTTGTATCTTTCTCTTAAGAATGACTTAAATTTAAATTTTGATAACCACTTATTTAATTTAAATTCTATCCATTTTTCTCCATCTTCACCACCCCTTCTCCATCCATCCATCCGTTCCTAATGCTTAAATAGTTTTTAAAGCTTATTTAATTTTTATGAATTTGTTTTTCTTTTTTTTTATCCAATATCATCTTAGAGATCATATAGTAAAACATACAGTAAAAGTTGGTCACAATCCATTCATTTCTAGTAGTGATCTGAAAGGCATAAAGATATTTGAATTACTTAAATCAAATTATATTGTATTTATCACATCAAATTATCACATCATACTATATTTTGATTGATTACTTTGTGTTATTATGGAATATATCACGTTACCACGGTATTTATCACATTACCAGAAAATTTATTCTGATATAACTACTTATTTAATTTGAATTCTATCTAATTTTCTATCCAATTCTGTTGTCTAACACAAATAATTTTCAAAGTTTCTTAAAAATTATTAAATTATCATAAGTAACCAATCAAAAGCCTCGAGCACAAAGAGAAACGGTTATCAGATTAATGTGTGAAAATATTTTATGAATCATACAATCATTTCAATTGCAAATGTTCTTTTTTCTGACCAATTATTCCTCTTTTTTCCTCTTTTTTTTTCTATTTATAGAAAGTTTTTTTTTTTTATAGAAAGCATAAAATTATATTATGCCATCAATTAAAGCTATCATTTATTTAAGCTATGTTTATCAGTTGCATGGCACGGCAAGCATCATATCATCTTACATTACGACAAATTGAAGAATCAGTATGGGATAAAACCCAGTCGTACATTTCCCACAATCACCGATTTGGTTAATTATTATGCTCAACATAGATTTAAAATACTAAAAGAACGTGTATTACTAAAAAATCCAATTGTCACGCAAGTATGTATTTTAATTAATTACTTTTGAAATTTTATTTCTGTTTAATTCATCTATTCAGTGTATTAATAATAAACATTTTATTCTCATTAAGAAGATATTATTATATAATAAATTTGCTATTATTATATAATAGCAAATTTACTTGTTATACTTACTCCCAATGATAAGATTATATGACAGTGTTTTCTTAGCACAATGAAATATTAATTTCTTGCCATCGTCATATTCATTTTACATTTTTACTAATTTAAAAAAAAAAATTATCGCATACTAATGTAATCCTTTATATACATGTAAATTTTCTATCTTAAGCATGAGAAATATTTTTTTTCGTTCTTTTTTATTTAGTCATGGGAATTGAAACACCAACAGTTGCAACTTCTTCAAAAACTTGGCGAAGGCGCATTTGGTGAAGTACATTCAGCTAATCTTGCACTTACTCCTCGATTTCATGTTAAAGCTGCTGTTAAAGTTGTAAGCAATAAAATGAATGTTTTTTTTGCAGAAATTTAAGTTTCCTTTTTTCTTTAAAGTTTGAATTATGCAATAATTTGAATAATATTTTGAACAAATGCAAAATTAATGAATATTTGTCGATAAACTTCCGGTTTTTTTCCTGATCTGTATAATTAGGCTTATCTTTTTCTTATTTTATCATACAAAGTATTTCTCATATTTTTCATCTCTTACACTCAATTAAACGTAAGCAAATAAATATGTTTCCACTTTTTTCTTTTGTAAGCTTAAATGTGATGCAATGACAAAAGAAAAAGTACGTGAAGCGATGTGTGAAGTTCGGATGTTACGAAATTTACGACATGAAAATATTGTTCGCTTTTATGGGGTTGCTAATAGAAAGGAACCTTTAATGATTGTAATGGAACTTGTCAAGGTAATTATCATTTATATTTTGATTATCATTTTAGTAATCTTCTTTTTGATATCAAAATTTAAAATCCACATCCATTTTACATCAAGTTTGTTTCTCTTTTTTTTTTTTTTTTTGTTTTGCTTTCTTCTTGGAATTTCAAAAAGTTGCATAATTTTATCAAGCGACAACACTTTTTTTTTTGTTTGAATTGAAACAGTTTGAATTTTGTAGTTTTTTCTCCCAAAATTTCAGGAAGGTGCACTAGATGTATTTCTTAGAAAGAATGGTAGTAATCTTTCAATGAAAAATAAACTATTAATGATTCGTGATGCCGCATTTGGCTTAGCCTATTTACATAGCCAAAATATTATGCATAGGTTTATATTCTACTTTTATTATTCCTTTGTTCATATTCAAAGGGTCTTATTAATTTTAGTGTTTTAATTTAAATCTAAAATTATATTCTACTTTTAATCTAATCGTTGCATAATATAATGATGATATCTTTTTATTATATATATGTGAGTTGAGTTTCATTCAACAAAAAAAAAAAAATTAGAAAAAATGAAGTTTGAAATTTGATGATTAAATTTTAATAGTTTCTTTAATTGTAAAATAAATATATCATTCATTACAATACAAAAGTTTAGTAATTAAAATGAAGCTGTAGCAATGAAATTGCGTGAGACTTAAATGAGTGATTTAGAGAAAAATGATCTAATCTTTGCACCACAAACTAGTATCATTTTATCATTATACGATGATAAAATTTAGACAAATAAAATGGATGACATTCTGATCATTTAAAATTTTATTTCAGAGATTTGGCAACTCGTAATTGCTTGTATACAGGCGAAATAGTTAAACTGAGTGATTTTGGTATGTCCACTTATGGACCTCAATATAAATTGCTACCCACTGATAAAGCACCTGTTCGATGGATTGCACCTGAGGTAATTTTCGTTATTAATAATTTTTTGTTATTTTGAACTTTTTGAAATTCTAAACTTTGTCATTTAGTCTATGCTTTAAAAAAAAGTCGTAATTGGTGCGCTGATCTAAAATTGATTATTGATTTTTTCATTTCTTGGTTTTAGCAATCGTCGAGCATTAATTAGAAAACTTTAGATAAATGCATAAATTTTAAAGGTATTTCGGACGCTAATTTATTCCTTTCCTTCTGATACATGGGCCTTTTTTATTATGGTTTGGGAGATTTTCAATGATGCTACAGAACCTTATGCAGGCTGGGATCGAGCACGTGTTAAAGCTGAAGTATAAATTAATTCAGATTTCTTCCATCAATTTGAATGGATGAAAAATTATCCCTCACAAATAACATAGTATTTAAATTCATTAATTAAATTTCAAAAATCTCGAATAACATTTTTAATAATCAAAAAAAATTTTTCCTTTATTTCTTTCTTTTTTTTCATATACAAAATGATACATTTTGATAGAAAAAGGAAAGACAGACTTATAAATTTCCAGTTTGCTTTAAAATTCATTATAGGTTCTAAAAGGTAGTCGATTATCGATACCTTCTACAATACCAAATATACTTCAAGAACTTTGTAAGAAAGCTTGGAATGCTGATGTCAGCAAACGGCCAACAATGCATACCGTAGCATCCATATTAATGAAGTTGACCACAAAGTAAGTGGAACATTCTGTTATTTTACTCTCCCAATTTGTCATTTTCATATTACTTATGATATAATGATTTCTTGATTAGAAAGAAATATTTAAGAGAATGGAAATAAATTTTGCTTTTATTTTTCTCTTTATTTCAGAAATGATACTAGTGAAAAACAAACTAATATTATTGCCAGCACACCAAAACAAATGAGTAGAAATATGCAAATGAATTATTATAGATCAAAATCATCGACATCTTCTGCTAATAAATCATCGCTAAAATTGAAAAAAGGGTAAGTATATTAGGAAATATTTCAACGAATGAAATCTTACACAGTGATTGATTGATATGTAATTCATAAATAAATGAAGAACAAACATTAGGCGGTAGCATTAATTAGCATATTTGTTTTAGAAATATTTTATGTTACTATTATGTTTTGTGTGATGGGAGAAACATGTATATGCACGCTATATTTTGAATGATTAATCGAACCCAGTGAATTTAAGTATTTTTCAAATTTGAGATGGACTTTTATATATTTCTATCTATGAGAAGCAAACTGCCCAAATTGTTTACATTAACTCCAGTCTTTTTTTTCAAATTACAGCTCAAAAAGAAGTTCCAGAAGAGTGAAGAAATCACGCCGATAGATGACCTTCCTTAACATCCGTGATATGTATGATTTTTAGCTTATACATGATGATAAATTAACTTTTGATGGCGATAGTATAAACTTATCCTTTCTTTCTCCAATTTCTTCCCTCTTACTTTTAGAGAAATATAACTAATACAATTAGTGTACAAGTAATTTATACATAATATTCATTTATTAACTCAATTCATAAGTGTGTAAGATTAATTCAACCATCATTTAAAGAACTTTTTTCTTTATAAACTACAACGATAGTATATTCATAGTCACATATTTTACTTATTAAACAACATAATGTAATAGCAATAAGAGATAGCAATGCATCGATGTTTATCTTCCAAAACAAGAAAATGACATTTAATTATGTCACTGCTATTTATTTGAAATCAATCTAACGATCGTGAAAATAACGATCAGCAATACTATCCTCTAGCAAAATTTTTGGACGCTCTCGTGCAAATTTACCATTCAAACCGATCCTTGGTGATTTAATTCCATGTCGTACATTATAAGGCTACAATAAACAATTCAAAGTATATTTTCTTCTAAACTAAATTTGATGTTTTTGCAAAACAAATTAGAAGAATTATAACCTCATAAGGATCATCGATATAGTATTTCGGTCGTAACCAAAATGGTGTCATCATACGATCTAGCATCCAGCATTCCTCTTTTGTACATGTCTCATAATAGTAACTTGTCTAAAATTAACATAAATATTTGCATAATTTATTGCAAATGTATCGAAAGCAGAATACAGCAGTCAGGAATCAGGGTTATTTTCATACTACTTTTATAATAATCAACATTATTTTTACAACTATTCTTTCCCAGCTAAGCGAAAAAACTTTCCAGTATTAAAAATTTCATTTAAATCCATTCGAACTTGAAACTATCGTTGTCATTAACTTGAAGCTATATTCAGCGTACTTCTTCAATCATATATGAAATAAAAAGTTGTATCTTATAACCTGAGTCTTTAATTGGTAAATTCCAGTTTATTACCAAAGAAATAAAAATCTAAGAAATCAACCTTTAAAAAGGTTTCATCTTTTCTATAGCGTTTCACATTCCTTCCCATTTGTGCACGTATCCACATGCCGTTATTAAGCCGTTTGAAACGATCCAGTACATCCTGACACGGTCTTTTGCGCCCTTCTTTTGGATCAAACCTAGAATTACGATGAGACCAAATACATAAAACAAGGCCCTATTATCATATAAAAAAGCGTGAGATTTTAAACGTTTTTATGTGGAGAATTATGAATAATGCAAATTTAATGCTATTCCTATAGGAATTATCAAAAATAATTATCAAAAATTATCAAAAATCGTGGTGTACACAATAATCATTTCAAGTTGAGATGAGATTCAATGATGGGTTAAAAAGGAAATAAGATTTTCATATTTCATCTGGTTGCTCAATCCTAATAGTACAAATAAGTACCTGATATGATATTCCCAATGCGGTATCCTTGCAATACCACGTTTCGTAATCTCGAAACCATTTTTAACCACCACTTTACATCCATTCAACAATAGTGTCATAGTAGAATAAAACCTTGAAAAAACACTTCCGCTACTTCACGTCTCAATAACACGTCACCATATCTGAAAAAGTTTTTGTCTTTCAACAAACTCATATTTTTCGGAATAAAAACATTGAATGAATAAAAAAAAAATTTTTTTCTCACCGTTTATAACACAATTTTTTATAAACTTAAACCTACATATACAATTCCTTTCTTTAGATTATTTGAAAATATTGCTTATACAATAGTGACAAGCATCAATAGATAACTCCAACCACTTCACATGTTATATGTTTCCGGAAAAATTGGAAACTGTGCTTTAAACTATCATTTCCACAACTTCATTCATATAATTAAATCATTTTTCACATTTGAACAAATAATACCGCTAACTTTTGCTGATACGTTCAACGTGAAAACTCAGAACAAGCAATGTAATGATTTTATCAGCAGAAATTGGCATTTTATCACAATAACATCATTTAATCAATTGGACATAAACACACATACATAACAAAGAATATGCGCATACATATACCTACAAAGCACTTTAGGCTATACATCACATCTGAACAAATATGGCCCATTAGTTTTGAAATGATGAGACGAGAAAATATTCCTGATTACTTTAAAACCTACCGAGGAATCTATGTCTGATTTCATTTGCTTAGCGATGGAACAAATAAGTTGAAATGTATTAAAACAGATTAAATTCAACAAAAGTAAATGTCGGCAAATGAATTTCCTTGAAAATTTTATTTGCAACATGAATCACTGTTAAAAGAATGCAAATATTCTTATGAATGCAAAACTAATTGAACTTAGAATTTGGCGAATGAAATCTGCTTTACAATTTCTTGCTACTTCCCAACGTAACCTAAGATATTTTCTTTGCACTGAAAAGACCTTCAAATTACTTGATAATTTCCGGAAATTTTAAAAGTACTCAGATTAACTAATCACAGGAAGCAAATGAATATTACGCCTTTAAATGTGAAAGTTCTTACAGATATATAATGGGAAATATAAAATGCACTAGAATATGCATAAATTTATGGTCTAATGATTGAATGGTCAAAACAGCTAATTCATATTTCCGGAAAGTAATTTCTGTTCTTTTAGAAATTACTTTCAAGTCCATCTTTCGTCGATTTTGAATCGTTTAATCATATCTATCATTCATCAAGACCTTAACACAAACCTAGAAATGTCAATGCCTAAGTACCTTCAAGAACGAAATTACTTGATACGGTTACTTGTACAACAATATGAAAGTAATTGAAACGTTTTCAAGAAGTGCATATATTCTGCAAATGGTGCAAAGGATAAGAACAGAGATATAAAATGAACCTAAGTAGATGGAATACTTAACAATTTCAACTACCCGCATCATATACAAAAATTGTAAAAACGTTTGAGTAGAAGTTATCCAAACGTGGCAAGACGTAAAAAAAGACCTAAGAACGTTGTATTGTTAGTGTGTGCTTTATTCTTTTATTTAGTTAATAAGAATCATGTCATAATGCTTCCAACAAAATCATAGTATAAGTGATAATATTTAAAAATATACGAATAATGTAGCTGTTCATATTATTTCATAGAAACTTCTAAATGTCAAGAAAGAAAAGAAATATGATAATCATAAAGAAGAAATAGAGAAGCGCAACAAATGACTAGTAACTCGATGAACTATGACCACTATCTCGTTCTACATCATCATTTCCAGTTCTACGAATAACGTTCAAATCATTATGCAATATAATTTCCGTACGCTGAGCACATTCATCAATTTCCTGAAAAATAAATAACTTCATCTACTGAATAATTGATTAATATAACCTAACAAAGACAACAATTTCCATTTTTTTTTGCATATACGTCGTTATGTATGATGAACTACCTGAAACGTTTGAAATGTTGCTTAATATCACGAATTACAAATCATCCTTTTCCTTTTTTCTTCTTTTAACAAACATTAACCAATATTACTGACAATGATACGGAAATAAAAAATTTATTACGCTAACATAAATATTCTTCTACTTTGTTGTTGCTATCACCAAATAAACAAAGTTTATAAGGCATATTAAGTGTACTACTTTATTTCATTGTACTTTTCACTCTAGTTAGAAAATTAAGCTGAAAATACATGCTAACAAAGATGAAGAGAAATGAACAGAACGGTTGTAAACTAAATTAAAAAGAACACTTATAATTTATATTACAGTTCTCATCTACAACTATTGCTTTTTCTTTTTTTATTATAGCGAAGTGATATGCAACAAAAATTTACTTCAATCATTTGAGAATGACTTCGAAGCATTCCTGATAAATCATCTGTGTTCATCGTTACTCCCGTATGATTGCTTTCCACTGAGCTATCACTATCACTGCCATCAGGTAAAGAAATTGTTCCTGTTGTAGCTGCGCCCTCGGGCAATTCAGTTCGATATCGAAAATCAGTCAAATCAGCTGATAACCTAAATATTTATCATTAATGATACATTACATTATGCATTATTTCGATACATTATGCTTGCACTAATTTTGAAAAAATATTCACGATGATAGAGAAACAGAAAGGGAGATAAAATGCTACCTAAAATGATCCATTCCTAAACAGTAGATAAAAAACAGTAGTTATTGTTTTAATGAACTGTATATTAATTAAAATGTAGTTTTACCTAACGCTTTTATTTTGTTTCGATTTGCCCTGACTAAGAATCAACTGTTGCGCAAGTAATATAACACCAGAACCAAGAGTTCCATCTTTACCTGCACCTGAATCTGCCCCTTCAGGTGAATCGTCAAACAGAGCAGGATCGATTACTTTATCGCAATCCAAAGAAAGCTAAAAAGTAATAAAAAATGTTAACGTTATAATTTCATATTATAGTTAAGAAACGTTATAATTTCACATTATAATAAGCCACAAATGTATTTCTATGTTTACAATAACAACCGGATAATTCGGAAAAAACACCACTATAACGCCTTCACTTCAAGTAATATTTTAAAATAAAAAGTTACATCGCTTTAAGTAATATATTCCAAGAGGTAAGCATAAATCAATTTTTACGCAGAAAAAATTTTAATCCATAATTTCTTTACCGGAAAAAAATTACTAGAAAAAAAAATACACCTGATCAAAAGTTACTTTAATCCCTTCGAGAGCAACAGTATTTGCTATATCTGCTTTGCGTCTTCTTTCCTCCTCCTCTTCAATTCGACGTTGCGCTTTCTCTTTACTGAATGCTACCTCATAGGACGGTAAGTCAGGTGAATCACAACCAACACCAGGTTCACGTCTCACACTTGATAACTATAAAATATGAAAATAATACAGTGCAGAACAAAACATATTACTTTTTCAATTATTACCATATACTATCTGTTATCAAACATTATGGGAAGAATAACAATGTAGTTTGATAAAAAAATAGTTGGCAAGCACATGATTATTACTGCTACTGAATTACTCGAATATGCGAGTTAGTAGCCATCATTATTGTAAAATAACTTTTATTTTAGAGCAATAAACTGCTCTAATAATAATTAGAGCAGTTTATTACTAGAAGATTTCAACCAATAAAACAAGACTAAAATATTGCACTGAGTACATTCACATTTAAACTATTGTCAAATATATTGCAAAGATATAGCTAATTTGAAAAAAAGCATACGCTTCTCTCTTCATGTATAGCATCTGATATTTGCTCTAAATTCCTCAACGACGATGTATAATCATACTTTTTCTGACGGACCTTTAAAAAACATCAGCATTATTGAAAATAATTGAAAATTTTCATTTTCATTGTAGTATCCAAAAATATTTTGTAGATAAAAATCAGGAATAAAAAAACTATCATAATAACCTCAGATTCAAGCTTCAGAATTAGACTTTTCTGATGCTCCAAAATTTTTGTAAATTCAATGCGTTGCTCAAAATAATGTCGGCTTTTTTTAATAGATCGAGCATTTGCCTCTAACATCTGTGCAATTTCTTTTGATAACTGCGTCATACGCTCCGATATTGAACGATGTACCTCTTCAGCCGCTATACGTTCTTGCTCCGCTTCATTTACACGTTGAATATGATGGTTCAAAACCTGTAAAATAATAAATTAACTAATTCCATCCTTAAATGATAACTATAGTTTTGAATGCACTTTTTGGAATCAGATAAATACACATTTTTACAGGCTTCTTGAAATTTTCAGGCAAAAATTCTGAAACAATTAAATTGCCTCTAATTAACGCTGATATATACTTTCAATCAATTTGTTCAGATTAAATATTATAAAATGACTTGACAATAGTGGTGGCAGGAAAATCATGTCATAAAGATATACCTATGACGCTAATTCCAAAACAAAAGCGAATATTAATAAATTAGAATAAATAAATGTGGTAGTATTAGCAGTAGAATACAGCTAAACTATCTTAACCTCTAAACATTCTGGTTCGATACTTCGCTGCCGATTTAAACTATCTTGTGTTAATTTCACTTGTTGCTTTGCTACTGCATGCATTGAATTAGCACGCTCGAAACGTATCGCGGCATTTTGCGCTTCTTCACGCAACCTTCTCTCCTTGAAAAAAAAAAAAAAAAACCATATATTCTATGAGTAAAAATGGTACGAAAATGATTTCATTTTTCTCCTCAAAATTCTAACAAGAAACTTGAAGATGACTAAATGATTAGTAAAATTGATGATTTTTAGTAATAACCGCCAACTGACTTATTCGGATTTCCACAATATGCAATCATTATCTGGATAAAAAGGAACTTAGCATATATCACACCATACTAAAATACATCTAACATCATTAACCTAAATAAGATTGCTAATATCGCTAACTGAATTGATAATAATCATTCTACTTAATATCCAATTCATTATGTTCTTGAACAAATATATATGATCAAATAAAAGACTCTTTTTCAGGATCACGAAATTCCATCATTTCCCATCAATTAATTGACTATGATGGAATCAAATACTTTCATTACTAAATTTAGTGAATGACTGAAAACTTATTCTAATGCAGATGCTACAACAGATAAGTTACATATCTTTCATCCAAAAGTCCAAATATTGGTAAATTATGATAAATTCCAATACAAAGATATCATTAACATATCTCACATATTTTTATAATTGAGAAATAGAATTCTAAAGTTAGCGCATAAAGTTAAAGTTAAAATCCTAAAGCATAGTTTCTTTGCTTATTGTTTTATGTAACATGTCAATTTCTCCCAGATTAATTAATAATACTGCATTAAAATGCTACATTCATAGGAAAAGAAAATTCTCAGACGTACATTAGCATGAATATGAAATATTTCGTAGTTCTTTAACACCACACTATCTTTCATTTAATATAAAAGTTACAAATGACAAAAAGTTTTATTGAATTCACCTTAAGCTTTGCTTCATAATAAGGCCGACCTTTCGCAATTGCTGAACCATATTTACGACTTAATTCATTCAATTTTTCAGACCAAGAAGCTTGAATTTCCCTAAAAGCAAAAATAATCCTAAAACTCAAACTGAAATATATATTTTTAAATGCAAATACAACCAAATCTTTTAATATGAATATTACTAATCAAATAACTATTGTGGAAAATTTAATTTCAACTTTCCATTTTTTTTTCTGCCCACAATTTTATAAAATATCAATGGGACACCATGATATGACACAGTGCAAAAGTATGAAAACTCCAAAAGTAGTATAAGCACATGTGGATTCGAATATACCTGAAGGTAGCTCTTGCTTCATCAAGTTGTAATTCCAATTTATTGATTACATCAGTCGCAATATTCAATTTTTCTAATTCTTCATGAACACGATTTAAATGTTTAGCATCAAGTCGAAAATCTTCACCCAATATATAATCTACCTCGTCTACAAATATATAAATCTATTCTATGTCACATGATTTGCAATATGTTTACAATTCATATCATAACTGTATTCATAAATCCTGATATTATACCATTATTCAAACTGGATTCAATATTCATTATATTATCATTACACTATATCATGTTTATAATTTATAATTTGTCATTATTCCACAATGATTGTATTTATTACGAAATGAAAAAAAAGCAAAATTAAAAGAATAGTGATGAAAATAAAAATCTAACAGTTCAATGAAAATTGAATATCAATCATTACCCGCTGTAGATGGCTCCTTTGACGTTGATGGCGCATTTGTATCATTGTGTAAAATCACATCACTCGCATTCATCCAGATAGTTTCTTCAATTTTGTTTTTCGTTTTTTTGTAAAAATAATTCAGAATAGGGCTGTACACGTTGTTAGAAACATAGTAATAAATTAAATTACTGCCAATTTATTTTTGCTGCTGAAAAAGAAAAATACCAATATTTTCTATTTCAAAATTCTCTAAAATTTACAAAGTGAAACGAATGAAACATTTACAATAACAATAAGTAAATAAAACATATATATTGTGTATGAAATAAATCATGCATATTTCAGAGAGCTAATAATAACCAAATCATAGATGGATAGTAATTTCAGTTCTAAAATTTCACATTTTTTTTTCCTAAATCTAATAAATATATGAAATATTCAGGATGAAGGTGTCACAAATGTCAACTGATGAATGGGACAGTCTTATGATTTTAGCATAAAATATTTACATAAAGTCCAAACGGATATGTTCTAATTAAAAAGAAAAGGAAGGTTAAGATTAAGAAGTACCGCCATGATTCAGATATAATACAACTAACTTTAATATTAACAAAATTCTAAATTAAATATAAATGGTGGAATAAATGAAACGTAGAAATTAACGGGAAATAAATATAGGAAAAGAATATTTGTGAATAAAAATTTTTGAAAAGATATTTTCTAGGAAAGGGAGTATGAAAGAATAGTATGAAAAAGACAAAAAGAATAGAAGGCGAGAGAAGTAAGAGTTCTGAAAGGAAATAACATAACAGACATTAAGGAATGTGATGAATACATTAGCAGAAAAAAGAAGCAAATAATTGAACAAATATAAGCAAACAAAATGAAAATAATCTTTGATGCATTAAATGATGAGAGAAAAGGGGATAGAATATGAATAAAGTAATAAAGTTACAGATAATGCAAAGGTATGGATATGGATATAAATGAATATAGATGAATATAGGGATAAAAGATATGAATTATATGAGTAGAGATTAAAGATACGATAGATTAATATGGATAATGTAATACATAGGTATAGTGTAAACAAACATGTGGACATAAACAAAGATAATTAATTAGTTATAAGCAATATATGATTGATTAATATGTGTGAAATTAATGATCAAAAATAGAAATTTTCAAAAATAATTCGACTAATATTCAAACAATTAAATCGTAATGCATCGTTGCAACAGACGCATTATAATCAGTTATATTTTCATGTCTTATCTTCTTTTATCATTCCATTCAACAGATATAGCCTGAGGTGAAGTTCAGAGAGAAAAAGGAACAAGATTTATTGGCATAACGATTATTATCAGTAATGAAGGCAATATCATATAAAATCCCTTTCTCAATCATTCCGATATTTCTCTTACTCAGAGAATTCAAAATTCATTACATTATCCATCTTCCTCAACATAGCAGCAAAATAATATGATAAACTTCAAAATAATACATTTTTTCTGCTTAATATACCAGTAAAGTATACAATACAGTATACACACGCCAATGGTTATTAATCAATTACTGTAAAAACGTCAATTGTATAATACAGTATAGATATGCCGTATTATACAGTTAATATATATATATATATATATAGTTAATACTGACATACTTAAGCCGATGGTTGTTAATCAGAATTGTATGGTACAATATACATGTACCGACAGTTGTTAATCAACTACTACAAGAATCTCAATCATACATATGCTGATGGTCAGCAATCGGTTACTGTAAGAACCACAACTGATACAGTACACATGTTGATGGTTGTTTAATCAGCTATTATACGAATCACAATTGTACAGTATAGTACAGTGATGGTTGCTGATAAAACTAATACATTGTCAGAGTTCTCAAAAGAATCTCATAAAATCTTCGATGGAAAAAGTCTCTAAAAAAATCACCTGAAATATAGGAAAAAATAAAGAAAAAAGATGCAAGCAGAATTCATTACCAGTTTAAATGTGGTAAATTTATTTAACAGAAAAGAAAAAAAAAAAAAAAAAACTCCCCACTCCTGCCTTTAAAAACATCAGCAAACAATTTGTTGAAATTGCTTTTTAAACAAGATATACTTTTAAATTTAACTACCCAACCCAACTAATAAGGAAAATGAATGTTTGTATTAGATCAAAATGAAAAAAATTCAAATTTTCAAGAAAGATTGCACATTTTAAAGGGTATTGCTTGAAAAAGTGAAGGAAGCTTGAAGTTAGTTTATTTTGATCATTATTTGATTATTTCCCCATCCATTTATTTTATCAAATAAGAATAAAACAATAAATAGGAAAGGAAGAAGGAAAAGTAATGTAATATGAATATGAAATAAAGCTTAAATTAGATGTTTCATCTTGTTATCATCAGTGATAGAAAGAATATGCGTGATGACTAGGTTAAATTAGCTTCTTTTTTTTTGCAAAATATCTTTTAGGTCCTAAGGGAAATGCAAATAGCACATGTTTGCCCAAAATTATAAAACCAGTGATGGATTGTGCAATGTGTTTAGTTCATAAATAAAACATTATTTATCTTTGGATTACGTTTACTTCCTAAAAAGCTTATTTTAAAAATTTGAGAGGAAATTCTTGACCACAGCTACTACAATTTCACATATAATTTTCTTGTAAATTAATCACATATTTTCCTTAACTCAAAGAATCCATTAAAGACCAAAAATAAGATTATCATTCATACCCTTAATCAAAGAATGATGCTACTCGGATATGAAATTTTATATGCTATGTTAGAATGATAGGAAAAATTATAAATTAAAATCAGTCGACCAGCTTTTAAATACTCTTTTAGATATCAAGTGCAAATTTTTAATAAAAAAAAACTTCCAAAATTTAATTTTTAAAATTAAATGGCTGCATTGCTTCAGTGAACACGGAAACGAATAAAACTTTTGGCTGTGATACTGCGTTGGAAAAACAATTAAAACATATAGTAAGCTCACATAGAAAGCTACGATTATACATGACTTATGTAGAAGACTTAGATAATAATTGAATGAATTAGAATAATTTACATTCAAAAAAAAAAAGATTTGAAATAACTACCATCTCAATTATATATTCACGAGTTTCAAGATGAATTTTCATTACAATTAAATTTGCATCTGATATAAGATGGTAGCAGATTATTGGATGATATTTTAGCAAAGTCAAATTATCACTGATAGCAACAGCTTATATATAAGTAATAACAATTCTACCAATGTCTGCTTATCAAACATAGACGATGTAAAAATGTTTATTAACAAATCATCCGCTGAATTTAACAGCTTTTAAATCATATAATTTCCAAGTGATAAAAATGGAAATTTTTTACGAACAAATAATTATTCGATTTTTTTAATTCATCAAACATTCCGTCAAATTTGATGGGAACATTTTAATCATACAATTTCCAAAGATACGGATAAAATTTCTCTCATTCTCTCCATGGTTTCCCAATTCTATTTATTGCTAATTGATAAGCAGCAAACTGATGTTATTATACCACTTGAAATGAAATAAATTAACATTTAAATGAAAAACATATCGTTGTTGTAAGAGAAGTGATTTCAAAAGCAAGCAGGTGTATTAACAACTGTTTATCACCAAAACCTACAAATATTTTCCTATCTTTTTCTTCTCTCTAAAAAAAGAAAAGAAAAAAGAAGAAAGAAAAAAGAAAGTATCTTATTTAAGACTATGCGATATCATAACTTCAGAGTTAAAATTCTATAAGAAATATGTAAATTAAGGAAGTTTTTAAATAGAAACAAACGAACAAATGTATCGTTATTGTTAAATTCCATTTTAAAAATCAACAAATGAGTGAATAACTTTCTATATAAGCAAAATAACAATTAATACGAATGACTTTTCAACGTAAACATCAGATGATGAAGTTAAGTGAAGTGAAACAGTCGATTTGTTTATAAAATTGTTAGCAAAGACTTAAAAGCGATGCAAGTATTATAAGAGAAAATTTTTTCGTCAAATGATGGTGATAGAGAGAAGGAGACAGGGAGATAGAGAAAAAGTAATGCAGTGAAACTAAACTGAAACATCTCTGATAACGGAAACAAGACTAAATGACCTCTCAAATCTCAAAGCATTTGTAATTATTAATTCTTAATTTTCAAAACATATTCATTTATAATTTCAAAACACTTATAATTATTGATATGCTTCCTATTTCTTCATCTGCACAGTCATAGATTATGTTAGTTTTTACTTTTCTTTTTTGGATAAATTTCAAAGCTTTTTCCAGTATATTCAAATTTCAAATCCCTTTTTATAGTGGGAGGAGCTACAAAAATTCGGAATATTTCGCATAATTTTAAAACCAATTACTTGAGTAAGAAAGGATCTTTTCATTATCAGAAAAAAAAATTTAATAAAATTTGAAAATCAGCTTCGCAGCGTATAATTACAATTTATGCTAATAAAAATTTTAATTTCAACTTTGCTTTTAAAAACCAAACATTTATACTTTCACAAGTAAATTAATGAGGTTAACTGAGTTTTTTAATTGAGTTTATTGCTTCGAAGGTATAAAACTGATGTCAAGGAGATGATTTTGTATTAATCTATGACATCAGCGTGATCAGTGGTTTGTCGTTCTTATCAAAAATGAAATTAATTCTGTTTTCAATTAAAAATTCCACCCTACTCATCCAAGAGGGAGATCCTAATTAAAGATGAGATTAATTCCATATGAAATTGTAGCGATTTTTAATTTGTCGGAATGATTTTCGGTCTATCTACCAGTATACTATATTTGAGACCAAGAATGCCCACATGTTATTATGGGCGAAAATAAAAACACGAAAGAGATAAAGTCGCAAATTAGTTCCAATGGAACATTTTTCTATGTAGAATTTTCTTGATTATTCAGGAAAAAACTAGAGAAGTCTTGAATGCATTTACAGAAGAGTATTTTATGATTAGATGGAATAATATTTTACTTAAATGACGGATAGATAACATATGGAAGGAATTAATAATAGTAATATAGTTAATTTAAAAAGTTTGCACTGCGAAATTTACTAAAGACAAGTGAAAGAAAACGAAAATATCGATGATTAAAGAATAATCTTCATAGATAATGATAAAAGATCTGAGTGAAAAGATTACCCGAAGAATGGACATTTTAAATGGCTTCATCAATTAATAGTACTTTCATTGTATTTTCATATCACTGAGAGATATATTTATATTTGTGTTACTGCTGACAGATAACTTCGCATACGTTGAAGAATTCTAAATCTGAATTGTTAATGTATCAGTTTTTAACATAAGTTAATTTATACTAAACAAACAGTTATTACGTGACTATTACATTTCATTACAATTCCAATATAATCAAAAATTCAACAATTATAAAAACATACAGGCAGCATGTAAATGAACTACGTAAATACGTATAAACTTAAAAATATGAAATATACGTGGGAATATAAGCGACTGGAAATTCTCATAAATAACGAAAAGTAAACAAAATAAGAAAATGGAAAAATCATTTCCAATGATACAAAAATAAAATAGGTCATAAGTAAAATACAAAAAGATTTCAATTATTTATCGAAAGAATTGAATATTAACTTATTAATTTATTCATATCTATTTAAAGTTATTCATTTACATAAAACTTCCCCACAATTTTATGATAGTTGAAAAATTTCTACCAACCTACTTCTACCTCATTCATTCATTTGCTATAACCTCCTTCTTTCACTCAATCAATTTCGTATGAGGAAACCAACTGCGCTGCTACCCTCCTCTCCTCATGATATTGATCGATACACACACACACGCACACGCACACACATCACACAGAAAGACGCACACTCGGACAGACGGACACACACACGCACACACACATACACACACGCGCATATATAAATGCAGGAAATAGTTACCGCAATTTGTTAGTAGCTGACAAACTGGTTTTAGCTGTCGATGGGATGGAATTTCGAAGCTAATTGAAAAGGGAAATTTGAAAAGGAAAAAAAAGATGGAAATTTGATAGAATTTAAAAGTATCCAACAAATGCTCATTTCAGTCGTTACAACAATACAGTTTAAATGAACAAACATCACATTTATTTGTTATAAATTAATAATTAAGAATAGATAACTTAACCTTATTTGATCTTATTTAATCATTTTGAAATTATTTCTATTTTAAAATAATTTTTAATAGTATATCAATTACTATTTAAGAACATGCAAATCAAATTTTTGTTTTGTTTGATAAATAACAGTGGTAAATGAAATTATTTGAAAGATCGATCAACTCAATCAAACCTTTAATTGTTAATTTGTAGATAAATTGTCTTATTTCTACATTAATTAACGCCAACAAATAATGATTTCAAACTTGTTTACTTATGAGTTACGAGAATAGTTCCTTCAATAATTATTATTTATCGTAGTAAAACAAAAAAAGAATATTAGTAAATTTTGAAAACATTCGTAAAGAATTAGTAAGTAAAATTATTACTTTTTTTCTTTGAATGACAAGATTATCTTTGTTGCACTTTTTTTTTTAAGTTAATTGAAAATGCTATATACTTAGAAATAATAATAAAACACTCCATTTAAGGCCAAAAAATGAAAAATAAAAATTTTTTTGATAAAATCAATTATTTTAATGAATTCAAAAGAATTTCTATCAAATAATGATTTCTTCTTATCCATTTCTAATCTCTCTTTCCCTTTCTCCCTCTCTCTGTCTCTCTCCTTTTCATCATTCCTTTTTTTAAAAGTAGAAGGGAGAAAGAGAGAGAGGAGAATTTCAATGTAAAATGGAAAAATGACGTTGATGTGACGGAATAAAATATCCATTTTATAAACATTTCATCAGGGTCATACGCAATATATATCATTGAAATGATGAGAAATAAATTAATTCCCCCTCAGATAAACTCCAAATTTTTAAAATTGCCTTAAATGAAAAAAAAAGAAAAAAGCGTAAATAGTATATAAAAATAACTCATTCAAAAATACATTTGAAAAGAAATAATAAAAAATTTCATAGTAATAATAAGTGAAATTAAATGACAGAATTTGTTAGGCCTAAATTTTATTTCATTTTTCCATTGTAATTATCTATAATTATGTTCACTATATACATATATATATATATATATATAGGATTATTATACTGTTAATTTTACTAAAATAACCAAATAAATTTAAAAATTTTTTTTGTAAGAAAAGGTATGGAGAGAAGTAGGAAGAGAGAGAGAGAGGGAAAGGGAGGACGAAAAGGCTAAACTTTTACTTCTTTCTTAAAAAAATTGTATTTATGTGCTACATTTATCATGATAACGGTGATTTTTTGATTTCAAAATTGTGTTTTTTTTTCGTAAACTGCGAATCATTGAAAAAAAAAAGAGAAAAAAGGAAGCAAAGAAGTAAAATAGAGATAGTTGTTGCTCATTTTAAAAAAAAAATAATTGACAATTTGTTAAATAAAAAAATTTTTCGTTGATTAAAATATGCAGATTATTTTTCTTTCTTTCATTCTTTTTTATTGATACTTGTAACAAAAGGAAAATGAATATTTGATGGGAAATGGATAAGGTATGAAAGATAGGGTATAGAGGTTAAAGTATGAAGGATAAGGTATAAAGGATAAAATAAGAAGAATGAACTATGAAAGATATAAGTAGAAAGTTGATAATGGTTGCATTCATTAAATTTGATTTTATTCTATTTTGAAATTTATTTCAAAACTTACTTAGACATTAAGTTAAAAATAATTCGAAATATTATTTGAATTGTTAATATTTTCTATTTTATCGCATCACTGTTTCATTGCATTTTAAAATATGGATGGAATTTATTTTTTTTAAAAAAATCAACTGCAAAAAAAATGAAATGAAATAATTAAATTTTGTTTCATTTTTCTCGTATCGCATAAATTATTTTATAATAGCTTAATGAAGCATAGTAATTAGTAATGGCAAATTTTAATTAAAAAATGTGAATGAATGAGTTAGAAAGGAAAAGAAAAGGTGAAATATATATCACAATTATATAATATATATATCTAGTATATATACAGTGAAATATATATATCACAATTATGTTTTTGTTTTGTTTTTTTTTTTTTAATGACAAAATTTTGCACAATTTTTCCACTTTTTTCTCTTCTATCATTTTTTCTACTTTTTTGCTCCCTTTTTCCCATTCATTTGATTTCAATAAATGATAATAGGGTTTTAATCAAAACTAAGTAACACTGTAAATGATAAAGGTAAAACAAGTGAATGATGAAGTTTTTTTAAAATGCAAATACTAAATTCATAATTCGAAATCATTTTAAAATTATAAAACAAAAAAAATTAGTAAGCATTGATTATTTTTAAGTATGAAAAAAAAAAATAGCAAAGTGCTAAGTGCAGCAATGATGACGGTGATAACATATCATATTAATGGTATAACTAGAATGAACAATCATGTTATTATTACTCTATTCAATAAAAATATTAAGATATTTCAGAGAGAGCACGTTCTTTTTTTTTAAAAAACTATTATCAATGATTTCAATAAAATATCTTTTCTTAATGTGAATTAAATTTTGTTTAAACACAATTACTTTCACTACATAAGTCGTTTTTCAAGAAATAGCGTTGAATACTTATGAATTCACCAAATTAATTAAAAATTTTGTAAATAAATTTATTTTCAAAGATTGAATCAGTAATACTTTGGAATACTTATTGAATCTCGTAAATAATTATTTGATTTCATTTTTCTCTTTTAGCTAACTTATCGTTCTTCATTTTTCATCTTTTTTTTAAAGACTTAAACAATAACTTTTATACGTTTGACCAGCTCATTCGTTTAATTTCTTAATTTTTTCTTTCAAATTCTCAATACATTCATCAATTTAATCTTTATTTTGTATCGTCTTCTTTTTTCTTAAAAAATTAAGTTAAAAAGATCATTCGTTCATTTATTCCTGTCACATCCTTTTCTTTCTTGTCAACCAAATTTCCCAAGTGTTCCCAATGGCTTTAAATTTAAAAATATTAGTTGTATCGATTTGTAGATTGTCATTTGAACGAACGAAAATTTCATAATTACGTTTTATCTATTTCTACCAATACATTATTTGATTTCCTTCTTTTTTCTTCCTGCCTACACTTCATTGAAATTATGAATAAAATGAACAGGAAGCAAAGGAGATGGTTAGTAAATATGTAAATATATTATGATAAAAGAAGTAGTTTTGCATAACAGTGACTACTTGAATCTAACAATGATACTATGATAATAATCAACTATCAAAATTATCGACTAATTATATTAATTTACTCTTAATACACTTCTTCCTATTGATTTGTTTGATTAAACTTTTTTTTTAAAACAGAACAGATACAAAAAGTAAAATTTTCAATTTTCCAATAGAATTCATCGTTTCAACATATTCAATTAGTAATACTTATGAAATGCAATTATAATAAGTTTAATCAAACAAATCATAAGTAAAATACGTAAGCAGTGTAAACAAATTTCACGTGCATATTTTGACATAGCTAGTTTTAGCATGTATTTGTTTTACATTTGCTTGTTATATAATAATATTTGTTCTATTATTTATTACTGTTATTATTATTAATTATAAACACTGTTATTTATTAATATTATTACCACTATTATTATCATTGTCTTTATCACTAATCATTTGTTATTACATGAAATGCATTAAATTTTAAAAAAATAGAAAAATTCGTGTTTTTCTTAAATTTCTTTCTAAAGTTTAATTTATTTCAAATTATTTCGTTTCTCTATGATAAAACAAATATAAGAGAAGAAAAAATTTTGCATAAAAAAAATGAAATTTGATCAAAACAAAAATGAAATTTTATTTATTCGAAAATGATATGATATTATCGAAAGATAAAAAAATTATTGGTAATATGTAATTATTGAAAGAAATGAAAACAAAGCAAAATCATATAAAATGGAACATTTTAAAAAGAAAAGTATAAATCGAAACTAAATTATTAAAAATGATAACAGTAATAGAAAAAGCATATACAATTGCCATTGCTGTGCATTTTAAACATTTCAATGAATTATAATAATTCTCCAATTATTGTAAAAATGGAAGCTATAATTTAGGACGCTGATCAAAGAGATTTATAACTTAACAACGCGGTTTCTCGCGTTTATGATGTGACGTGAGAAATTTGTATGATTACGTAAGATCACGTACGTTATGTAATATTTAGCATAATGGAAAAGATTCAAATGAAACAATTAAAATAATTAAAAAATGATCAAATGAAGATTTAACTAAGAAATATTCCTAGATTAATAAATATTCTTAATGAGCCATTTCAATGAACCAAAAATAAACACTCAAAAAGAGTTCAGAATTAACTCACTTTTTAACGTGTATTAAATGTTTAAAATGCTATAAGAAGTCAGATTCAATCATCAAAAACTGTCCAATTTAAAATCCTATCGAATTACCAAAAATTTGAATAAATAAAATAAAAAGAGAAATTTCTTCGTCTTATTTTTTTCGAAATTAAATTGTATATAAAAAAAATGACACAAATAACTGAAGTCTTTAGTAAAAGAAAAAAAAATTGAAAATTTTTTTTTAAATAAATGAAAAATATGTGAGGTCAGACAAATGAAAAGTTAAAGGGAAAAGAAGAATGAAATGATCAATTTGAAGGTAAAATGAAAACGAGTGGGCGTGAAAGACAAGAATGAGGGAAGGGACGAAATGAAGAACAAAAGTTGTCGTCCTTTTTCGAAAGGTTATAAAGAATTGTTAAACTTTAAACAACAACAACAACAGTAATACTTACACATACATACACACACACATACACACACATACATACATACACATACATACACACACAGACACACACAACATACAGATACACCATAAATTGTCCACTAATAAATACTTGTATATTGGCGTTTTTACCTGATTCGGAAGGTTAACTTTATCAGTGAACTAATCAGAAGCGTACATATCATTTGTAAAAGCTATGTATAAACTCTTACCGTTATGCTTACAATGCTAATAATCAATAAAGGAAACTAGTTAGCTAATATAAATTAATATTATTTTGAAAACGAGAGACATATCACATTGATATACGTGTTGCATGTGACTTTTGTTGACTAATCAGAACCATTTGTTGACCCATTGACCAATTTTATTGACCCTTTTTTATTTTTCATTGCCATTATAAGAAAATTTTTGATCAATACTTGTTGAAATAGAAAACTTTTATGCGTATAGTATTTTCAGTATTTGCTTGTTCAGCTGTAATGAATCGATTAAATTAATATTTTCGCTTGCATTTTAAGCAAAAATTTATTGAAAATTTTTATTTCTTTCGTCTTTTCTTCTTTCCACCGTAAATTTAAGAAAAAACTTTCACGTTTGAATTCAATGAAAGTACTCAAAAAGTTTATAAGTGAAAATAGTGGAACATAAACAAATCATGAAAAAGAACACTACGACAAGAAAAACAATAGCAAAAGTTTTGACATATTCATTGTTTGCCAACTTCACGATATGGTGTTGAATTTCCTGAAAAAATTGAAATGCAATATAGTAAATTTAAAAATTGATTAAAAATAAATTTGACTGAATTATCTGATTGATATTTCATTGAGGAAAAATTACTTTTGAAGGAAAAATTTCAATTAAAATTTGCAGTTTTTCTTTTCGTTTAAATAATTAATTGTTTGGATTTCTTTCCCACTTCATTTTTATTTATCGATAAAAGTAGAAGGAAATAGAATTTTTCTAATTCACCTTTTTCTCTTTCTTCTATTTATCTTTGTTTTAATTTAAATTGACTTAAGGAAATTAGATGAAAAATTAAAAGTTGAACATAGAATCAAACATTCATTTTGATTGCAAAAATTTAATTGTTTTTTTTCAATTCCCTCGAAGTGAGATTTGAAATTAAAAAATTTACATAAAAAATCTGTCTAATATTTTCCTGCACGTCATCCTGCCTTTCAACACATAAAAATTAGATAATAATGTTTTTAACAATATTAAATAATAATAATAACAATATTAAATAATAATAATAACAATAATAACAACAATAATAATAACTAATAATAATAACGATAATTTATTATTATTATTATTATTATTATTATCATTATTTTTATTTTTATTGTTATTACTATTATTGTCAGCTACTATTATTCTATTTAATATTGTTAAAATTGTTATTCTGATAATACAAATTTCCTACCTCAATTTTGACAATTAAAAACTTCAAGAAATGTTCGCATGTGTCATCCTCGCTTTGATCATTACTTCCGTAATGCATTTCCTAAATAATTTCATGAAAACTCGACATGCCATAATGCTTTACTTTTAAAAGATTCCTTTATTATATTTCAAATTTTAGATTTACAACTTTTTAATCAATTCTTCGTAATAAGCAATTTTACTAAGAATAGAAAATTACAGGTTATTCAAATTTTTATATTATAGAAGTTCAGGAATTCTGAAATTTATCGAAGAAATTAAAGAATAGTGATTAGGAAAATTTGTAACTTTGTAATTCCAATTCTTATCAGTATAAATGATTTTAGGAAAACCTTCGTGGATTCATTGCTTTTGTTAATTTCCTCAAATGAGCACATTTGATAAATTGAGAAGAATAAAATGAATACTTTGAATAACCGAAACATCATTCAACATTGCTAAAAAAGATGGAAAGACATTTTTAATTCAGTAGAAAAAA
>SSBO01000012.1:13839087-13874087 GCA_005281725.1 Wuchereria bancrofti | reverse complement strand
GAATTGGAAAAAAAACAAATTTATTTTATTTGATTATTATTAAACTAAGATTTTTTCAGTAACAAGTAAATTGAATTTTGATTTTTAAATCTAGTTTTTTACACATTGCTTGATAGTTACATATATTCTGATATGAATATCAGATTAAATTCAATAAATATTCAACTGCCAGAAATGAAAATCATATTTCATTTCATAATGTTCACTTTATACTTCATTAATGGTGTAAACTGAAATGGAATTGTTTTTTTTTTGCCGGATAAATTAGAGATGAAATTATTAATAAATGAAATAAATATTCGATTTTATCATTCCTATAAAAAGGAATAAAGATATCTAAGAGTATTTGTGAAATAATTGGTAAAAAAATTGTTTAGCAATGGAATGGGTAGAAACGAGTTGGTGACAGCTTGATAATTGTTTGTTTAGTTGACAATATTTGTTCCCCTATTTGATAAGAGGATTTTTTCTTCCCTCATTCTTCTATCGGCAAATTTTGCTTCAATTATTTGTCGAAAATGTTGATACCAAAGGTTTTTTTTTCTTTTTTAAGTTGAATTATGTTTAAATATTAGTGAAAATTTTATTATCTATGACTGAATGATTTTGAAATTTTAAGGAAATGCGTTCAACTGGACATTTTGCATATATACATTTACTGAAATTTAATGTTAGCTTATTTCGTCATTATGTTCCGATCCAATATAGCTTCCGTAATCATTTCCTCATCACACCATGCACGTGTATCACCATCTCGGACGTGTACTGTTATCTCAGACGTCTTAGAAAGTATTTGTGAGTGATCAAATGGTAAAACTTTTGTGTATTACCTATCCCCATTACCTTTACCATTTCAATTTTTTTTCACAAATTACATTTGACTTTGTAAACATATATGTGTACCTGAAATTAATTACTCAATGATAGAAATATTTGTAATACGGATATAACTTATTTCAATTTTTTGTACAAAGAATTAATTTAGTGTAATTATGTTTCAAATAAATGAAGGAATGAATGATTAAATGAATAAATAAATGAATTAATTATGATTGATTGATTGATTGATTGATTGATTGATTGATTGATTGATTGATTGATTGATTGATTGATTGATTGATTGATTGATTGATTGATTGATTGATTGATTGATTGATTGATTGATTGATTGATTGATTGATTGATTGATTGATTGATTGATTGATTGATTGATTGATTGATTGATTGATTGATTGATTGATTGATTGATTGATTGATTGATTGATTGACTGATTAATTGTAACTTGATTCATTGAATTTAATATTTCAATTTTAACACCTTAATTAGTATGATTTAAAGCAATTTAATTATTCCTATATATCAAGAATGGATTAATTTGAAAAAGTTTTTATGAAAATATAATTGTAAATAATTTGATTGAATGATTGATTGATTGTTTNAATCAATCAATCAATCAATCAATCAATCAATCAATCAATCAATCAATCAATCAATCAATCAATCAATCAATCAATCAATCAATCACTAATTAATTCATTTATTTATTCATTTAATCATTCATTCCTTCATTTATTTGAAACATAATTACACTAAATTAATTCTTTGTACAAAAAATTGAAATAAGTTAAATGCCAATAATATATTTCATTCTAAATTAATCGAAAAATTTTATATAAAAGCTTAAAATTTGAAATGAGCACAGTCAAGAACTTCAGTAGAGTAGTGTTATGGACATATATACCATTATTTATAGTTCAACATATATATATGAAGAGAGAGAGAAAGATAAAAAGATAAATTAGAGAAATAAAAATGAAAATTTTTAGGATGAAAAAATATGGACAACTTAGCAAACACAACTGCTAATCATACAAAATGTGTTCTCCAGTTAGTATTCTCTTCTAAAATTTCATTCAAACTTCCTTGTTATTCTAACTACTCACTATACTCTAATTTTAATCTCTAGTTTTAGAATTATCCCTAACATATTTTCAATCACAAACGTAATTATATCACAGCTAATCAAACTTATTCAATCCTAATTATCGATTCATAATTTTAGCTTCATTTTAATTTATCGTCATAAGTGGTGTAACATACATAGTATATCTAAGTTGTACATTTTTACACCTTATAATTCAAAATGATCTGAGGAATAAATTGAAACAAATGAAAAGTTTATCTGCATTATATTGCAGATAAATTTTTCATTCATTTGTTTGGTAAGTTTTGATAACTAATAAAGGTTGGGTTACGTCTTCATGGTATTGCCAATTATGTGAGATTTATGAAGTGTGAACGGACATACATATTACGTAGCACATCAATATAATTTCATGTTTACATTCTATTTTATTGATTTGAACCCGAACAATTTGCTGCTTTTATCGTTCCTCATCCAACCTTCGAATTGTTTTTGTCTAGTCTCAAAAGTTCTCCTGTCTAACAACAACAGGTAACTTTGCTTTTTCAAACTTTTGTCAAGAATGCGTTGCTTCATAATGACATTCGAAATTTTGTTCAATCGACCGTGAAGGTAGCAAACAAACAAGTGATGACGCACATAAATGTTTCAGCGACGTCAACAATTTCATCAACAAATATCATGTGAAGATTGACGAAAATACTTAATTCATACAATATTAAATTAGCAGTTTTTATCCACAGATTGTTATAATCATCGTTCAACTATTCTTAATACTGCAAAAATGCAGAAATGAGTCAAGCGAGAAAATATAGTTTATCAGCAAAATTTCAACAGTTTCGACACAAAAAAAATTAGGCAAATTTAACAAATTTAAGAACAATGTACATATACATATATAAAGAGAGAGAAAGGTCCAAAAAATTTTTTCAAAATGCTTGTGAATTCGTGCTTTCATAAGAAACATTGCTCTGAAGTTCATTTCTATTTCGATAGCGGAATTTTTTCATCAAATGCAATTAATTTAGTTGGTATTGTATTTACAGAACGAACTCTTTCTTCAATCTGTTCGTGTAATTTCTTTTCCACTAAAGACCGCGGTCTCCAATCATGACAGTAACCCGGAAGCAGTGGAGCGTGCTGCACAAATGTGCAAACCTAGAATCCAATTTAACTCGTTCAAACTTTTAAAAGTTTATAAAGAATACGTCGCGTAACTTGTTTTATTGATTGCTTCACCTTCGTCTTCAACGACAACTAAATCCAAATAAAGTGCAAGTGCTTGGTTAGATAACTAGTACTAAAAATTTCATTGAAAAAATAGCGCTCAATATGCTCTACTACTGTTACTGATCAATAATGAGAAAAACGTTGCACTAAATGGCACAAATTCCAGTCAACTTTCGTGACGAATCTGCAATCCTCACCTCTTCTAAGAAAAGCAAAAGAAAGAAATCGATGACTGGATTTGATATTTGATCATTGGCAATATCTAGACTTTATCGAAATGTAAGCATTAAAAAAGTTTTTGACCAATTTTGGAAAAGAAAAAACAAAACTGTATTGCAAACATTATTCAGTACCCATATTTCTACATTTTGAATATTTATATACCATATGAAGAATTTTATAGTTGTAGAAAAAAGTTCGAAGCATGTTATTTTAATCATAGCTAAATGTTATCAGACTTGAACTTTTAATAAAAAATGAAATGAGAAAAACAACTACCTCTAGAGGGTACATCACTGAGTCGGACAGTGCATGCACAAAACGTTCTGCATCAAAACGGTGAGCTTCAACAGCTGATTCAATGGGAACCAACCTGAATAATTACTTCTCGTAGAGGAAATTTATTCTTAAAATACAATTCTTTCGCAAAGAATGTCCAGGATGAATTTTTCAAAATCAAGAAGTGCCAGGCTATGAATATCATTCAAAAGCAGCGTAATTAATCGATCAATTTAAACAGTATTTTACCAAGTAAGAGCGGCAAAGCGTTCGCCAAATTGATTACATAGCAAAGCTCGAATCTGCGCAAAATAACACAAACCATTATCCTTATCTATTATTGAAACTATATCACCTGTTCGAAATAGACGTTCACACTATAAAAAAAGAAAAGAAAAGCATTGCACAATCACGATATATTAAAAAAAAGTTATAAACAATGAAGTCGTTAAACCACTTTATGAGCAATAATATCTTAATTTCACATATATCATGACACAATATGCCTAAATAAACTAAATAATCCTAAATAAACTGGATAGAACTTAACCACCCCTAAGAAATTTATAAAATAAAGTACTCTAAAAATCTATACTATTGTTTTGACAAAATTATCATCTATGAAATAAACATAATTTATGTAAAGTTTCAAAACTCTGAAAGACGCATGTTACTTATTTTGAACTCAGTCACCCTGGCAATAACAACTTTCTTCCAGATAAACAAATTCAACAGCAACTTTTATGAAATCTTTGATTCCCACTTCTTAAAGGTGCTTTGAATAATAAGCTGGTTCATTAAAGCTTTAACATACCTTATCCCACAATGCATCGTGACATCGCAATCCTGCCTTTTGACTTGTTGCTTTTTGTGGACGAATCGATTTGAAAAAAGATGTTCTTCGATTCGCATATTTGTTGATTAGCGTATTTATACCAATTCGTCGCCCGCTTAAAATTTACAAGCAGTGATTTTTCATCGAAAAATAATATTTTTCCAGCAATATTCTGAAATTGCCAACATCATATCTACAGATTCCCAGCACGTTCCGTTAACCTGCGTGAGTCCGGAATCCTATTTACTTCTATCCCGAATCCAGGCCTAACTGTCCTATCCAATGAAAAAATAGCAAATGAAATGAAGGATGAACACTTCTGGAGGTCATATGGAAAATCCAGAATGTTTCGGGTCATTTTCTTGAATCACAGGTGATAATCAGGACTCAGAATACATACCTCACTGTAACAGTTCTGTTTTGCCGTGATAAGCCACATCGCGAAGTTGCTCGTCTTGCGACAATACCGAGAGACGGTAGCTAAAATATAAATAACATCGGAGATTACTAAAATCAGCCCTGTAAACAACTCAATTAGCTTGAATAACAGAATATATAGTAAGTGGTGAGAAAGCGGATCAATCATATAAGATGAAACGTACAAAATCTTACGCAATATTTCGAAGTATTATGTCAATAAAGATAATACTGTGCCAAAAAAAGTTTCATGAGAAACTTCTTAAGACAATCAAAACTAACATCATCACGCTTTCGACCTCTCATTATCTGTTTTCTTCTTGAAATACCACCGTTACCATTAGAAAAGCCCATCACACGGCTTCCCTTACCTTCCTGAAAGTCACCGCAAAATAACGATCATTTAAAACCTAGCCATAAAACAAAATTATCAGTCTCGATTACCAATTTTTAATCCGAATTATCTAATACTTCTACATTTGTGAGCTTAAACTAGGCAAACGAACAAGGTTTTCTTTCTTTTTTTACAGTGGTATGCATTCTTAATTTTTTAAATTTTTTGTTAAAAACAAAGCAAAAAATTCCATTAGTTTCAGAAATACATTGACTCCTCAACTGGCTAGTAAAGTACCAAAAATTCATAATTTATAAAATAATTAACAATAATTAAACTACAAGAACATGAGAAGCTGCTTGAAATACTGTAATATGGCAATACATAATTCGGGAATCATCAAAGGAAATATTCTCAGGTTTTCTAATTCACATCAGTTACTTTACTGAAAATACGACAAAATCGCATTCTTGAACTGCGAAATGCACTTCAGATCCATCAAAAATTAATTATTAACTGAAATCCTTGAAAGGCATAGAAAGGAAAATTCAGGAAATAAGAATTGAAATAGCCGCGAACAGAACCGGGACAACAAACTGATTAGCTTGCGATCTACCAAAAAGCAGACATTTGCTTTATGACTAAAGGGATGTAATGCAGTTTAATATTAAACACAAACTCACCACTTCACCTCTGGGAAGTATTGGAAAGTTGGAATAACAGCGAACGGAACCAAAAACCAAAAAAGAAACGCTTCTACAAGTTCAGTGAAATATCTGACAATAAGCGTCTGAATCAAAGACCGACATTTAGTAGCTTTACAAGGCGTAATAGAAGTACACGTGTTATACGTAAAATGTCATACGACCCTTCGCCTGAAATTAAATGCATTAATGTGTAGGCGTGCATTAAGTAACACCTTTGAGGTATATAACGGGTGAATTAATCGTGTCATATTGGCAAAAAAAAGATATTTCCGTTTTTATTCTTTCTAATACTATTTGTTTCCATCTTATTAACCTGCATTTAAAAATCTTAATGAAAATATAAATATTCTACAAAAATAAAAAAACCGATGCTCTTTTTAACTAAAGTTAATAAATCACATATTTAAGTGTTTTCTCTGTTTTCTCTCTTTCTCTAAAAATATTTTAATTATTCTGAATACATGTTCCTCTAGTTTTCTGTGAAGAAAAAATTGTGCTTTAAAATGTTAAGACCGAATGCAAAATATACATTCAAATAAAGCCAGTTAGTCAGTTTCCCACTAAAATTTGAAATTTTACAACTTTAGAGAACGTTTGCGAAATCATATAATCATCCTAAATCGCTGCAAGTTCTGAGAATTTGTTTTATTATGTTGTTGCAGCCGAACTATTAAAAATTCTGTGCTAAACTTAACCTCTAGATGTAAGAGTCTTATTATATTTTTCTCTATGCTTAATATGAAGGCTTTGTATTAATTTATGACCTAAACGATGTAACTTTATCTTGTAATAATTTTTCTCTGTGAATTCTTATGTTGTGAATTCGTGTTATTTGAACGTAAAAATTTATGAAATCCCGGCTTTGAGTCATTTTTATACCACCGTTTATTTTTTTTCCACACGCATAGGAATTTATGCATGCTGTAACAGTTAGCAAGTTCCTTGATAAATCCTTTGTGATTTTATAATCTTTAACGTCATTCGATATTCAATATCAACTGCATTTAAATCACCTCCTAAGAGTCTGAAGTAGCTTATCATGTTATTATATTACATCTCAAACAATAAAAAATTCCAAAAACGATACCATATATTTCAGTTAAGCGACAGGAAGATCATCAAATTTTCTCTTCTAAGCAGACTTTATGCGGTAATTGTTGCGTGATTTGAAGCAAAACAGATGATGTAAATGCTGAAATAAAATAAATGAAAATGCTTTGTGATGCATATAAGTTATAATAAACTGATTCATTCGACTGATAGTTGAAATATACGATAGGAGCATAAATTCATCAATAACTACATTGTTGCTTTCTAAATGCTTTATTTTAGTGTGGCAATTTTAGGAAGGTATTTAAGTATTCAGTTAAATTATTAGTTTAACGAGCTATTGGTGAACACAGAGCAAAATACATTCTTCGTTTTTCCTTTCCTTTTTTTTGAGACAGAATACAAATCTCATTTCCTTTACTGTGAAAAAAAAAGATGAAGTGAATCTGCAACGATTATGTTTTTATCTGCTGAGAAAACAAGATAATCGACTGTCGCGTAGCAAAATTCAATTCTTATAAAGTCTGATTTCCACCTTTATTAGAAGCCAAAATTAGGTTCAAAGTTTATGCTAAAACAATTGTTGGTTTTCTTACTAGTCTTTTCTCTTGCAGTAAGTCTTCCTAAAGTTATTATCATTATATTAACTCGTCCATACTCTCGAATTCAATTCATGGACGAAGGTCAAAGTTCAAAGCAATTCTCGGTGAAAACCCCCACTTAATCCTCCCTAAGCATACAAATTACACGAGGCATTACAAGTACTTGGCGGCCGCTACCGTATTTCACTTCGAGTGCCACAAAATACGGTTCGTCCCATTTTTATGAAGATGACATTCCCGCAAAGCTCTTCTTGTGAGGTGCTATGGCTGAGTGGTTTGGGTGATTTTAAGTCCATGTAGGTTCTTTTCTGAGATTACAGAGTGTTATTCTTGTCTAATCTTTCACTTTTTTCCCTCAAAAAAGGAAGAAAAAAGCAATACGTTATCTGAATAATAATTTTGATAGTATTTGTCATATGTGTAATCCATTACCATATAACATCAGGAGAGAAAGAAGATAAAAAAAATGATTTAAGTTGTCAACCATGGACCATTATCATTAATCTATCTATTACACTAAGCTATGAGTTTTTCGAAATTGCCCTCTGTCATCATTATAATATTTCGTCATTCAGCTGTCATACAGTGTTATCACGCGGTTTGACTCGTCAGTATAATTACTTTTGCGAATAAGATTATCGTTCAGTTGATAATTTAATTAAATATGTTTTCTTCTCTTCAGCATCTTCTTTCTAAAGTATTTTTAATCGAATTTTCACATCTGTGAACATTCCTCGATTTATTCTTTATCGTTTTATCTGATGGCATTTCGTGAACGTGACAGCACTGTAACAAGCACAACAAAAACAGCACCTTCCACAACTGATCGATCAGCACGATCTGTATTTGGTTTGTTTTTTATCATCAAAATTTACTGAATGAATTATACCAACACTTCTTTTTGTTTTTGTTTTGTTTTTTCTAATTCCATAAAGGTGATAGAAAAGCGGACCGCTATCACATAGTTGTTGAACACACTGGACGAAAATTTAATAGATGTTGAAAAACTTCAGTTTTGTCTCCTTTTACTGATAATGGACTTTCATCTTTTCTAGTTGGTAATATTTCTTATGAAGTGGGCGAGGAACAGTTAAAACAAGTGTTTTCTCAGGTTAGTACTACTAATTCTCTACCGTTTTACACTCACTATTGTATTTTTTCTTAATCTTAGGTGATATGGCATTAGATGCATTTAATTTGTTAATTCGGAGCACTTTTCCGTTCATATTTTTAAACTTATCATTTATGTTACTTATGCCTTGTATTTTTAAATACCTTACTCCTCTAAATTAGCAATTGCAGGTTATTTGTTTCTTTTTGTATTCATGTAGCTGACATCAATGAGTGAGAACTATGTAATCTAAACCCTAATATATACTTTCTATGATTTATTTTCTCGTTTTTTTCTCTTATTTCCCTCCACACTTTGTATTGAAGTCGAAAACTAATGGGTGATGTTAACCTTTGGTACCATAGCTCATTTTAAAAATGCTGTAATCGTTTTTGTTATATAATGGCCATGGATTTCCGTAAGATCTTAATAACTTAATAACAGGACATTGGAAATCTTTCTAAAAAAGTGATTATAGGACAGGACATTGGAAGTTTTTCTGAAAAAATGAAAATTGTTTTATTAAAATTAACTATTTCGCATCCCGCTGTTTTATTCGTATCAGTGATTATGCAGTTGTTCAGGTGGGAGCAGTTGTTCATCTGCGGTTAGTTCATGACCGAGATACGGGTAAACCGAAAGGTTATGGGTTTTGCGAATATAATGATGCTCAAACTGCCGAAAGTGCAATCAGGTATTGTAATTCTAATTGAGGCGTTTTCAGAACTTTTTAGCAGTGAAAACATCGGACTCCATGTTATCATTTTTTCTTCCAAGCTTGTTGCAGTTCGAAATATTATTGCTTCTTTTGGATGAATATCTGAAGCATAGGCTTTTCTGATTTTATTTCGTCTTTGGGTTGATCTGTGCAGACAGTAACGTTTGTATATAAATTTTATAGCATACATCCTCAGTAACATTGAAAACGTTCCATTGGACTGGAATTCAGTGAATTTGAGGTTTTTTCTAAATATTGAGATTTTCTGAAAGAACTTATCCATTTGATAATGCAACTTTTGATTAGGAATCTCAATGGCTTTGAGCTTAATGGACGTCCATTACGAGTTGATTCAGCGGCTGGTGGTGATCGCAGTGCTGATGAAGTTCAACAGTTACAAGCAGCGTTTGCAGCTCAGCAACAAGAGGTTACGTTCATGTTTGCTTGTTATTTTAGCTCATTGGGAAAGCAGAGGTGATTTTAGCAATTCATTTGTTGATCTTTTAAAAAGACATAGCTTCTGTTTGTTTCAGTATTTGCAACAGCAAGCACAAGAAAGTCCATATGGTCCAGAGACTGAAGCTGAGAAAACACCGGAAGCTATTTCACGATCAGTAGCATCACTACCACCCGAACAAATGTTTGAATTAATGAAGCAAATGAAACAATGTGTTCATAATAATCCAAATGAAGCCAAAAATTTGCTCGTGAATAATCCACAGCTTGCATATGCTCTTCTACAGGTTTCTCTCATCTTACTATTACTATAGTATTAGAAAATTAATCTGACATGCATAATATCTATTGCACTGTAAAATCTTTATTAATACAGGCAATGTTTAGAAAAAAGTCAGGATGCGGTGCAGGCTGACATTGTGACTCTCTTTTAGAATCTAAAACCTCATCCCAGAACATCCTCTAATCATATGTATTGAACTGTATGTTTGGATAGTCCGTGTGAAAGGCAAGGAAGCGAGTCCAACATTCCAGTACTTTGAATGCTAATTTCGTGTTTTCCGCATGAGATATTTCACGGCATTAATTAGTTTACGTCTGCTCTAAAAACAACTTTAGTGCTTGACATTTTCGCATGTTTAAATTAAAATATGCTTTCCTAGAAAATTTTTGGATAAACTATAAGGTTTCGGTCTTCCAGGCGCAGGTAGTTATGCGAATTATTGATCCACAAGTGGCTATTGCAATGCTTCATCGTGAAACACCTGCGATTTCACAACCATTTCATCAGCATCAACAACAGCAAACTTTTCCAGGTTAAAACTGTTCTTTATTTTGTTTTCCTATCTAAGATATTTGTATTTTATGAGTATAACGTTTGTAGATACATCGGTGCCGGTATCGATGCCGACAGTGCCACAGCCAATGTTCCCTGGAGGGATGCCTCAAATGGCACCTTCAGCAGTTTCATCAGTACCTGTTAGCTTCGCTAGAGCTCCAGCAGGACCTACAGTTGCTCGTGCACCTTCCCCACAAGGAGCCGACTCCGAGCTTAGTCCTGATGATCAGCAGCAAGCCCAGTTATTAATGCAGGTGTGCTTTATTTTTTAATTTTGAAGCAGTTTTCCACCAGTCAATATTCTTTTTTCTTTATCTCTGCAAAATCTTTAGTAGTACTGCTAATGGTAAAGAATGTTATGCAAAAGATGTTTCTCTCCTAACATTTCACTACCAGATGGTTTATGTTCTGAAAAAGCTCTTTTCCTTTATTCTTCTAGAAATAAAGCGTATCGTACGAGAAATAAGTAAAGCATACTATATTGATAAATTTTGCTTTTTTCATGATTTTCAAGAGAAGTTTTTCAGGTATTACAATTAAGTGAAGAGCAAATCGCTTTACTGCCCCCCGATGATCGTCGCAAAGTAATCGAATTACGAAATCAGTTACGTTCAAGCGTTTAGGATCTTTTTTGTTTCAGTGTATTCTAAAATGCCCCGTATACTTATAACTGGAATAAATGATTCTTTTGATGTGTTATCATGTGAAATATATTGCATTGATAGAAAATTCGCAGCCATTCTCAACAGAATCAGTATTAGAAAATTGCTTTGTAAATGATCGTGGTGGATAGTGATATTTCTAGTACCAATGAGTATTTCTGATCTTTCACTGTTTTCACTGTTGGATAAATGCATATCTGAGGAAGTATTTTATGATATTGTGGTAGATTTCATTCTTAAAATGACATTGGTATATTTTCTGCCGTATTTTTATTTTAGCATTCTCCATTTGGAAATTGTCAAATTTTGTTCAAATGTTCATTGCAATAAGTACTAGAAATATTATAACATTTACTCTAACCACAGGTTTTATAACGTGACAACGTTTTATCTTTTATTTTTTGATTACTCATGAATTCACTGTATAATTCATCATCCCACTTCACCAAGAAGGTCGACTTCATTCAAGTTTTTCAATATGTGGTTCACCAATTCTGCATTATTTCTCTTCCGTACCATATATGCGCTTATTCCATCATTGCGTGTCTAGAGTTTCTTTTTTTGTAAATTGCAAAGAATTTTTTTTTTGATGGAATCTTTTTGGTCGTTCCATTTTTAAATTGTAATTATCTCCCTTTTATTTTAATTATAATCTAAAAAAAAAAGGCTTCAACAACAAATAGCATACATTTACTTGATGCTCATCGTTCCTTTTTGGTAAACTTTCCAATAATCGTTCCATTACTTGTTCCCTTGGATATAACTGTAATATGTTTACTGTTAGAAACATTCGTATATTTGAATGATCACATCGTATAATTGCATTGATTTATTTATCAACTAAACTAAACTATCACATCTATAAATATTTAATATTTGATATATAATAATCTATTTACTAATCAAAATTTCACACTTATTTCTTGGATTTTAAAAATTTAGCAAACTAAGTCTTACCAATTTATCTTTTTAATTTTAACACCCATATATTTTTGTCATAATTAAATGCTATCAATTCAGTGATTAAGATTATGTTTTTCTTATCAATCATTTGACTGATACTTTAACATTTTGTGAATTGCTAGATTAAAAATTTCAACAAAACCAGCTGTTAATTGTATAAATTAAATTAAATGAAATCTTATGTCATTTTTTCCTTTTACTTTATTGCCATTTTTTTTCTTTTTGTTTTTTATCTTATTAAAAAAAAAAGTACCATAAGGAGTTTTTTGTTGTTAGCGATGTTGAAACAACAAAATATTGGGAGGAAAAATACAGTGCAGTAAAAATATTTCATCCCTGTGTTATCGATTATTTGCCGCTACCTTTATGATATTCAATTATGCAGCTGGAATGATAACTATTACCTATAACCATCACTACCCTACTTATTTATTTATTCTAACGCATAAATTGAAATTATAAATCGAAAAAGAAAAAGAAATTAGAAGTGAAAGTTGTTATTTGCTAATTTCTTATGGAAGAATTTATCAAAAATAATTTATTTCATTTTTGAAACTTTTCCAACTTGCAATTCTTATTTCATTCGTCATATAGCAAATACATCATTTATATTACAAAATGATCAAAAAAGACACTGTGAAAAGAAGAAATTTTTTTTTTTTTAAAATGAATAGAGGAAATTTAAACGAATTCATCGGTAAGGATCACCGGGAAATTGTCGTCATAGTGATAGTTATTAAATAAATAATGGTATAAAAATTGATACTTTGACTGAATCTATTTATCATCCTCCAGAGAGCTAAAATAAAAAAGGAGAAGATAAATTGCATTTTTTAAAAAATTGTCTAGAGCAAGTAAAAAGAAATAAAAAGTTAAAAAATTGATGGGTTATTGTTGATTCTCCAAAGAATTTTAATCGACACAAAATACAAATGCAAAGATTTTGTGAATTTTTTTTTGAAATAAACTTTTATTTATAATATATTTATATATTTCAATTGAATTATAATATAATAAATAGCAACGTCGAGACCATTTTTTTTATAAAGAGGAAACTATAATTAACTATAATTATGATCATATAATTAATTAGCATTGTAGTTATTTATAATAATTACAATAAATGATTTGGACATACTTTTAAAGTATGTCCAAATATAAGGAAGAGAGTTTGATTTATGATATGATAATATTAGTATGAAGTGGTAATTGTTCTTAAAAGATTTCAGTAATTTCAAGATTTTATAATAAAAAAAAAAAAATTAATGCCTGAATAAAGCTACACACACACATACACACACATACGTACACACACATATACACAGACAGGCAGACGGATAGACAAATGAACACAGGCACATACAAAAAATTTCATATTTTACTAATTAAGATTGGATGAAGGAGGAATATTATGGACGGATGAGTTGGTTCAACTTTCCTGTTATTTTGTTTCTTCATGGAACTTTCCCTTAGAAGTGACCATAACTGTGGATCGAATGACATCAGTGATGAGACAATTTCGTTGAAAAATTAATGAGTTCATTTGAAAGATACATGGAGGATAATAAGCCTTTTATGTTTCATTTTATTCTTTAATGCAATTCTAATTACTTTTTAAGTTTTATTTTATTAATTGTAACAAATTTTTAATACAATTCCAATTAGCTTTTAAATTTCATTTCATTAAACATAATATTTCCCTAATGTGATTTAAATTAATAAGCTTTTACCATAAGAGAAAACATTAGCTCGTTTGATGTTAAAATTAACTTTTCACCTGTTCGGAGTGATTGTTTTTCTTGATTGTTGCGAGACTCCAATATTTTACTTCGAAAATTCGTAGAATTCCTCATATTCGTTCATTTTGTATATTTTGATCATGCCCGCGTATAATTGATATCAAAGTTGTCGTAATATTTAGTTTAAACTTTTTGTATTCATAAATATTAAATTACATTTTTCATACAACTTAGCATTTGCGTAAATCTTTCTTATCGAATCTATCTTTCTTTCCAATCTTTAATTTAAAATAATTAAATTGGAGCAAAATGATTGTTTGATAAAAGGATTTTTTCTGTTTTTTTCACTTTTTTAAGTTTTTAAACGATTCCAAGGATTTTTTCAAAAATTTGGAAATGAAATTGTCTTTACTTTTTTTTTTTTGAAAAAAATAAAGAAAAAAAAATACACATACCAACAACAAATAACAAGTATTGCTTCAAGGAGAAAAACATAATATTTACTACTAAATGTCTTCGAATAATGTCTTAGCGCATGTACACTGACTGACCTTTGACATAGGATCCATTTACTAACTAATTAATGCATTACACCTAATGTTTACCAATTAAGGTAATTAATTTATTTCTATTTTTATCCCCTTCCCAATCCTAATATTTTAAATTAATCATTTAAAGTGAAATTTTTGCACAAACATAAGTAGTGAAAATTATTTCTTGTTTACTAAAACGTGAATTTATTAAAATTTCATGACTGAGTAGTGGGAAATAAATTATGCAAAAACAAGGTATCATAACTAAAGAAATTTTTATTTTTTTTTTTGCAAGTTATTCTACAGTTGTCCTTTACAGTTATAATTAATTCATTTGAATAATTGAAATCATGCTTCAAATCGTGATAATCATAATATAACTAAGTGATATTGTTTGCAAATATTAAATTTAAACAACGGTACTATTAGCATGATTTATCTTAATTTTTTACCTCACAAATCATTACTTTTATAAGTATTGAAGACAAAAGTAAGAAAAATAAGAACAAACTTTATCTTTATAATATATATTTATATCATAATGAAATCTAACAATTTTTTTTGTTAAATTCTCTAAAATATTATAATCAAGATTTTATTGTATTAATTATTATTTTTATATTTTTTCTTTTTTCTTATAAGGAAAAATTTTTCATTTTTACTCATGCGAAATTACTAATATCTATTTACAAATGATATATAAATGGAGAAAATTACTTATAAATTGCATTTATTTTACCCTTATTTTAAATTGGTAAATACGTAATTGCTATAATACAATTTTTTTCATATTGCAATTATTTCAATTATTCAAATTACTTCCTTATGACTTGTGTCATTTATCATTCTTCCACAAATTTGCAAAATGTTTTTGATATCTAACTTACCTATAACTATAATTAAAAATAGATATAGTAAGCTTAGGCTATGTCAAAATAAATACGTAATGATTTGAATGATTTGTTTCTCTTCACAAAATGCTATTTGTATCAATGATATCATTAATTACTGTAGCAATCATTTATTATAAAATATCTGATAAATAATAGCTAATTAGTGTTGTTGACAAGGCAGTGTAATGTTTTAGCGTAGATCAATTTCAATACTTAGTAATATCAATTAAGCTAAATTATATTTTAGTAATATCAATTGAACTGAATTATATTTTAATAAAATGAAAATTTAAAAAAATCTTGAAAAATTAATTATATTACATTATTTTTATTTTTCAAGATTTCCAATGAGAAAAAGAGTTAAAATAAAGTAGGATAGCAAAAAAACAATTTCACAAAGATATTATGAAATATAAGTTACATTTCAGCTATTTTTTTAAATTTTATTTTATTTTATTTTATTGATTTAATGTAATAATTAAAAAATTTGAAGTGAAAATGAGCATTAGCTAAAAGGATGATATAACTGAAACAGTAATTCTGATTTTCTATTCGAATTATGTATTTAGTAAGTATTTTGAAGAAGACAATTCATTATAAATAGCTGTATTTTTCAATCCATTCTAATTCGATATGAATTATTTCATATGTTCAAAAAATTAAAATAAATTCATTATGCTTATGAAAATATTATTATTTTACGGACATTATTTTAATTACCTCGTTTTTTCCTACGATATCATTTACATATTTTTCTGCGACAGCTTTATTGCATCGTTTATATAAAATTGTGAAAATTATTTATTTCAAATTTTTTATTATCATATACATAATAATTTTTTAAATGCATAATAAATGCAAGAAAAAAATGTAAAAAATATATTCAGTGAGTAGGATTTAATTTTTTTGTTACATATTTTACAATCATTTTTCTTTTATCTTTTTTAACTTATCCTCATATTTTTGTTTTAAAATTTTTTCAATCAAAAAAAAAAGACTTTTTTCATATTTTTATAATTTTCCTATAACATTTACACTGAATTTGAATATTTTTTCATTTATTTACGTTTTATTTATTTATTTAAAATCTCATACGTCGTTAATTTAACAAATATTTTAACTATTACTACCAAAAACAGGGAAGTTAATATACTTAATATAACTTATCAAATACTATTTTATATTCGTATATAATCAAAAATAATATGGAAAAAACTTTTCAACAATTTAATAATTATTTATTCTTAGACAAAACACAAACATAATTACTTTATACTTTGCTTTCTTAATTGGCTAAAAAGAATTCAACACTGAATTGCAAGTACTATGGTGATACATTTACTGATTAGAACTTTCTCCTATTTGATGTATTTGATATCCGATTTACTAGTTCCAGTGATATAGTAACTTGGTTTTAATTTGTTTACGTTAGGAAATTAATTTGAAATTATCAATTCTAATATTATTTAAAATTTTTTAATCTCTACCATTTCTAATATGAATGCATTTTTAACTGCATTTTACTTATATTTTACTACAATTAAAAATATCTTTTAGCATAAGATCACTTTATCTTCCTTCTTTTTGCTGGCATTTTCAAAATTTCTTAAAAGTACTTTACTAAATATTAGCACTTTTCTGACTATGCAACTTTCCGGAAGATCTCTTCCTTCTGACCTAATTTAACTTCCATTTTCTTTTCACCATTCTTTAACGATAAGAAAGTAATCAAGTTAATAATTCGTCAACAAAAAAGAAACTTTCCAACTTAGCATAAATCATCTAGCACTATCATTATAAATTCTCTATCGTAGAGTTATCAATGAGAAATGAAAACATTTCAAATTGATAGATGAATTAGCTAGATTTTGTTGTAATTAATGATTAATAATATAGTAATGAAAAGATGAGAAATCACTGCATTAAAAAGTTAAATACTGAAATGAAAAAAAAAATTCACTTTCAGTTACATCCAAATATTTAATTTAAAAAAAAAANAAATTAATTATATTACATTATTTTTATTTTTCAAGATTTCCAATGAGAAAAAGAGTTAAAATAAAGTAGGATAGCAAAAAAACAATTTCACAAAGATATTATGAAATATAAGTTACATTTCAGCTATTTTTTTAAATTTTATTTTATTTTATTTTATTGATTTAATGTAATAATTAAAAAATTTGAAGTGAAAATGAGCATTAGCTAAAAGGATGATATAACTGAAACAGTAATTCTGATTTTCTATTCGAATTATGTATTTAGTAAGTATTTTGAAGAAGACAATTCATTATAAATAGCTGTATTTTTCAATCCATTCTAATTCGATATGAATTATTTCATATGTTCAAAAAATTAAAATAAATTCATTATGCTTATGAAAATATTATTATTTTACGGACATTATTTTAATTACCTCGTTTTTTCCTACGATATCATTTACATATTTTTCTGCGACAGCTTTATTGCATCGTTTATATAAAATTGTGAAAATTATTTATTTCAAATTTTTTATTATCATATACATAATAATTTTTTAAATGCATAATAAATGCAAGAAAAAAATGTAAAAAATATATTCAGTGAGTAGGATTTAATTTTTTTGTTACATATTTTACAATCATTTTTCTTTTATCTTTTTTAACTTATCCTCATATTTTTGTTTTAAAATTTTTTCAATCAAAAAAAAAAGACTTTTTTCATATTTTTATAATTTTCCTATAACATTTACACTGAATTTGAATATTTTTTCATTTATTTACGTTTTATTTATTTATTTAAAATCTCATACGTCGTTAATTTAACAAATATTTTAACTATTACTATCAAAAACAGGGAAGTTAATATACTTAATATAACTTATCAAATACTATTTTATATTCGTATATAATCAAAAATAATATGGAAAAAACTTTTCAACAATTTAATAATTATTTATTCTTAGACAAAACACAAACATAATTACTTTATACTTTGCTTTCTTAATTGGCTAAAAAGAATTCAACACTGAATTGCAAGTACTATGGTGATACATTTACTGATTAGAACTTTCTCCTATTTGATGTATTTGATATCCGATTTACTAGTTCCAGTGATATAGTAACTTGGTTTTAATTTGTTTACGTTAGGAAATTAATTTGAAATTATCAATTCTAATATTATTTAAAATTTTTTAATCTCTACCATTTCTAATATGAATGCATTTTTAACTGCATTTTACTTATATTTTACTACAATTAAAAATATCTTTTAGCATAAGATCACTTTATCTTCCTTCTTTTTGCTGGCATTTTCAAAATTTCTTAAAAGTACTTTACTAAATATTAGCACTTTTCTGACTATGCAACTTTCCGGAAGATCTCTTCCTTCTGACCTAATTTAACTTCCATTTTCTTTTCACCATTCTTTAACGATAAGAAAGTAATCAAGTTAATAATTCGTCAACAAAAAAGAAACTTTCCAACTTAGCATAAATCATCTAGCACTATCATTATAAATTCTCTATCGTAGAGTTATCAATGAGAAATGAAAACATTTCAAATTGATAGATGAATTAGCTAGATTTTGTTGTAATTAATGATTAATAATATAGTAATGAAAAGATGAGAAATCACTGCATTAAAAAGTTAAATACTGAAATGAAAAAAAAAATTCACTTTCAGTTACATCCAAATATTTAATTTAAAAAAAAAAGTGAAAAAAGTATTAAATATTTCTACTCATTTTTCTTTTTTTTTTTGTTTATAAATATAATACGTAACAATGTAATTAATGCAAGACTTGCATAATTGTAATGCAGCCTAACCTACAATAATATACAACTGAAAAAAAAGGAAAGAAAAGTGAAGAAGGAAAGATTATCAGAGCTGCAGCTAAACTAAAGCTAAAACTGATAGTTCACATAAATAAATAGCTAACATATATAAATAATAACTAACATGCGTCAATGTTACCTTTCGAAAACACAATCTTATTTGTTTGCTGCGCTTTTCTCTTTTCCTCTCTCTCTTTTTCTCCCTATTTCTAGTCTTTTTTCTGCTTGGCCAAAACAAGTTACATTCTTAGTAGGTGCGTAACATTCCCAACAAATTACTATATAAAATGGTATATGTCATCTAAATGTAATAAAATAACCAAATTTAATTCTAGAAAATATAAATTTATTATTTAATTATTTAGCTACTTCTCATTTTCTTAATATTTTTGTGAAAATTGCAAAAAGATTTCAAATTGCAATTTACATTTATACAAAATTAATGCTTTATTATAACAACTCTTTCTTCAAACAAATTAGGAAGAATCTGCTAATCACACTATCTAAATAAATTTATCTATTTTACTAAATAGAATGTTTATAAATTATTTAGCAAAAATTTATGAAACAGTTTAGAAAAAATTTCTAAAATATATAACTTTGAATAATCGAATCTCTCTTTATTCATTTGATTATTGGATTAATTATTAAAATTACTAAAATTAGGCATATACAGTTAAAGTTAACAAAAAGCAATTACATGAAATAATATTATTTTCTTTCCCATAATGCTTTTCCAGTTGCTAATTAATCAAATAATAAATGATTGAAATAACTAATCTAATAATATTAAATATATATTAAATATTAACGTATAAATGCAAATTACGCTTAAGCGTGTAGCGTTGAAAATAATTTTTCATGTTTTAAATGAAAGACACAGCAAAAGAAACAAGCAGAAATAAATTTCACTCAGAATTATGAAATAATTAAATTCCAAAATTAAATGAGACAATATAATATACATTTATATGTTTCATTTTTTTGACAAAACTTGCGAAATTTACTTGCAAACATGCATTAACAACAAATCGTTTCATAACAAAATAATAAGTATTATTAGCTTAGTTTATTTCTACATAATATGTTAATTCTTAATATGACATAGACGAACGTATACTAGAAGATTATGAAACGTTTACATATGGCCAAATATTCATTTAATGTTTTATTTAATTTAAAACATTTTGTCACTTAATTTGAAAACGAGCAATCATTAGAAAAGGCATAAATAATGGCAAAAGAAAGAAAAAAAGAAATTGAATTTTAAATAATTTGCTTATTTTAAAAAATTACAATTCAACTGAACGGTTTGTTTCTACCACTTTCGTTTTCATTCCATTCAGATATTCATTGTTTTTACAATGATAAAATGATAAATTTACTTGTTTGAAATGCATTTATACTTGAAAACAAAGAAGAAAAAAATAACAAAAACAACAGTTGTACTTATTGAAGAAATTAAATGAAATTTATAATGCATTTGTTTTAAAAAAAAAAAGAAAAAAACTATGTTCTTAAATTACTCATTATTCAATTATTTATATGATCAGTTTTATTTTTATTTTTTCATTCATTCTCTTATGTATGACTTAAAATAAGTATGTTAATTAACATTTGTACTTTTTGTTGACTTTCTTATTGCGTGTTTTATCATATCCCACTTCGTTTTTTAACTTATTTATTTGTTTTTTTTCTTTGAGAAGTTTTTTTTAAAGCTTAGTATCATTTTTGTTATTGTATTATTGTTTATAATCGTATAAGATATGTTAAATTTTTAATTACTGTAATAATTTAATGATCAATTATAAAATGAATAGCGAACTTAGTTGAAGGATCGATGATTGATGACGATGCATGAGATGGAAACACAAATGTCAAGCTATTTAGAGCAGGCGCAAGTGGAACATGTCATGAATGAAGCAAAACAACAGAATAAAATTGAAAAAGTTCTAACTTTTATCATTCATATCACGGATAAAAAACAATAGGTATGATGTAAAAAGGTGAAAGAGAGAGGAGAATGAATGATTTGAATACAAAATAAAGAAGAATTGATTTAAAGTAATTAATATTTATTAGAAAATTTCAAAGAAAGCTATTAATAAAAGATTTTTGTATCACAAACACAGTATGCTATAACTGATTAAGCTATTTGTTTAAGAAAGAGGCGAGAAAACAAAAATGGCTTAAAATTAAAATTAAGGAAAAACCAAAACGAAAACGAGTTTTTGTGAAAATTGAAAAAGATGGAAAGGCTTGTTTCCTCAATTTTTAAAAATTCTACTCAAATATAAAAGATAGTAAAGAAAGGAAGTCAAAAATTTTTTCTTATTATCGATTCTAGGTTAAAGCAATTAAAATACAAACCATCAGAAAAATGCCTAACTATTATTGCTATGTTAAAAATTAGCATTAACTTATGTCTTTGTGAGTTAAATTCCATCTTAATAATTTTTTTTAAAATTTCTTTTAGTAGATTTTAAAGACTACAAAATTTATCAAACTGGTAATGAATACATAAATCAGTGGGTTAACTAACGCATAAAATCTTTTTATTGAAGAATATTAAATTCTAAAAAATAAACATTATAACCAATAGTGCAACAATCTGAAGGAACTTTACAAATATCGATCGGCCATGAATGATACTGAAGCTGATGAAAGATTTGCGCTAAGTGTAATGTTTTTACAATAATTTCTTCAGTGTTTCTTGATAGTGATAATATAAGAATTATAACATTGCGCCATAAAATTGAAAGAAAGTAATTAATGCGACAAATGACATGAAATGGTCATTATTAGATGAGTTCTATAGAATGACCACTAGCAAATAAGCTACATGAAATGACCATTGCTGGATCAGTTATATAAAGTGAGCACTATCAAACAAATTATGTTAACTTATTATTATGAATTAAATGATATGAAATTGTCCGCAGTTGATTTATTACGATACATTAGTATTTAGTTATAAAAAATTTCATAGATATTTAAGTTTTCGAATTAAATCGCAGATTTGTTTAACTAGAAATTCTAATGGTAGCAGTGGAACATTCATATCAAATACTTAATTTTTATGGGAATTATCTTTAGCTATTAGCTACCATATTGATATATTTTCACTTAATGCGTGATATGCATTTTGATATACACGTGATATGCTTAATGCATTTGAGTAATTTAATACTTCTTTTTAATTAGAATTATTAGTTTTAATTAACCATCTTTTTAATTATAACATCAAATATGGAAATTTAATTGAAGATACAGTAGCATTTAGTGCTACGCTATTTTATGTTTTCTGATTACTTATCGCAGTTACAACAATTATTCGATTTTCAATGAGTAATTTTTCTTTTAACTTTTCTATGCATTTTTATTTGTCTACAGTTTATTTAATTTCACATAAATAACGAATAGCTTTTTAGTTTAGTCGATTTAATAATTTATTGTATAATCAAGAAACTGATAGTTAAATTTGATAAATTTCAATTTCAATTCAGTCTTTTCTCTCATCTTTCCCTTTTTCTCTGCCTCTCTCCAATTAATTAAATGAAAAGAAACAAAAAATTTTATGCAATTTTCATTTGTAATAGTTTTAATAACATTTGTCCGTCATAAACAATACGACCGTTTTTATGTATTTGTAATTTTTTTATTTTGATTCCAACGTGTTTTTAATGTATACTTGAAATTTTCACACAAGAGGAATATTTTTTTTTGATTTATTTTTCAATTTTCAATCAATCCGCAGTTTTCCTTATGTAAAAACAAAATGATGGAATGATTTACATAAATGGGATCTAACAATTGTTTTTACTTATTATAATAATAAATTTTTTATATCAGCTTTTTTTATCATTAAAAGAATATGATATTGTGCCTGGGTATAAGTAAAAGATTAATTGAAAGAAAAAAAAAATCATTCAATCCTGTATTTTTAATTTTCTCCTAGAAAATTCCCTACAATATCTACAGTTGTCAGCTTATTTCAAAAATTTAATGGTTCATTCGCTAGATATTTTTCAGCGTTAGAAATGGTTTGAATAATTGAATATTTAATTATGTCTCATCGAATTTAAGAAGTTCAATTTGTCAAAGACTGCTGACAAATTATTCCATTTCCAGATTAAAAGTAGTTGATGATATTAATTGTCAAATTATTTTGATCAAAATAAACCATTCATTGATTAAATTTGTATAATTGACAATGATTCAAATAAAAAACGAAAAAAAAAGACAAAATTTGCCATACTAAAAATTTGAAGGTAGCAGAACAAATTAAAGTATTGACAGTCGATGAATTTTAAATGGATCCACGGCAAGTTGGAATAAAAATTTGGCAATATGCTTGACTATGTTGTGCTAATTGGTTTGCTCATCGCAAGTTAATGAATGAATATCTAAATGTTTGTTTTCTTGATTAATTTCAGCAATATTTAAATTAGCTTTAAATCTTTTTTTAACATAATGAAAAGTACCATGAAAAAAATTTTGAAATATTATTAATGAATACAAAAAAAAAAAAAAAAAAAAATTCTGAAAACAAAAAAAGTTGACGAAATATATAATTATTATTTAACTACAGTATCTTATTATGCATAAACTAAATATTGATATGCCTTCGTTATCGGTTAGTGTCAATAATTTTTAACAAGGAATGAAGAGAATTTTAATTAGGAATTTAAAAAAAAAAATTAGACAATATTACTGATTATTTGATCTGTTAATGTTATGGGAAGAATATGGAATGATTTTGAATAATGCTTAATTAGCTTCTGCTGTGCGTTATTTAAACGAATTTTGTTTTGTTTTATTTTCTATATTCTTTTTATTTCTGTTTTTCTTAAAACAGAACTGATGATTTGAAATGCAAAAATCTGGTCAAACATGAACTGCGTAATTTAATAATGATTAAGTTATCGAATAATACTTATCATTTGCTATACTTTTTAACTACTTTTTTACGCTCGCAAAAATAAAAAATAAGTGAAATAAGCTAGAAAAAAAAATTTCGCAATAATTCAAAACGTTTATTGCAATATATAAAAACGAAAAGTTTAGCTAATATTATATACTAGTTTATAAGTATTCTTCGAATAATTTAAAATTTAATAAATTTTGAATAAATTCTAAATATTTAGTACTATACCTAATTAATGCAATATTAAGTATTCATCTAGAATTAATTCCATCATTACAGTTCAATTTCTAGGTCAAAAAGTAGAAGCGTGTACAAAAATTAGCAATTAAATAGATCAAAATTAATCTTCCAGAAATTTCACTTGCAAAATAACGTCACGTGATGTCAATGCAGTGTTACATATATATCTGTCACATACATCTAAATACGTTGTGATAATTAAAAACATAAGTGCAGCACATATGAATTGTAAGCAGGCTTAGAAAATTATTAAATTATTAATAGTTTATAAATTGCCTTATTTGATAATACCGTACACAGTAATAGGTAACATTGAAAAAACATGTACAACTATTAGCATCTTCAATGATAGGTGTAATTCATTTCATATGATTTGACATAGAGTAAATTAAAACGAATAGATGATGATGTGATGAATAAATAATAAAAATGTAAAATATATATTTGTCAACTTCGAATGAAAAAGAGGACGAAGAAAATGGAAAAGAAGAATAACTAAAAAAAAAAAAAACATAGAAAGGTATTGAAGATTTTTGAAAATAATGATTAAAAAAGATTTGAAAAAAATTTTTTTAAATGAACCTCCAAATAGTTCATCATCAGGTTGTTTCGTACTTTTTTTCACTTCACATACTAATAGAAAAGTGTTTTAAAAAAAAGTGAGTGGGAGGAAATTCAATTAAAATTACTTTATGGAAGGAAATATGTTGAGAAAAGTAATTCAGAAAATAATTGTTAATATTTCAAAGTTCTCTGAATAAATACATATATTTATTTGTATATGTATATCAAATGATTCTAAAACTAAAATTAGCATGAATTCATTATTTTCACTTTTTTGTTTGCCGTCTCTCATTTCAAAAATTTCGTTGTTTCTTTTATTTTATAAATTTCTTACAAAAAAGCAATTTTATTAATTGCAATAAGTTTGCAAAAATCTTTGAATTTAAATGAAATTGTTAAACCAAAATAAAATGATTGCATGATGATAAAAGTATCGCAATAAACAATAAAATCAAAGAAGAAAAAGTAAATAATATTTTCTTTGCATTTTAATATTTAATGTAATATTAGCAATAGAATTTTGTACAATTAGAATCAACGAAATAAAAAATAAAAAAACAATGAAAAGAAATTAAACTAAAAAGTTTATTGCGAATACTTATTTGCAAAGTAGTCTTTGAAAAAATTTCAGTTTTAAGTGCCTATTACTAAAAGATATTAAATGCATTATTCAATCGTAAGTTTACCGATAAATGATGCTTATATAAGTTTATCAATAAAGAATGCATACAAATTTTTTCATAATAGAAATAAATATACCATTTTTTCAAATAGGAAAAGGAAAAAATTATATAATTTATTCTTTTTTGTCGGAGTTAATTTTATTTCTTCAATGATATAATATTTTTGAACGAACTTTATTGATTTCTTTTGCTTTTTTTTCACAAAGTGGCAAGCAGATAAAATGAAATATGGAGATTTTGTGGAAGCTATAAGAGCAACATGTCCTGATGAAAAAATTGAATTCCCAGTTGGCTTTGTAGAATGTAATAAAGGTTAGCTGTATAAGCTTCATGAACTTCATTTAAATTTAAAATTCTGATTTTAAATTTGACTATAATAATGAGTATTTCAACTCTCTTCTTATTTTTTACTAATTACTAAAACCTTTCATATTCAAAACAGCAAAAATTTGACAGTGGCGCATAAAGTGTTATGACTTATTGTGCTTAATTTATTGTTTAGTTAAGAAATAGTGATAAGACTTTAGGCTAGGGTTAGACTATAGAATAAGCTGCTTATTTCTAGCTTAACTTCACTTTGCTTCTGGTCTAATTCAACTAAGCTTACGCAGAATCGGGTAAGAAATGAAAAACGATGAAAAACACACAAAACACAAAAATTATAAAAAGAGAATTAATCCATCAGACTTAAATTAGAATTTCTCAAAGCTTTTTATTAATTGTATGAGATAAATCATTTCAGCTAAAACGCGGTGATGAATATGTTAATTTATTCAACACGAAGTATTTTAAAAAAAGGTTATCATTCAAGTTATGAGAGAATTATAATGTTTTAACATTTGAAGACTGAAGGTTTGAGTCAAAAGTTGGTTGAACTTTGAAGAAGGAGAGCGATTGCTTGTGGAATATGTTTTATGAATTAGAATCAATTATGACAATGATTACTGAACAACTTTTGAACAAACTGTTGTTATTTACCTTTTGTTCATTTTAACGAGAGCAAGCCTCATTTGAGACGTTGCTATATGGAAAAATTTTAAGAGAGGAAATATAGTTTGATTCTGATTATTAGTGATAATGTCCTAATTAAGCAACAAGTTTTTTCTTTTTTTTTTGGGGGAAAAGAACTAATTTCTGTGTCAACGGATATGATTGATAGGAATTTTTGAAGGATAAAGTAAACGAAGAAATATTTGCAAATATTGCGCAGTGTTATGTAGATTTATTTACATCACAAAAGTGGAAGCTTTTCTGTGAATGTTATTCTGACTTTCTGCAACTTAATTTAAATCAACGAATTAATTTATTACAAATTTGAAATTAGGTTTCGCTCGCAATTTATATGTGTTTTTGAAGGATTGAGTGAATTAGCTTATAGATGAGTTGAATGAATGAATGAATGGAATGAATGAATGAATGGAATGAATGAATGAATGAATGAATGAATGAATGAATGAATGAATGGAATGAATGAATGAATGAATGAATGAATGAATGGAATGAATGAATGAATGAATGAATGGAATGAATGAATGAATGGAATGAATGAATGAATGGAATGAATGAATGAATGGAATGAATGAATGAATGAATGAATGAATGGAATGAATGAATGAATGAATGAATGGAATGAATGAATGAATGGAATGAATGAATGAATGGAATGAATGAATGAATGGAATGAATGAATGAATGAATGAATGAATGGAATGAATGAATGAATGAATGAATGGAATGAATGAATGAATGGAATGAATGAATGAATGGAATGAATGAATGAATGGAATGAATGAATGAATGAATGAATGAATGGAATGAATGAATGAATGAATGAATGGAATGAATGAATGAATGGAATGAATGAATGAATGGAATGAATGAATGAATGGAATGAATGAATGAATGAATGAATGAATGGAATGAATGAATGAATGAATGAATGGAATGAATGAATGAATGGAATGAATGAATGAATGGAATGAATGAATGGAATGAATGAATGAATGAAATGATGTATTTTTAACGCATTATTACTGCCTGATACTATATTTCAGTTAATATAAAGCTAAAAAATTCTAATCGTTGTATAGTAAACACATATGCATTATCTGTGAATAATAATTAAGGCAGAGAAAATAAAAATTAAATTAAGATCAGATAAAGCTGCCAATTAGTTCCTTTTCTTAATTAACTGGCTTAATTCAAAATACGAAATGATACATTACCATAATTAATAGCAAACGAATAACAGTAGATGACGAGGCAAAAGTATAAACATGTTTAGTATTAGCGATAGAACAATCCAGTAATCAAACGAATCATAATCAAATTGCTCGAATCTTTATTAAATCATTTGGTCTAAGCATATTTGCAGTATTTGTTTAGACAATTAAGATAAGGAGAAATTTATAATCAAAGTAATGAAAATGATTATTTTCAGAATGAAATGAATTTAAATGAAAAAATATGGAAAAAATGAAAATTTTTTGTGATCACTCATTTTTGATTGATTTTTGTTTTCGTTTTTTTTAGTGTGAGTTTAAAACTCACACTAAGTTATTATTTCAGTCTCTTCTTTTTACCTTTTTTTACAATGAAAAAATGAAATTTTCTAGGAAATATTCAAAAGACATATAATCATTTCTAAATGAAGCGATATTAGATAGATTGCTATCTTTTTTTTTGTTGCATACTACGTCAATCTCTCATTTTCCTACAGTTTCAAAAATGAGCGTATCTTCAACTTCGGAAATCCAGTCAACAGTTAAAGCAACCAGTAAGGCTGAAAAAATACCCTATCATTTGAAAAAATTGTATGTTTTCATTTCAAATAAAAAAAAGGTTTAAATTCAGATTAAACCTTGCAAATATATGTAAGCTTTAAATTAGTAGCTAGTAGTTCAAAATAACTTTATTCTATTACTTTTATAACGATTAATTGTCATACATTTATTCAATATGACAAATTCTATAACTTCAACTCATTGAGTTTATTTAGATTGACGTCATTTATATAGTTTGATCACATGATATAAGTTTGAATAGTTTTTGATGATGATCCAAGATATCAATTCAACATTTTTTATTTTTTATTAATTATTCTTAAAATCTATTATTATTTTCCAGCCAAAATGAAATCACAAATAAATTCCAAATGAAAAATGCGAATAATACAAACCCTACAGAAAATAAATTATGCTGATATCTATTCTGTGATATTTTTTGAAATAATATAATCTGTAAATTTTGTTTTAAAATCAAATTTTAGTTTTTTTTTTTCAGTACAAATTGAAATCTATAGAAATTGAAAATTTTTTCCAGTACAATTTAAACTTGAGCAAAAATAATAAAAGGAGTAATCATAATCTGTTTATTTTCATTATTAAATTGTCTTCAATATATTTTTTACATTGCTATTCGCTTCCAAAAAATAAGTCTAAAAGTAATGCAAAAAAAGAACAAGAACTAACAGTTATAAACGAAACAGTTTTCAACAACATTTGTAATTGCTAGATGCAAGAAACACACTTTACAAACACGTAAAAAATTTAACTCAATTTGAATTATGTAACTCAAACTACTCTCTTTAATTTATTCATTATTATTCGTATATATAAATGATCTCCTTGTAATTAATCGTATTTGAATTTTATAGTGAATAAATAATTTGTCGGAATTTTAAATGTTATCTCAGCTATATGTCTACAATCTCTTTGCATCAAAAGTGAAAGAATTACAGTACAGCCAAATATTAGTGATTTTCATGGATAAAGCTGTAAAATTAAACTTTTAGAAACTGAAAAATATTATCTATTCCAATTGAAAACGAGAAATTTAATGTAAATTCGAGAAAATTCAGTAGAAATAAACTTTTATATCAACAATTATAATAGATTTCTCCCTCAAATAAAAATTTCTCTCTTAAATTAGTTGAATTTTTTCCCCTTTCAAATTGCTAGAAATGATAAATATTAAACTTATTCTAACCATTTTGCGATAAATTATCAAGATGATAACAAATACTTGGCAACTGCCGAATTCTTGAACGTGCAAGTTTCCTTCGATTTGTGCAGCTAAAAAAGATGCAACAATTTGTTTCGTTTTTCCTAATTGAAAAGAGGAAAATAAACTGATATGATGAAAATTACAAACTTTCAAAGATTATCCATATCTTAAGTTAGAAATCTTGAAAAAGGAATTTTTACGAAATATTGGAAAAAACAAGTTTTTTTTTGAAATCTTGTTGAAATATTTGCTTCACCATAAAAAATAATTTAAACATCACATTTTCTTCTTTCAATACCAGATTTAAAAGCGCTAATTCTATTTTAGTAGTTAAACGAAAAAACAATAAATATGATGACAAGAGTTGATTAACTTAGAATCTTATTATGGCTTAAACTTCTTTTTTTTTAATTTTATAAAATAATCTATATTAGCCTTAACAGATGGCTTATTATAAATTTGATAAAGTGGCCCATTGCAAAAGTTTTTTTCTAAGTGTTTATAAAAAGTCAAAGCTGAAAATCTCAGAGCTGGAAATGCACCCAAATTTCATCTTGTTTGAACTGCATTAAATCAAGCGAATAATGGTCATCTTTAATAATTTAGCTTCATTTTGCTTAGCAGAATCTTTGTTACGAATCGTTTCAGTGAATTCTTGAAATTTTTGTATTTTTGCTTTTTTATAAATCTTAAATCTTAGCTCATTTATCCTAGCTTATTTATTATTAAGAATTTTTTACTCCTGTAAGTATTCTTTCACTGCAATTGTTTAAGCTTATTATCGTTGACACTTTCATAATTTCAATGAATAATTTTCATTTAAAAATTAAAAATCATGTGACTGCATAATAACCTATGCACTGAGTTTTAATTATTGCACTTTTTTTTATTATTATTAAACAGACTTAAGTGCTTATTGCTATTATACTTAAATCTCTTTGAAATTATATACTATATTTTGCTGCCTTTTTTTTGTTTGTGACATGTTACTGCTCAATTTTATAACTAAAACAAGGCTAAAAATTTAGCCTTTCTTTAAAATTTTACAAAAAAGCTTTACAGAATTAAAATTAAATTGGTATTTTGGGTTAATAACTGAGGAAGTCTATAATATTTAATCTTTTTTCAAATTTCACTAGGATAAAATTAAATTTGATCGGCAAGGAAGGAAAAAATACATGAGTTGAGTACGAGCTTAGTACGTGTATTTTCATTCCTAAAATTATTTTAATATTTTTCTATAGTTATAGTTTTAAATTCATTAATTCCTGAAAATATTATTGCATATAAAATTAACCATTACTTAACAGTACAGATTTGTAACAAATAATCGATTCAATCGTTTACATTTTAAGATGAGCAGAAATGGCAATAGAAAGGACTAATTTAGTTCATGTTTAATTGCAATGAAACAATTTCCTCAAATTCAGTTGGCTTATTATCCAATAGTATTATTTTTTTAGTACTCTATAATTCGTTAAATCGATTCATCTAAGTATACTTAAATACTTTACAATCATTTTAAAAACGATTTAATATTTAAAATGAAAAATTGATCTTTACTGCAATATTTAAGGAGTAATAGGAACTATAAAAAATTGCATAAGCAATAAGTAAAATTTATTATTTTCTCTCTTTTTTTGCCAAATAATCAGAGAAAAATTTTTTTGAACTATTTGACATTAATTAATCCTTATCTTTAAAAAAAAACATTATTCTTTCTTACATATAGTAATAAATCTTCTGGGGATTGCTCTAGTCTCACATTTCAACCATAATATCCTTAAAATGCACCTTTAAATTTCTGAGCCATTACACTAGTTGCACTTCTAAGCTTACACACTACAGCTTATTTTTATCAATTTTTATCATTTTAAAGCAGTTTTTAAATGCCAATATTTCGTTTTTTATTTTGCTGATTTCTATAATAAATTTGCTGTTAATGTAGTACTTTTCAAAAAATTATTTCCAATTCATTTCAATTTAATGTAGATTTCGGTGATATATTTTGTCAAAGTTAAAAAAGCAAAAATAGAAATCACTATTTTGTTTGAAATCGTATTGTTACTATTTATCATACAATCTTTTTACTTCAAATTTAATTGATTTAATTTAAATATCTTACCTAAGATTACGATTTATTTTAAGGGAGTATTAAAATAAAATTTTCAATATTAGATTTCAAATAAGCTCAGCGTCCATTATCTATATGCCCATTATCTAATCATTCATGTATAGCTGCTAACATTAATACTATTTCATTTTCAATTAAACAAAAATGACTCAATCATTTCATATTTCTAACTCATTTTTGCTAGATTAATCTTGGCTCATATTTCTAAAAGTAAACTGCCAGCTAAAGTTACTGTGCTGCTATTCTTTTTGATTGTTTTTCTTTTCCTGATAGGTTCCAAAATAAGTATTACAGAAAGTAGCTATTCTCATCTGCTTCTCTTAGTTTGGATAATAGAATTCACTAATGGAGTATGATTATGAACCACGGTATTGTTTTCGATTAGTGTCATTACAGGTAAGTTCTTAAATTAATATTACTAAGGTTAACTTAAAAAAATTTTTCTCATGCAAACATATTTGTTGTATTCCTTAAAATAACAAATTGCTAACGGAATGAAATTCAGTAGCAACTATTAGTTAGCTAAGCAACTAAACCTAAGTGACTAAATGGAACTGTTGCATTTGTAACATAGTATTTATGTTGACGTCATTATCGTACAATTAATTTAGCATATTAATTCTAATTTTTGCATGTATTATAAGAGATTGTAATCGATTAGCGCATATTGCGAAACATAATTTATTACAATTTGCTAATACAGATATAATTAACAGTTACTATTGTACAATATTTGAAAAATTTGTTACATTTATTGCAGATTTGTTGCAAATTGTTTGTTATTGGTGATATTCTTCTTCATTTGCTTGTTTGTGGATTTTTCGTCAAATTAGCAACATTAGAAATGGTTTTCGTACCATTTGGTGTTGCTCAATTGATGCTAACCCTCTTACCTACATTATTTTACATTGGTATTATAAATGAATCGGATAGATTAATGATACCGATGCTAGTTGCCAGAGTATGCTCACTGCATATTATTGTTGTTGAAATTTATGCAAACAGTATGCAAATACGATGGAAATTTAGGGATAAAGAAGAAGTGTAATTGTACATACAAAAGCGTCGATATTTTGAAAAATTTTTTAAATAATTACAATATTAGCAAGTAAGTATCACTTCTAAGAATAGCTATATGCAAAATCTATACAAGTCATTGCTAATGATTAGAAGTTTGAAAGTAGTTTTGGTAAGCATTTATCATCATCATATTCATTTAAATTCAGATAATCTAAGCTAGACTTCTGAAAGGAAAAACTTACTGTAATCGAGAATGAACTATTCTACTAATCATAATCAAATCATTATTAGCACTTTCAGATCAGAAAAAATTTTCAAAAATTTCAAATTACAATGATGTTGATAGTTGGTACCGTAATGATCTTAACATGGATTGCATTTGCATTGTTACTATTTTCACTTATTCATCTTGAAAGTCCAATTAGTAATACTTTCAAATATATAAATTTTTTTTTTGAAAAATATTCCTAAATCACAAAAAATTTTAAATCATGTAATAATGATTATTATTTGAATTAATTTGTTCAATTAATTGCTTAATCAGCAATGTACAAAATGAAAGTTATAATCGATTGGCATTGCAATTCTTTATGGAAGAGATATTAAATTATCAGTTATCAATTAGTCTTCTAAATAATGGTTTTGAATATGCATGCAATTTGATAATAATTTAATAAGATTTTCTATAGAATTAGCTAGATTTTAATTTATATGTTACAGAAAGGCTATCGCCATCAACTTACTTAGGATTGCAAAGTATTACAATGACAATATGTTGGATAGTATTAATATTGGAAGGATCTATCTTACAAGCCGGTTACAAACACATTAAAAGACAAATGGATCAGAGAAATGCCGACGAAGAATTCACACCATTTATAAATGGTGGTAGTTCAACAATGAAACCCACTGCTGTGTGATAGATGTATTTTTCATTCATTTTATGAATTCTCTCTATTCATCAAGTGTGAAATGTTATGTGTTATAAATTTTCAATTAATTACTCTAAGTATTATTTGGCTTAGGAGATATTTATTGCTTATGACAAAAAAAAAATCATTATCTTTATTTAATAAATTGATATCATTTTCATATCTAAACGAAAACAGTATTATTTTATTTCATTCCTAAATAAAAGCAATATCATCTCATTTCATATCTAAATGTTTCATTTCATTTTCAGTACCATTTCATTTCATGTCTAAAATATTTACAACGTAAAATTATATCAACCAATATCATAATATTATAAGATGGGCTTTTTTTCTGCTATTAGTGTTTATAAACTGGATCAAATATCATTACAATCTTAGCGGCTAGTAAAAGTGATCAAATATTTGGTGAAATTATTGATTGTATAAAATTCCTAACCCTTTGCGATGTGGATTTTATTTTATCTATGTACAACTATTTTTAGCCCTATAGGCTGCGTAAAATGTTACTTTACACGTAATATTCTTACTTGTAAGTTTGTAAGCTTTATAATGTCAAATGTAATTGCTTGCATCATTTAGTCGCATCAATTGAATGGAGCAATATCAAGGTAAATTCTGCATGTCTATTATTCCGAAGACAAGATTCTTGCTGATTCCATCGTATTTGATTTTTTAAGTTCATAAATTAGCTATCCTTGTTGAATTTAACAGATTTTAAAGCCTAAGTCAAATTGGAATAATTTCATCTGAATAACATCGCTCGGTAATTGAAAACGGAATTTTGATAAAAAGATACAATAAAAGATTAAGGTTCAGGTTTGGATTAATGAGACAATTATCATTATCAAAGATTTAAGGAGGGAAAAGATTGTTTTTTATAACAAATGAAATTCTGATTGAAAGTGTAACTGAAAATTTTAACTTTAATTTCTGGCTTGCTAGCAATAAACTTGGTGTTCTAGGTGCAAAAAATCAAATAGTTTGTTAAAAAGCCAAAAACTTCATTTTTCCCCATGTTTTGATGAGAGTTCGTTTATACTTTTAATTAATTTTATAATTTAACAATTTTACAATTTCAGTTTAGCAAATGAAATCTGGAAGTTCTGATTGTCAATTTATTAGATGTAGCTAATTAGACTTAATACGAAAAGATAGCACTCGATAAAAATT
>SSBO01000012.1:13736550-13765347 GCA_005281725.1 Wuchereria bancrofti | reverse complement strand
TTCATAACAATATATATTTATCTAATAACTTTTTTCTTCAATTTTTCCAAAATAATATAACCAAAATTTTATAATATAACCAAAATTTTATTGTATTAATTATTATTTGTACATTTTTTCTTTTTTCTTATANAAATCCTTTGTCTCAATCAGTTCTAACAGTTTTTTCCTTACCAGTAAGCTATGATTCGACTGCTCTCCCTCTCCCACAATTCCATTCATTTCACCATCAATATATTCGTTCATCCATTTTCTTCATCTCATTCGTAGATATTCTACGAAATTACCAGTATTGTTGATATAGATTAATATCTATATATTGTGGGTGTTAGCCAAATAAAATTGTTACAACAGACCTTTCATTCAACGCATTCATCTACACCAACTACAATAACAAACAAAGAAGGACTTTGAGCGTACGAAAATTATATTCAGACTAAACCCCAACTTTCATAACAATATATATTTATCTAATAACTTTTTTCTTCAATTTTTCCAAAATAATATAACCAAAATTTTATAATATAACCAAAATTTTATTGTATTAATTATTATTTGTACATTTTTTCTTTTTTCTTATAAAGAAAAATTTTTCACTATTCACTATGCAAAATTACTAATACCTATTTACAAATGATATATAAATGAAGAAAATTACTTACAAATTTATTTTACTCTTATTTTAAATTGGTAAATACGTATTGCTACGATACAATTTTTCTCATATTGCAATTATTTCAATTATTCAAATTACTTCCTTATGACTTATATCATTTATCATTTTTCCACAAATTTGCAAAATGTTTTTGGTATCTAACTTATCTATAACTATAATTAAAAATAAATATAGTACGTTTAGGCTATATCAAAATAAATACGTAATGATTTGAATGTCTTGTTTCTCCTCGCAAAATACTATTTGTATCAATGATATCATTAATTCTGTAGCAATCATTTATTACAAAATATCTGATAAATAAATTAGCTAATTAGAGTTGTTGATAAAGCAGTGTAATAAAAATTAATCCACGTTAAAAGTTTTAGCGTAAATTAATTTCAACACTTCGTAATATAAACTAAACTAAATTATATTTTAGTAATATCAATTAGGCTAAATTGTATTTTAATAAAATGAAAATTTAAAACGTAATGCTTACATTATTTATTTTCCAAAATTTTCAATGAGAAAAAAAGTAAAAATGAAAATAGCGAAAAAAAATTCCACAAAAATATGAAATATAAATTACATTTCAGTTATTTTTTAAATTTTATTCTGTTTTTTTTTGCTTTGTTGTAAAAATTAAAAAATTGGGAAAGTGAAAATGAGCATTAGCAAAAAGGATGAAATAATTGAAACAATAATTCTGATTTTCTGTTCAAATTATATATTTAATAAGTATTTTGAAGAAGACAATTCATTGTGAGTGGCTGTATTTTTCAATCCATTCTAATTCGATATGAATTATTTCATATGTTCAAAAAAATAAAATAAATTCATTACGCTTGTGAAAATATTATTATTTTATAGATATTATTTTAATTACCTCGTCTTTTCTTACGATGTCATTTACATATGTTTCTACGGCAGCCTTACTGCATCGTCTATGTAAATTTGTGAAAATTAATTATTTCAAATTTTTTATTATCATATACATAATAACTTTTCAAATGTATAATAAATGCAAGAAAAAAAATGTAAAAAATTATATTCAGTGAATAAGATTTAATTTCTTTGTTACATATTTTACAATCATTTTTCTTTTATCATTTTAACTTATCTTTCATGTTTTTATTCTAAAATTTTCGATCAAAAAAAACTTTTTTACTCATGAATTTGAATATTTTTTCATTTATTTGTGTTTTATTTATTTAAAATCTCATACGTCGTTAATTTAACTAACATTTAAGCTATTACTGTCAAAAATTGAGAAGTTTTAATACATATACTTAATACAACTTATCAAATACTATTTTATTTCGTATATAGTCAAAAATATTATGAAAAAGTTTTCCTTCCAAATATAATTTGGAAAATTAGTTATTCAACGGATGGATAACTATGGTTTTCTCATCATTTCTTTATGTTTATTATCTTTTTTTTAGTTCTTAATTTATTTGAACTATTGCTTTTCCCATTGTCTTAATCAAAATCTTTTCAAAAATTTACTAATTATTTAATCTTAGACAATACAGAAACATAATTACTGTATACTTTGCTTTCTTAATTGGCTAAAATGAATTCAACACTGAATTGCAAGTACTATGGTGATACATTTACTGATTAGAACTTTCTCTTATTTGATGTATTTGATATCCGATTTATTAGTTCCAGTGATATAGTAACTTCGTTTTAATTTGCTTACGTTAGGAAATTCATTTCAAGTCATCAATTTTAATATTAATTAAAATTTTTTAATCTCTGCCACTTCCAATATGAATGCATTTCTAATTGTATTTTACTATATTCAGTACAATTAAAAATATGTTTTAGCATAAGATCATTTTATCTTTCTTCTTTTTACTGGCATTTTCAAAATTTCTTAAAAGTACTTTATTAAATATTAGCACTTCTCTGACTAAGCAACTTTCCGGGAGATCTCTTCCTTCTGATCTAATTTAACTTCCATTTTCTTTTCCCCATTCTTTAACGATAAAAAGTAATCAAATTAATAATTCGCCAACAAAAAAAAAGGAAAAAAAAACTTCCCAACTTAGCATATATCATTGAACACTATCATTATCAGTTCTCTATAATAGAGTTATCATTATTATTAATGAAAAGATGAGAAATCACTGCATTAAAAAGTTAAATATCAAAATAAAGAAAAGTTTCAGTTACATCCAAATATTTAATTTAAAAAAAAAAAACATTTTTTTTATTTACATATATAATATGTAACAATGTAATTAATGCAAGACTTGCATAATTGTAATGCAGCCTAACCTACAATAATATACAACTGAAAAAAAAGGAAAGAAAAGTGAAGAAGGAAATCAGAGCTGCAGCTAAACTAAAGCTAAAACTGATAGTTCACATAAATAAATAGCTAACATATATAAATAACTATCATGCGTCAATGTTACCTTTCGAAAACACAACCTTATTTGTGTGCTGCGCTTTTCTCTTTTCCTCTCTCTCTTTTTCTCCCTATTTCTAGTCTTTTTTCTGCTTGGCCAAGACAAGTTACATTCTTAGTAGGTGCGTAACATTCCCAAACATATATAAAATGGCATACGTCATCTTCTAAATGTAGTAAAATGATCAAATTTAATTCTAGAAAATATGAATTTATCATTTAATTATTTAACTACTCATTTTCTTTATATTTTTGTGAATTACAAAAAGATTTCAAATTGCAATTTACATTTATACAAAATTAATGCTTTATTATAACAATTATTTCTTCAAATCAATTAGGAAGAATGCACTAATCACACTATCTAAATAAATTTATCTATTTGATTAAATAGATTTGATTAAATAGAATGTTTATAGATTATTTAGCAAAAATTGATGAAATAATTTAGAAAAATTCTCTAAAATGTATAAATCTGAATATTCGAATCTCTCCTTATTCATTTGATTACTGGATTAATTATTAAAATTACCAGGGCATATACAGTTAAACTCAACAAGGAACAATTACATGATTTCCACAATTCTTTTTCAATTTCTAATTAATCAAATAACAAATATTTAACGTATAATGCAAATTACGCTTAAGCGTATAACGTGGAAATAATTTTTCACGTTTTAGATGAAACACATAGCAAAAGAAATAAGCAGAAATAAATTCCAAAATTAAATCAGAAAATATTATATATATATTTTATTTTTTTGATAAAACTTGCGCAATTTATTGCAAACACGCATTAACAACAAATCGTTTCATAACAAAAGAATAAGTATTATTAGCTTAGTCTATTTCCATATAATATGTTAATTCTTAACATAGACGGATGTATGCTAGAAGATTATGAAACGTTTACATGTGGCCAAATATTCATTTAATGTTTTGTTTAATTTAAACATTTGCCACTTAATTTGAAAACGAACAATCATTAAAAAAGGCATAAATAATTACAAAAAAGGGGAAGGAAAGAAATTAAATTTAAAATAGTTTGCTTATTTTAAAAAATTACAATTCAACTGAACGGTTTGTTTCTACAATTTTCGTTTTCATTCCATTCAAGATATTCATTGTTTTTACAATGACAAAATGATAAATTCACTTGTTTGAAATGCATTTATACTTGAAAACAAAGAAGAAAAAAATAACAAAAACAACAATTGTACTTACTGAAGAAATTAAATGAAATTTATAATGCATTTGTTTAAAAAAAAAAATAAAAAAACTATGTTCTTAAATTACTCATTATTCAATTATTTGCATGATCAGTTTTATTTTTATTTTTTCATTCATTCTCTTATGTATAACTTAAAATAAGTAACTAATTAACATTTGTACTTTTTGTTGACTTTCTTATTGCGTATTTTATCATATACCACTTCGTTTTTTAACTTATTTATTTATTTTTTCTCTGAGTTTTTTAAAGCTTGGTATTACTTTTTTGTTATTGTATCATTGTTTATAGTCGTACAAGCTATGCTGAATTTTTAATTACTATAATAATTTAATGATCAATTATAAAATGAATAGCGAAATTAGTTGAAGAATCGATGATGATGACGGTGCATGGAATGGAAACACAAATGTCAAGCTATTTAGAGCAGGCGCAAATGAAACATGTCATGAATGAAGCAAAACAACAGAATAAAATTGAAAAAGTTCTAACTTTTATCATTCATATCACTGATAAAAACAATAGGCATGATATAAAGTGAAGGTAAAAGAGAGAGAAGAATGAATAATTTGAATACAAAATAAAGAAATGTTGATTTAAAGCGATTAAAATTTATTAGAAAATTTCAAAGAAAGCTGTTGATAAAAGATTTTTGTATCACAAATACAGTATGCTATAATTAACTAAGCTATTTGTTTAAGAACGAGGCGGAAAGACAAAAATGGCTTAAAATTAAGAAAAAACCAAAACGAAGACGAGTTCTTGTGAAAATTGAAAAAGATGGAAAGGTTTGTTTCCTCAATTTTTAAAAATTCTACTCAAATATAAATGACAGTAAGGAAAGGAAGTCAAAATTTTTTTTTATTATCGACTCCAGGTTAAAGCAATTAAAATATAAACCATCAGAAAAATGCCTGATTATTATTATTATTATGTTAAAAATTAGCATTAACTTATGTCTTTGTGAGTTAAATTCCATCTTAATTTTTTCTTAATTTGTTTTAGATTTTAAAGACTACAAAAATTGACCAAATTGATAATGAAGACATAAATCAGTGGGTTAACTAACGCATAAAATCTTTTTATTGAAGAATATTAAATTCTAAAAAATAAACATTACAGCCAATAATACAACAATCTGAAGGAACTTTACAAATATCGATCGACCGCGATACTGAAGAAGCTGATGAAAAATTTGCGCAAAGTGTAATGTTTTCACAATAATTTNAAAATCTTTTTATTGAAGAATATTAAATTCTAAAAAATAAACATTACAGCCAATAATACAACAATCTGAAGGAACTTTACAAATATCGATCGACCGCGATACTGAAGAAGCTGATGAAAAATTTGCGCAAAGTGTAATGTTTTCACAATAATTTCTCCAGGGTTTCATGATAGTGATAATATAAGAATTGTAATACTGCGCCATAAAATTGAAAGAAAGTAATTAATGCGACAAATGACATGAAATTGTCATTATTAGATGAGTTTTATAGAATGACCACTAGCAAATAAGCATGAAGTGACCATTGCTATATCAGTTATGTGAAGTGAGCACTATCAAACAAATTATGTGAGCTTATTATTATGAATTAAATGATATGAAATTGTTCGCAATTCATTTATTACGATACATTAGTATTTATTTATAAAAAATTTCATAGAATTTAAGTTTTCGAATTAAATCGCAGATTTGTTTAACTAGAAATTCTAATGGTAGCAGTGGAACATTCATATCAAATATTTAATTTTTATGGAAATTATCATTAGCTATTAGCTACCATATTGATATATTTTTACTTAATGCGTGATATGCATTTGAATAATTTAATAGTTCTTTTTAATTACAATTATTCGTTTTAATTAACCATCTTTTTAATTATAACATATCAAGTATTGAAATTTAATAACGATTATCATCTTTACTTGAAGATACAGTAGCACTCAGTGTTACGCTATTTTATGTTTTTTGATTACTTATCGCAGCTACAATAATTACTCGATTTTCAATAAGTAATTTTTCTTTTAACTTTTCTATGCGTTTTTATTTGTCTATAGTTTATTTAATTTTACATAAAGAATAACTTTTTGGTTTAGTTGGTTTAATAATTTATTGTATAATCAACAGACTGGTAGTCAAATTTGATAAATTTCAATTCAATCTTTTCTCTCATCCCTCCCTCCTTCTTTGTCTCTCTCCAATTAATTAAATGAAAAAAACAAAAAATTTTATGCAATTTTCATTTGTAATATTTTAATGACATTTGTCCGCCATAAACAACACGACCGTTTTTAAGTATTTGTAATTTTTTTTTATATTTCTCTTGATTCCAATGTGTTTTTAATGTATGCTTAAAATTTTCACAAAAGGGGAATATTTTTTAAATTTATTTTTCAATTTTCAATCAATCCGTAATTTTCCTCATGTAAAAACAAAATGATGGAATGATTTACATAAATAGCATCTAAAATTGCTTTTACTTATTATAATAACAAATTTTTTATATCAGCTTTTTTATCATTAAAAGAATATGATATTGTGTTTGAGTATAAGTAAAAGATTAATCAAAAGAAAAAAATCATTCAATCCCGTATTTCTAATTTTTTTCTAAAAAAATTCCTTACAATATCTACAGTTGTCAGCTTATTTCAAAAATTTAATGTTTCATTCGCTAGATATTTTTCAGCGTTAGAAATGGTTTGAATAATTGAATATTTAATTATGTCTCATCGAATTTAAGAAGTTCAACTTGTCAAAGATTGCTAACAGATTATTTCATTTCCAGATTGAAAGTAGTTTTGTCAAATTATTTTGATAAAATAAACCATTCATTGATTAAATTTGTATAATTGACAATGATTCAAATAAAAAACAAAAAAAAAGACAAAATTTGCCATACTAAAAACTTGAAGGTAGCAGAAGAAATTAAAACATTGACAATCGATGAATTTCAAATGGCTCCACGACAGATTGGAATAAAAATTTGGCAATATCCTTGGCTATGTTGCGCTAATTGGTTTGCTCATCGCAAGTTAATGAATGAATATCTAAATGTTTGTTTTCTTGATTAATTTCAGCAATATTTAAATTAGCTTTAAATCTTTTTTTAACATAATGAAAAGTACCATGAAAAAAATTTTGAAATATTATTAATGAATACAAAAAAAAAATTCTGAAAATAAAAAAGTCGATGAAATATATAATTATTGTTTAACTACCGTGTCTTATTATGCATAAACTAAATATTGGTATGCCGTTATCGGTTAGTGTTAATAATTTTTAACAAGGAATGAAGAGAATTTTAATTAGGAATTAAAAAAATTAGACAGTATTACTGATTATTTGATCTGTTAATGTTATGGGAAGAAGATGGAATGATTTTGAATAATACTTAATTAGCTTCTGCTGTGCGTTATTTAAACGAATTTTGTCTTGTTTTTTATTTTCTATATTCTTTTTACTTTTGGTTTCCTTAAAACAGAACTGATAATTTGAAATACAAAAATATGGTCAAACATGAACTGCCGTAATTTAATAATAATTAAGTTATCAAATAATACTTATCATTTGCTGTATTTTTTACTGACTTTTTTACGCTTGCAAAAATAAAAGATAAGCAAGAAAAAAAAATTTTGCAATAATTCGATGTTTATTGCAATATATAAAAACGAAAAGTTTAGCTAATATTATATACTAGTTATAAGTATTCTTCGAATAATTTAAAATTTAATAAATTTTGAATAAATTCTTAATATTTAGTATTATACCTAATTAATGCAATATTAAGTATTCATGTATTCATCTAGAATTAATTCCATCATTACAGTTCAATTTTAGGTCAAAAAGTAGAAGCGTGTACAAAAATTAGCAATTGAATAGATCAAAATTAATCCTCCAGAAATTTCACTTGTCACGTAATGTCAATGCAGTGTTACATATATATCTGTCACATACATCTAAATACGTTGTGAAAATTAAAAACATAAGTGCAGTACATATGAATTGTAAGCAGGCTTAGAAAATCATTAAAGTACTATTAGTTTATAAATTGCCTTATTTGATAACACCGTACACAGTAATAGGTAACATTGAAAAAACATGTACAACTATTAGCATCTTCAATGATAGGTGTAATTCATTTCATATGATTTGGCATAGAGTAAATTAAAACGAATAGATGATGATGTGATGAATAGATAATAAAAATGTAAAATATAGATTTGTTAATTTCGAATGAAAAAGAGGACGAAGAGAATGGAAAAGAAAAATAAATTAATTTTATCTAAAAAAAGAAAAAAACGAAGTAGAAAAGGTATTGAAGATTTTTGAGAGTGATGATTAAAAAAGATTTGAAAAAAAATTTTTTTTATGAACTATTTTGGTTGTTTCGTACTTTTTTTCAGTACTAATAGGAAAGTGGTTGAAAAAAAATGAGTGAGAGGAAATTCAACTAAAATTACTTTATGAAAGGAAATATGTTAAGAAAAGTAATTCAGAAAGTAATTGTTAATATTTCAAAGTTCTTTGAATAAATGCATATATGTATATCAAATGATTCTAAAACTAAAATTAGCATGAATTCATTATTTTCACTTTTTTGTTTGCCGTCTCTCACTTCAAAAATTTCGTTGCTTCTTTTATGTTATAAATTTTTCACAAAAAAGCAATTTTATTAATTGCAATAAATTTGCAAAAATTTTTCAATTTAAATGAAATTGTTAAACCAAAATAAAATGATTGCATGAAGTTTGATTCAGTTATAAAAGTACTGTAATAAATAATTAAATCAAACAAAAAAAGGTAAACAATATTTTCTTTGCATTTTAATATTTAATGCAATATTAGTAATAGAATTTTGTACGATTAAAATAAAGAAAATAAAAAAAATGAAATTAAATTAAATTAAAAAGTTTACTGCGAATATTTATTTGAGAAGTGGTCTTTGAAAAAATTTCAGTTTTAAGTGCCTATTACTAAAAGATATTAAAATTAATGAATCATAAGTTTACTGATAAATGATGTCTATATAAGTTTATCAATAAAGAATGCATACAAATTTTTTCATAATAGAAATAAATATACCATTTTTTCAAATAAGAAAAGAAAGAAATTATATAATTTATTCTTTTTTGTCGGAGTTAATTTTATTTCTTCAATGATATAATGTTTTTAAACGAACTTTATTGATTTCTTTTGCTTTTTTTACAAAGTGGCAAGCAGATAAAATGAAATATGGAGATTTTGTGGAAGCTATAAGAGCAACATGTCCTGATGAAAAAATTGAATTCCCAGTTGGCTTTGTAGAATGTAGTAAAGGTTAGCTATATAAGCTTCATGAACTTCACTTAAATTTAAAATTCCGATTTTTATTTGACTATAATAATGAGTATTTCAACTCCCCGTTTATTTTTACTAATTACTAAAACCTTTCATATTCAAAACAGTAAAAATTTAACAGTGGCGCATAAAGTGTTATGACTTATTCTGCTTAATTTATTCTTTAGTTAAGAAATAGTGATAAGACCTTAGGCTAGAGTTAGACTATAGAATAAGCTGCTTGTTTCTAGCTTAACTTTACTTTGCTTCTAGTCTAATTCACCAAATTTACGCAGAATTGGGTAAGAAATGAAAAGCGATGAAAACACACAAAACATAAAAATTATGAAAAGAGAAATAATCCATCAGAATTAAATTAAAATTTCTCAAAGCTTTTTATTAATTGTATGAGATAATTCATTTCGGCTAAAATACGGTCAGGAATATGTTAATTTATTCAACATTAAATATTTTAAATATTTTAAACGTATTTGAGGCATTAAAAAAAGTTATCATTCAAGTTATGAGAGAATTATAATATTTTAACATTTGAAGACTGAAGTTTGAGTCAAAAGTTGGTTGAACTTTGAAGAGGGAGAGCGATTGCTTGTGGAATATGTTTTATGAATTAGAATCAATTATGGCAATGATTACTGAACAACTTTTGAACAAGCTGTTGTTATTTATCTTTTATTTATTTTAACAAGAGCAAGCTTCATTTGAGATGTTGCTATATGAAAAAATTGCATAAGAGAGAAAATATAGCTTGATTGATTGTTAGTGATAATGTCCTAATTAAGCAACAAGTTTTTTCTTTTTTTTGAGGGGGAAAAAAACTAATTTCTGTGTCAACGGATATGATTGATAGGAATTTTTGAAGGATAAAGTAAACGAAGAAATATTTACAAATATTGCACTGTGTTATGTAGATTTACACCACAAAAGTGGAGACATTTTTGTGAATGTTATTCTGACTTTCTATAGCTTAATTTAAATCAATGAATTAATTTATTATAAATTTAAAATTAAGTTTCACTTGCGATTTATATGTGTTTTTGAAGGATTGAGTGAATAGCGTATAAATGAGTTAATGAATGAATGAAATGATGTATTTCTAACGCATTATTACTGCCTGATACTATATTTCAGTTTATATAAATATAAGTTTATATAAACATATATAGAGCTAAAAAATTCTAATCGTTGTATAGTAAACCCATATGCATTATCTGTGAATAATAATTAAGGTAGAGAAAATAAAAATTAAATTAAGATCAGATAAAGCTGACAATTAGGTCCTTTTCTTAATTAACTGGCAATACGCAATGATACATTACCGTAATTAATAGCAAATGATTAACAGTGGTTGACGAGGCAAAAGTAAAAACATGTTTAATATTAGCGATAGAACAATCCAGTAATCAGATGAATCATAATCAAATTGTTCAGATATTTATTAAATCATCTGATCTAAGCATATTTGCAGTATTTGTTTACACAATTAAGATAAGAAGAAAATTATAGTCAAAGTAATGAAAATGATTACTTTCAGAATGAAATGAATTAAGGAAAAAGTATAGAAAAAATAAAATTTTTTGTTTTTGATTGATTTTTGTTTTCGTTTTTTTTTTAAACTCACACCAAGTTATTATTTCGGTCTCTTTCTTTTACGTTTTTTTTAATATGAAAAAATGAAATTTTCTAGAAAATATTCAGGAAATATAATCATTTCTAAATGAAGCGATATTAGATAGATTGCTCTTTTTTTTTTGTTGCATACTACGGTCAATCTTTCATTTTACTACAGTTTCAGAAATGAGCGTATCTTCAACTTCGGAAATCCAGTCAACAGTTAAAGCAATCAGTAAGGCTGGAAAAATACCCTATCATTTAAAAAAATTGTGTGTTTTCATTTCAAACAAAAAAAAGTTTAAATTCAGATTAAACCTTGCAAATATATGTAAGCTTTAAATTAGTAGCTAGTAGTTCAAAATAACTTTATTCTATAACTTTTATAACGATTAATTGTCATACATTTATTCAATGTGACAAATTCTATAACTTCGACTCATTGAGTTTATTTAGATTGACGTCATTTATATAGTTTGATCATATGAAAATTTGAATAGTTTTTGATGATGATCCAAAATATCAATTCAACATTTTTTATTTTTCATTGGTTATTCTTAAAATCTATTATTATTTTCCAGCCAGAATGAAATCACAAATAAATTGAAAAATGAAAAAATGAAATGAAAAAATGCGAATAATACAAACCCTACAAAAAATAAATTATTCTGATATCTGTTCTGTGTTTTTTGAAATAATATAATCTGTAAATTTTATTTTACAAATAAAATTTTAGTTTTTTTTCAGTACAATTTAAACTTGAGCAAAAATAATAAAAAGAGTAATCATAATCTATTTATTTTCATTATTAAATTGTCTTCAATATATTTTTTACGTTGCTATTTGCTTCAAAAAAATAAGTCTAAAAATAATGCAAAAAAAAAGAACAAGAACTAACAGTTATAAACGAAACAGTTTTCAACAATATTTGTAATTGCTAGATGCAAGAAACACATTTTACAAACACGTAAAAAATTTAACTCAATTTGAATTATGTAACTCAAACTACTCTCTTTAATTTATTCATTATTATTCGTATATATAAATGATCTCCTTGTAATTAATCGTATTTGAATTTTATAGTGAATAAATAATTTGTCGGAATTTTAAATGTTATCTCAGCTATATGTCTACAATCTCTTTGCATCAAAAGTGAAAGAATTACAGTACAGCCAAATATTAGTGATTTTCATGGATAAAGTTGTAAATTTAAGCTTTTAGAAACTGAAAAATATTACCTATTTCAATTAAAAACGAGAAATTTAATGTAAATTCGAGAAAATTTAGTACAAATAAACTTTTATATCAACAGTTATAATAGATTTCTCCTTCAAATAAAAAATTTCCCTCTTAAATTTCTTCTTCTTTCAAATTGCTAGAAATGATAAATATTAAACTTATTCTAACCATTTTGCGATAAATTATCAGGATGATAACAAATATTTGGCAACTGCCGAATTCTTGAACGTGCAAGTTTCTTTCGATTTGTGCAGCTAAGAAAGATGCAACAATTTGTTTCCTTTTTCCTAATTGAAAAGAGGAAAATAAACTGATATGATAAAAATTACAAACTTTTAAAGATTGTCCATATCTTAAGTTAGAAACCTTAGCCTTAATAGATGGCTTATTATAAATTTGATAAAGTGGCCCATTGCAAATATTTTTTTCTAAGCGTTTATAAAAATTAAAGCTGAAAATCTCAGAGCTGGAAATGCATCTAAATTTCATTCTGTTTACATTAAATCAAGCGAATAATGGTCATCTTTAATAATTTAGCTTCATTTTGCTTAGCAGAATCTTTGATACAAATCTATTTCAGTGAATTCTTGAAATTTTTGTATTTTTGCTTTTTTATAAATCTTGAATCTTAGCTCACTTATCCTAGCTTATTTATCATTAAAAATTTTTTACTCCTGTAAGTATTCTTTTATTGCAATTATTTCAGCTTATTATCGTTGACACTTTCATAATTTCAATGGATAATTTTCATTTAAAAATTAAAAATCATGTGACTGTATAATAATTTATGCACTGAGTTCTAATTATTGTATTAAAATTCTTATGTTTTATTGTACTATTTTTTGTACTAAAATACTTGCTTATGCAATAATTTACACGCTGAATTCCAATTACCCATGTACTAAGTATACCGAATTCTGTCGTGAAACTTGGGTAATTAAACCTTTATTTAACATAAAACAAATCAACATCATAATAGCGCATTATACATATAGCACAGATGCTACACAGTTATAAAACGCTAAACATTACTAGAGAGCTGAAACTCCAACCACACTATAAATATACAATTGTAAAAAATGATTAATTGCAATTAAGAGATGGTGTTGGATAAATGTGAATTTGAGAATAAAGGAAATTTGTTTAAGGATAGATATTTCTTTGTTACAATATCTATTACATGCATTTAATTCTCACATATCTCATACGGTATAATGTGTGTAAATTGAGGTTAATTTATGAACAAAGAGATGATTCATTTACAGCTTCTCGCTTTCCAGCGACACTCCCGAGGCAAGCCATTGTTTCAACTTCTTTGTTTGTCGAAGACCTCTAAATGATAGAGATGTCCTACTGGTTTTAATTGTTGCTGAAACTCTTGTTGCAAACTGTCGAATAAGTATTGAAATTTCGTATTTTCGGGATCACTATCGTCTCCTCTTTGTGTTTCCATCATCATTAGCTTACCTCTAGGTGAAGCGAGTGCCAAATTTGTATTTCTTCTGTTTCTTCTCGTTACAATGTCAATAACAGTGTCACCATCCATTAAGTTGGGATTAGAAAAATTGCAGTTTTTGCTTCTAAATGTTTTGTTATCTTTACTGAAGACGAATGATGTTTGTAGTTCGTCTATGATAACATGATTTTTGTATAATTGAGTTTTTTTTCCCACCTTACGATATCGACACTTTTTCGTTATTTGTTGAATATCTCATAGAACGATACTATTGCTTGTGATACATTTTCCGTCTTGTGTAATACAATTCTCCGCGGTTTCAAAATCCGATACAGACCCATTTCCATCGTAAAGGAATATTTCTCGTTCTGTTAATACTAAATTTGTAGTGGATTGGCATCTAACACCCAGCCATCCGTAGTAGTAATGTACTTGGTTGGATGTTGTATCGAAATGTTTGTTTTCTTGATTAATTTCAGCAATATTTAAATTACCTTTAAATCTTTTTTTAGCGTAATGAAAAGTACCATGAAAAAAATTTTGAAATATTATTAATGAATACAAAAAAAAAATTCTGAAAATAAAAAAGTCGATGAAATATATAATTATTGTTTAACTACCGTGTCTTATTATGCATAAACTAAATATTGGTATGCCGTTATCGGTTAGTGTTAATAATTTTTAACAAGGAATGAAGAGAATTTTAATTAGGAATTAAAAAAATTAGACAGTATTACTGATTATTTGATCTGTTAATGTTATGGGAAGAAGATGGAATGATTTTGAATAATACTTAATTAGCTTCTGCTGTGCGTTATTTAAACGAATTTTGTCTTGTTTTTTATTTTCTATATTCTTTTTACTTTTGGTTTCCTTAAAACAGAACTGATAATTTGAAATACAAAAATATGGTCAAACATGAACTGCCGTAATTTAATAATAATTAAGTTATCAAATAATACTTATCATTTGCTGTATTTTTTACTGACTTTTTTACGCTTGCAAAAATAAAAGATAAGCAAGAAAAAAAAATTTTGCAATAATTCGATGTTTATTGCAATATATAAAAACGAAAAGTTTAGCTAATATTATATACTAGTTATAAGTATTCTTCGAATAATTTAAAATTTAATAAATTTTGAATAAATTCTTAATATTTAGTATTATACCTAATTAATGCAATATTAAGTATTCATGTATTCATCTAGAATTAATTCCATCATTACAGTTCAATTTTAGGTCAAAAAGTAGAAGCGTGTACAAAAATTAGCAATTGAATAGATCAAAATTAATCCTCCAGAAATTTCACTTGTCACGTAATGTCAATGCAGTGTTACATATATATCTGTCACATACATCTAAATACGTTGTGAAAATTAAAAACATAAGTGCAGTACATATGAATTGTAAGCAGGCTTAGAAAATCATTAAAGTACTATTAGTTTATAAATTGCCTTATTTGATAACACCGTACACAGTAATAGGTAACATTGAAAAAACATGTACAACTATTAGCATCTTCAATGATAGGTGTAATTCATTTCATATGATTTGGCATAGAGTAAATTAAAACGAATAGATGATGATGTGATGAATAGATAATAAAAATGTAAAATATAGATTTGTTAATTTCGAATGAAAAAGAGGACGAAGAGAATGGAAAAGAAAAATAAATTAATTTTATCTAAAAAAAGAAAAAAACGAAGTAGAAAAGGTATTGAAGATTTTTGAGAGTGATGATTAAAAAAGATTTGAAAAAAAATTTTTTTTATGAACTATTTTGGTTGTTTCGTACTTTTTTTCAGTACTAATAGGAAAGTGGTTGAAAAAAAATGAGTGAGAGGAAATTCAACTAAAATTACTTTATGAAAGGAAATATGTTAAGAAAAGTAATTCAGAAAGTAATTGTTAATATTTCAAAGTTCTTTGAATAAATGCATATATGTATATCAAATGATTCTAAAACTAAAATTAGCATGAATTCATTATTTTCACTTTTTTGTTTGCCGTCTCTCACTTCAAAAATTTCGTTGCTTCTTTTATGTTATAAATTTTTCACAAAAAAGCAATTTTATTAATTGCAATAAATTTGCAAAAATTTTTCAATTTAAATGAAATTGTTAAACCAAAATAAAATGATTGCATGAAGTTTGATTCAGTTATAAAAGTACTGTAATAAATAATTAAATCAAACAAAAAAAGGTAAACAATATTTTCTTTGCATTTTAATATTTAATGCAATATTAGTAATAGAATTTTGTACGATTAAAATAAAGAAAATAAAAAAAATGAAATTAAATTAAATTAAAAAGTTTACTGCGAATATTTATTTGAGAAGTGGTCTTTGAAAAAATTTCAGTTTTAAGTGCCTATTACTAAAAGATATTAAAATTAATGAATCATAAGTTTACTGATAAATGATGTCTATATAAGTTTATCAATAAAGAATGCATACAAATTTTTTCATAATAGAAATAAATATACCATTTTTTCAAATAAGAAAAGAAAGAAATTATATAATTTATTCTTTTTTGTCGGAGTTAATTTTATTTCTTCAATGATATAATGTTTTTAAACGAACTTTATTGATTTCTTTTGCTTTTTTTACAAAGTGGCAAGCAGATAAAATGAAATATGGAGATTTTGTGGAAGCTATAAGAGCAACATGTCCTGATGAAAAAATTGAATTCCCAGTTGGCTTTGTAGAATGTAGTAAAGGTTAGCTATATAAGCTTCATGAACTTCACTTAAATTTAAAATTCCGATTTTTATTTGACTATAATAATGAGTATTTCAACTCCCCGTTTATTTTTACTAATTACTAAAACCTTTCATATTCAAAACAGTAAAAATTTAACAGTGGCGCATAAAGTGTTATGACTTATTCTGCTTAATTTATTCTTTAGTTAAGAAATAGTGATAAGACCTTAGGCTAGAGTTAGACTATAGAATAAGCTGCTTGTTTCTAGCTTAACTTTACTTTGCTTCTAGTCTAATTCACCAAATTTACGCAGAATTGGGTAAGAAATGAAAAGCGATGAAAACACACAAAACATAAAAATTATGAAAAGAGAAATAATCCATCAGAATTAAATTAAAATTTCTCAAAGCTTTTTATTAATTGTATGAGATAATTCATTTCGGCTAAAATACGGTCAGGAATATGTTAATTTATTCAACATTAAATATTTTAAATATTTTAAACGTATTTGAGGCATTAAAAAAAGTTATCATTCAAGTTATGAGAGAATTATAATATTTTAACATTTGAAGACTGAAGTTTGAGTCAAAAGTTGGTTGAACTTTGAAGAGGGAGAGCGATTGCTTGTGGAATATGTTTTATGAATTAGAATCAATTATGGCAATGATTACTGAACAACTTTTGAACAAGCTGTTGTTATTTATCTTTTATTTATTTTAACAAGAGCAAGCTTCATTTGAGATGTTGCTATATGAAAAAATTGCATAAGAGAGAAAATATAGCTTGATTGATTGTTAGTGATAATGTCCTAATTAAGCAACAAGTTTTTTCTTTTTTTTGAGGGGGAAAAAAACTAATTTCTGTGTCAACGGATATGATTGATAGGAATTTTTGAAGGATAAAGTAAACGAAGAAATATTTACAAATATTGCACTGTGTTATGTAGATTTACACCACAAAAGTGGAGACATTTTTGTGAATGTTATTCTGACTTTCTATAGCTTAATTTAAATCAATGAATTAATTTATTATAAATTTAAAATTAAGTTTCACTTGCGATTTATATGTGTTTTTGAAGGATTGAGTGAATAGCGTATAAATGAGTTAATGAATGAATGAAATGATGTATTTCTAACGCATTATTACTGCCTGATACTATATTTCAGTTTATATAAATATAAGTTTATATAAACATATATAGAGCTAAAAAATTCTAATCGTTGTATAGTAAACCCATATGCATTATCTGTGAATAATAATTAAGGTAGAGAAAATAAAAATTAAATTAAGATCAGATAAAGCTGACAATTAGGTCCTTTTCTTAATTAACTGGCAATACGCAATGATACATTACCGTAATTAATAGCAAATGATTAACAGTGGTTGACGAGGCAAAAGTAAAAACATGTTTAATATTAGCGATAGAACAATCCAGTAATCAGATGAATCATAATCAAATTGTTCAGATATTTATTAAATCATCTGATCTAAGCATATTTGCAGTATTTGTTTACACAATTAAGATAAGAAGAAAATTATAGTCAAAGTAATGAAAATGATTACTTTCAGAATGAAATGAATTAAGGAAAAAGTATAGAAAAAATAAAATTTTTTGTTTTTGATTGATTTTTGTTTTCGTTTTTTTTTTAAACTCACACCAAGTTATTATTTCGGTCTCTTTCTTTTACGTTTTTTTTAATATGAAAAAATGAAATTTTCTAGAAAATATTCAGGAAATATAATCATTTCTAAATGAAGCGATATTAGATAGATTGCTCTTTTTTTTTTGTTGCATACTACGGTCAATCTTTCATTTTACTACAGTTTCAGAAATGAGCGTATCTTCAACTTCGGAAATCCAGTCAACAGTTAAAGCAATCAGTAAGGCTGGAAAAATACCCTATCATTTAAAAAAATTGTGTGTTTTCATTTCAAACAAAAAAAAGTTTAAATTCAGATTAAACCTTGCAAATATATGTAAGCTTTAAATTAGTAGCTAGTAGTTCAAAATAACTTTATTCTATAACTTTTATAACGATTAATTGTCATACATTTATTCAATGTGACAAATTCTATAACTTCGACTCATTGAGTTTATTTAGATTGACGTCATTTATATAGTTTGATCATATGAAAATTTGAATAGTTTTTGATGATGATCCAAAATATCAATTCAACATTTTTTATTTTTCATTGGTTATTCTTAAAATCTATTATTATTTTCCAGCCAGAATGAAATCACAAATAAATTGAAAAATGAAAAAATGAAATGAAAAAATGCGAATAATACAAACCCTACAAAAAATAAATTATTCTGATATCTGTTCTGTGTTTTTTGAAATAATATAATCTGTAAATTTTATTTTACAAATAAAATTTTAGTTTTTTTTCAGTACAATTTAAACTTGAGCAAAAATAATAAAAAGAGTAATCATAATCTATTTATTTTCATTATTAAATTGTCTTCAATATATTTTTTACGTTGCTATTTGCTTCAAAAAAATAAGTCTAAAAATAATGCAAAAAAAAAGAACAAGAACTAACAGTTATAAACGAAACAGTTTTCAACAATATTTGTAATTGCTAGATGCAAGAAACACATTTTACAAACACGTAAAAAATTTAACTCAATTTGAATTATGTAACTCAAACTACTCTCTTTAATTTATTCATTATTATTCGTATATATAAATGATCTCCTTGTAATTAATCGTATTTGAATTTTATAGTGAATAAATAATTTGTCGGAATTTTAAATGTTATCTCAGCTATATGTCTACAATCTCTTTGCATCAAAAGTGAAAGAATTACAGTACAGCCAAATATTAGTGATTTTCATGGATAAAGTTGTAAATTTAAGCTTTTAGAAACTGAAAAATATTACCTATTTCAATTAAAAACGAGAAATTTAATGTAAATTCGAGAAAATTTAGTACAAATAAACTTTTATATCAACAGTTATAATAGATTTCTCCTTCAAATAAAAAATTTCCCTCTTAAATTTCTTCTTCTTTCAAATTGCTAGAAATGATAAATATTAAACTTATTCTAACCATTTTGCGATAAATTATCAGGATGATAACAAATATTTGGCAACTGCCGAATTCTTGAACGTGCAAGTTTCTTTCGATTTGTGCAGCTAAGAAAGATGCAACAATTTGTTTCCTTTTTCCTAATTGAAAAGAGGAAAATAAACTGATATGATAAAAATTACAAACTTTTAAAGATTGTCCATATCTTAAGTTAGAAACCTTAGCCTTAATAGATGGCTTATTATAAATTTGATAAAGTGGCCCATTGCAAATATTTTTTTCTAAGCGTTTATAAAAATTAAAGCTGAAAATCTCAGAGCTGGAAATGCATCTAAATTTCATTCTGTTTACATTAAATCAAGCGAATAATGGTCATCTTTAATAATTTAGCTTCATTTTGCTTAGCAGAATCTTTGATACAAATCTATTTCAGTGAATTCTTGAAATTTTTGTATTTTTGCTTTTTTATAAATCTTGAATCTTAGCTCACTTATCCTAGCTTATTTATCATTAAAAATTTTTTACTCCTGTAAGTATTCTTTTATTGCAATTATTTCAGCTTATTATCGTTGACACTTTCATAATTTCAATGGATAATTTTCATTTAAAAATTAAAAATCATGTGACTGTATAATAATTTATGCACTGAGTTCTAATTATTGTATTAAAATTCTTATGTTTTATTGTACTATTTTTTGTACTAAAATACTTGCTTATGCAATAATTTACACGCTGAATTCCAATTACCCATGTACTAAGTATACCGAATTCTGTCGTGAAACTTGGGTAATTAAACCTTTATTTAACATAAAACAAATCAACATCATAATAGCGCATTATACATATAGCACAGATGCTACACAGTTATAAAACGCTAAACATTACTAGAGAGCTGAAACTCCAACCACACTATAAATATACAATTGTAAAAAATGATTAATTGCAATTAAGAGATGGTGTTGGATAAATGTGAATTTGAGAATAAAGGAAATTTGTTTAAGGATAGATATTTCTTTGTTACAATATCTATTACATGCATTTAATTCTCACATATCTCATACGGTATAATGTGTGTAAATTGAGGTTAATTTATGAACAAAGAGATGATTCATTTACAGCTTCTCGCTTTCCAGCGACACTCCCGAGGCAAGCCATTGTTTCAACTTCTTTGTTTGTCGAAGACCTCTAAATGATAGAGATGTCCTACTGGTTTTAATTGTTGCTGAAACTCTTGTTGCAAACTGTCGAATAAGTATTGAAATTTCGTATTTTCGGGATCACTATCGTCTCCTCTTTGTGTTTCCATCATCATTAGCTTACCTCTAGGTGAAGCGAGTGCCAAATTTGTATTTCTTCTGTTTCTTCTCGTTACAATGTCAATAACAGTGTCACCATCCATTAAGTTGGGATTAGAAAAATTGCAGTTTTTGCTTCTAAATGTTTTGTTATCTTTACTGAAGACGAATGATGTTTGTAGTTCGTCTATGATAACATGATTTTTGTATAATTGAGTTTTTTTTCCCACCTTACGATATCGACACTTTTTCGTTATTTGTTGAATATCTCATAGAACGATACTATTGCTTGTGATACATTTTCCGTCTTGTGTAATACAATTCTCCGCGGTTTCAAAATCCGATACAGACCCATTTCCATCGTAAAGGAATATTTCTCGTTCTGTTAATACTAAATTTGTAGTGGATTGGCATCTAACACCCAGCCATCCGTAGTAGTAATGTACTTGGTTGGATGTTGATATAATTATTGTTTAACTACCGTGTCTTATTATGCATAAACTAAATATTGGTATGCCGTTATCGGTTAGTGTTAATAATTTTTAACAAGGAATGAAGAGAATTTTAATTAGGAATTAAAAAAATTAGACAGTATTACTGATTATTTGATCTGTTAATGTTATGGGAAGAAGATGGAATGATTTTGAATAATACTTAATTAGCTTCTGCTGTGCGTTATTTAAACGAATTTTGTCTTGTTTTTTATTTTCTATATTCTTTTTACTTTTGGTTTCCTTAAAACAGAACTGATAATTTGAAATACAAAAATATGGTCAAACATGAACTGCCGTAATTTAATAATAATTAAGTTATCAAATAATACTTATCATTTGCTGTATTTTTTACTGACTTTTTTACGCTTGCAAAAATAAAAGATAAGCAAGAAAAAAAAATTTTGCAATAATTCGATGTTTATTGCAATATATAAAAACGAAAAGTTTAGCTAATATTATATACTAGTTATAAGTATTCTTCGAATAATTTAAAATTTAATAAATTTTGAATAAATTCTTAATATTTAGTATTATACCTAATTAATGCAATATTAAGTATTCATGTATTCATCTAGAATTAATTCCATCATTACAGTTCAATTTTAGGTCAAAAAGTAGAAGCGTGTACAAAAATTAGCAATTGAATAGATCAAAATTAATCCTCCAGAAATTTCACTTGTCACGTAATGTCAATGCAGTGTTACATATATATCTGTCACATACATCTAAATACGTTGTGAAAATTAAAAACATAAGTGCAGTACATATGAATTGTAAGCAGGCTTAGAAAATCATTAAAGTACTATTAGTTTATAAATTGCCTTATTTGATAACACCGTACACAGTAATAGGTAACATTGAAAAAACATGTACAACTATTAGCATCTTCAATGATAGGTGTAATTCATTTCATATGATTTGGCATAGAGTAAATTAAAACGAATAGATGATGATGTGATGAATAGATAATAAAAATGTAAAATATAGATTTGTTAATTTCGAATGAAAAAGAGGACGAAGAGAATGGAAAAGAAAAATAAATTAATTTTATCTAAAAAAAGAAAAAAACGAAGTAGAAAAGGTATTGAAGATTTTTGAGAGTGATGATTAAAAAAGATTTGAAAAAAAATTTTTTTAAATGAACCTCCAAATAGTTCATCATCAGGTTGTTTCGTACTTTTTTTCACTTCACATACTAATAGAAAAGTGTTTTAAAAAAAAGTGAGTGGGAGGAAATTCAATTAAAATTACTTTATGGAAGGAAATATGTTGAGAAAAGTAATTCAGAAAATAATTGTTAATATTTCAAAGTTCTCTGAATAAATACATATATTTATTTGTATATGTATATCAAATGATTCTAAAACTAAAATTAGCATGAATTCATTATTTTCACTTTTTTGTTTGCCGTCTCTCATTTCAAAAATTTCGTTGTTTCTTTTATTTTATAAATTTCTTACAAAAAAGCAATTTTATTAATTGCAATAAGTTTGCAAAAATCTTTGAATTTAAATGAAATTGTTAAACCAAAATAAAATGATTGCATGATGATAAAAGTATCGCAATAAACAATAAAATCAAAGAAGAAAAAGTAAATAATATTTTCTTTGCATTTTAATATTTAATGTAATATTAGCAATAGAATTTTGTACAATTAGAATCAACGAAATAAAAAATAAAAAAACAATGAAAAGAAATTAAACTAAAAAGTTTATTGCGAATACTTATTTGCAAAGTAGTCTTTGAAAAAATTTCAGTTTTAAGTGCCTATTACTAAAAGATATTAAAATTAATGAATCATAAGTTTACCGATAAATGATGCTTATATAAGTTTATCAATAAAGAATGCATACAAATTTTTTCATAATAGAAATAAATATACCATTTTTTCAAATAAGAAAAGAAAGAAATTATATAATTTATTCTTTTTTGTCGGAGTTAATTTTATTTCTTCAATGATATAATGTTTTTAAACGAACTTTATTGATTTCTTTTGCTTTTTTTTCACAAAGTGGCAAGCAGATAAAATGAAATATGGAGATTTTGTGGAAGCTATAAGAGCAACATGTCCTGATGAAAAAATTGAATTCCCAGTTGGCTTTGTAGAATGTAGTAAAGGTTAGCTATATAAGCTTCATGAACTTCACTTAAATTTAAAATTCCGATTTTTATTTGACTATAATAATGAGTATTTCAACTCCCCGTTTATTTTTACTAATTACTAAAACCTTTCATATTCAAAACAGTAAAAATTTAACAGTGGCGCATAAAGTGTTATGACTTATTCTGCTTAATTTATTCTTTAGTTAAGAAATAGTGATAAGACCTTAGGCTAGAGTTAGACTATAGAATAAGCTGCTTGTTTCTAGCTTAACTTTACTTTGCTTCTAGTCTAATTCACCAAATTTACGCAGAATTGGGTAAGAAATGAAAAGCGATGAAAACACACAAAACATAAAAATTATGAAAAGAGAAATAATCCATCAGAATTAAATTAAAATTTCTCAAAGCTTTTTATTAATTGTATGAGATAATTCATTTCGGCTAAAATACGGTCAGGAATATGTTAATTTATTCAACATTAAATATTTTAAATATTTTAAACGTATTTGAGGCATTAAAAAAAGTTATCATTCAAGTTATGAGAGAATTATAATATTTTAACATTTGAAGACTGAAGTTTGAGTCAAAAGTTGGTTGAACTTTGAAGAGGGAGAGCGATTGCTTGTGGAATATGTTTTATGAATTAGAATCAATTATGGCAATGATTACTGAACAACTTTTGAACAAGCTGTTGTTATTTATCTTTTATTTATTTTAACAAGAGCAAGCTTCATTTGAGATGTTGCTATATGAAAAAATTGCATAAGAGAGAAAATATAGCTTGATTGATTGTTAGTGATAATGTCCTAATTAAGCAACAAGTTTTTTCTTTTTTTTGAGGGGGAAAAAAACTAATTTCTGTGTCAACGGATATGATTGATAGGAATTTTTGAAGGATAAAGTAAACGAAGAAATATTTACAAATATTGCACTGTGTTATGTAGATTTACACCACAAAAGTGGAGACATTTTTGTGAATGTTATTCTGACTTTCTATAGCTTAATTTAAATCAATGAATTAATTTATTATAAATTTAAAATTAAGTTTCACTTGCGATTTATATGTGTTTTTGAAGGATTGAGTGAATAGCGTATAAATGAGTTAATGAATGAATGAAATGATGTATTTCTAACGCATTATTACTGCCTGATACTATATTTCAGTTTATATAAATATAAGTTTATATAAACATATATAGAGCTAAAAAATTCTAATCGTTGTATAGTAAACCCATATGCATTATCTGTGAATAATAATTAAGGTAGAGAAAATAAAAATTAAATTAAGATCAGATAAAGCTGACAATTAGGTCCTTTTCTTAATTAACTGGCAATACGCAATGATACATTACCGTAATTAATAGCAAATGATTAACAGTGGTTGACGAGGCAAAAGNATTTGAGATGTTGCTATATGAAAAAATTGCATAAGAGAGAAAATATAGCTTGATTGATTGTTAGTGATAATGTCCTAATTAAGCAACAAGTTTTTTCTTTTTTTTGAGGGGGAAAAAAACTAATTTCTGTGTCAACGGATATGATTGATAGGAATTTTTGAAGGATAAAGTAAACGAAGAAATATTTACAAATATTGCACTGTGTTATGTAGATTTACACCACAAAAGTGGAGACATTTTTGTGAATGTTATTCTGACTTTCTATAGCTTAATTTAAATCAATGAATTAATTTATTATAAATTTAAAATTAAGTTTCACTTGCGATTTATATGTGTTTTTGAAGGATTGAGTGAATAGCGTATAAATGAGTTAATGAATGAATGAAATGATGTATTTCTAACGCATTATTACTGCCTGATACTATATTTCAGTTTATATAAATATAAGTTTATATAAACATATATAGAGCTAAAAAATTCTAATCGTTGTATAGTAAACCCATATGCATTATCTGTGAATAATAATTAAGGTAGAGAAAATAAAAATTAAATTAAGATCAGATAAAGCTGACAATTAGGTCCTTTTCTTAATTAACTGGCAATACGCAATGATACATTACCGTAATTAATAGCAAATGATTAACAGTGGTTGACGAGGCAAAAGTAAAAACATGTTTAATATTAGCGATAGAACAATCCAGTAATCAGATGAATCATAATCAAATTGTTCAGATATTTATTAAATCATCTGATCTAAGCATATTTGCAGTATTTGTTTACACAATTAAGATAAGAAGAAAATTATAGTCAAAGTAATGAAAATGATTACTTTCAGAATGAAATGAATTAAGGAAAAAGTATAGAAAAAATAAAATTTTTTGTTTTTGATTGATTTTTGTTTTCGTTTTTTTTTTAAACTCACACCAAGTTATTATTTCGGTCTCTTTCTTTTACGTTTTTTTTAATATGAAAAAATGAAATTTTCTAGAAAATATTCAGGAAATATAATCATTTCTAAATGAAGCGATATTAGATAGATTGCTCTTTTTTTTTTGTTGCATACTACGGTCAATCTTTCATTTTACTACAGTTTCAGAAATGAGCGTATCTTCAACTTCGGAAATCCAGTCAACAGTTAAAGCAATCAGTAAGGCTGGAAAAATACCCTATCATTTAAAAAAATTGTGTGTTTTCATTTCAAACAAAAAAAAGTTTAAATTCAGATTAAACCTTGCAAATATATGTAAGCTTTAAATTAGTAGCTAGTAGTTCAAAATAACTTTATTCTATAACTTTTATAACGATTAATTGTCATACATTTATTCAATNTATGTTAATTTATTCAACATTAAATATTTTAAATATTTTAAACGTATTTGAGGCATTAAAAAAAGTTATCATTCAAGTTATGAGAGAATTATAATATTTTAACATTTGAAGACTGAAGTTTGAGTCAAAAGTTGGTTGAACTTTGAAGAGGGAGAGCGATTGCTTGTGGAATATGTTTTATGAATTAGAATCAATTATGGCAATGATTACTGAACAACTTTTGAACAAGCTGTTGTTATTTATCTTTTATTTATTTTAACAAGAGCAAGCTTCATTTGAGATGTTGCTATATGAAAAAATTGCATAAGAGAGAAAATATAGCTTGATTGATTGTTAGTGATAATGTCCTAATTAAGCAACAAGTTTTTTCTTTTTTTTGAGGGGGAAAAAAACTAATTTCTGTGTCAACGGATATGATTGATAGGAATTTTTGAAGGATAAAGTAAACGAAGAAATATTTACAAATATTGCACTGTGTTATGTAGATTTACACCACAAAAGTGGAGACATTTTTGTGAATGTTATTCTGACTTTCTATAGCTTAATTTAAATCAATGAATTAATTTATTATAAATTTAAAATTAAGTTTCACTTGCGATTTATATGTGTTTTTGAAGGATTGAGTGAATAGCGTATAAATGAGTTAATGAATGAATGAAATGATGTATTTCTAACGCATTATTACTGCCTGATACTATATTTCAGTTTATATAAATATAAGTTTATATAAACATATATAGAGCTAAAAAATTCTAATCGTTGTATAGTAAACCCATATGCATTATCTGTGAATAATAATTAAGGTAGAGAAAATAAAAATTAAATTAAGATCAGATAAAGCTGACAATTAGGTCCTTTTCTTAATTAACTGGCAATACGCAATGATACATTACCGTAATTAATAGCAAATGATTAACAGTGGTTGACGAGGCAAAAGTAAAAACATGTTTAATATTAGCGATAGAACAATCCAGTAATCAGATGAATCATAATCAAATTGTTCAGATATTTATTAAATCATCTGATCTAAGCATATTTGCAGTATTTGTTTACACAATTAAGATAAGAAGAAAATTATAGTCAAAGTAATGAAAATGATTACTTTCAGAATGAAATGAATTAAGGAAAAAGTATAGAAAAAATAAAATTTTTTGTTTTTGATTGATTTTTGTTTTCGTTTTTTTTTTAAACTCACACCAAGTTATTATTTCGGTCTCTTTCTTTTACGTTTTTTTTAATATGAAAAAATGAAATTTTCTAGAAAATATTCAGGAAATATAATCATTTCTAAATGAAGCGATATTAGATAGATTGCTCTTTTTTTTTTGTTGCATACTACGGTCAATCTTTCATTTTACTACAGTTTCAGAAATGAGCGTATCTTCAACTTCGGAAATCCAGTCAACAGTTAAAGCAATCAGTAAGGCTGGAAAAATACCCTATCATTTAAAAAAATTGTGTGTTTTCATTTCAAACAAAAAAAAGTTTAAATTCAGATTAAACCTTGCAAATATATGTAAGCTTTAAATTAGTAGCTAGTAGTTCAAAATAACTTTATTCTATAACTTTTATAACGATTAATTGTCATACATTTATTCAATATGACAAATTCTATAACTTCAACTCATTGAGTTTATTTAGATTGACGTCATTTATATAGTTTGATCATATGATAAATTTGAATAGTTTTTGATGATGATCCAAAATATCAATTCAACATTTTTTATTTTTCATTGGTTATTCTTAAAATCTATTATTATTTTCCAGCCAAAATGAAATCACAAATAAATTCCAAATGAAAAATGCGAATAATACAAACCCTACAGAAAATAAATTATGCTGATATCTATTCTGTGATATTTTTTGAAATAATATAATCTGTAAATTTTGTTTTAAAATCAAATTTTAGTTTTTTTTTTTCAGTACAAATTGAAATCTATAGAAATTGAAAATTTTTTCCAGTACAATTTAAACTTGAGCAAAAATAATAAAAGGAGTAATCATAATCTGTTTATTTTCATTATTAAATTGTCTTCAATATATTTTTTACATTGCTATTCGCTTCCAAAAAATAAGTCTAAAAGTAATGCAAAAAAAGAACAAGAACTAACAGTTATAAACGAAACAGTTTTCAACAATATTTGTAATTGCTAGATGCAAGAAACACATTTTACAAACACGTAAAAAATTTAACTCAATTTGAATTATGTAACTCAAACTACTCTCTTTAATTTATTCATTATTATTCGTATATATAAATGATCTCCTTGTAATTAATCGTATTTGAATTTTATAGTGAATAAATAATTTGTCGGAATTTTAAATGTTATCTCAGCTATATGTCTACAATCTCTTTGTATCAAAAGTGAAAGAATTACAGTACAGCCAAATATTAGTGATTTTCATGGATAAAGTTGTAAATTTAAGCTTTTAGAAACTGAAAAATATTACCTATTTCAATTAAAAACGAGAAATTTAATGTAAATTCGAGAAAATT
>SSBO01000012.1:13708953-13736445 GCA_005281725.1 Wuchereria bancrofti | reverse complement strand
CTTTCAAATTGCTAGAAATGATAAATATTAAACTTATTCTAACCATTTTGCGATAAATTATCAGGATGATAACAAATATTTGGCAACTGCCGAATTCTTGAACGTGCAAGTTTCTTTCGATTTGTGCAGCTAAGAAAGATGCAACAATTTGTTTCCTTTTTCCTAATTGAAAAGAGGAAAATAAACTGATATGATAAAAATTACAAACTTTTAAAGATTGTCCATATCTTAAGTTAGAAACCTTAGCCTTAATAGATGGCTTATTATAAATTTGATAAAGTGGCCCATTGCAAATATTTTTTTCTAAGCGTTTATAAAAATTAAAGCTGAAAATCTCAGAGCTGGAAATGCATCTAAATTTCATTCTGTTTACATTAAATCAAGCGAATAATGGTCATCTTTAATAATTTAGCTTCATTTTGCTTAGCAGAATCTTTGATACAAATCTATTTCAGTGAATTCTTGAAATTTTTGTATTTTTGCTTTTTTATAAATCTTGAATCTTAGCTCACTTATCCTAGCTTATTTATCATTAAAAATTTTTTACTCCTGTAAGTATTCTTTTATTGCAATTATTTCAGCTTATTATCGTTGACACTTTCATAATTTCAATGGATAATTTTCATTTAAAAATTAAAAATCATGTGACTGTATAATAATTTATGCACTGAGTTCTAATTATTGTATTAAAATTCTTATGTTTTATTGTACTATTTTTTGTACTAAAATACTTGCTTATGCAATAATTTACACGCTGAATTCCAATTACCCATGTACTAAGTATACCGAATTCTGTCGTGAAACTTGGGTAATTAAACCTTTATTTAACATAAAACAAATCAACATCATAATAGCGCATTATACATATTGCACAGATGCTACACAGTTATAAAACGCTAAACATTATTAGAGAGCTGAAACTCCAACCACACTATAAATATACAATTGTAAAAAATGATTAATTGCAATTAAGAGATGGTGTTGGATAAATGTGAATTTGAGAATAAAGGAAATTTGTTTAAGGATAGATATTTCTTTGTTACAATATCTATTACATGCATTTAATTCTCACATATCTCATACGGTATAATGTGTGTAAATTGAGGTTAATTTATGAACAAAGAGATGATTCATTTACAGCTTCTCGCTTTCCAGCGACAAATTCTAATTATTTGCTAAAATACTCATTTACCAATTTCATTGGTATACTAAAATACTCATTCACTACATTCATGTGTTGGATAGTTAAAAACATGTACTGCATAATAACTTATACACTGAATTCTAATTATTGTATTTTTTTTATTATTAAACAAATTATTAAACTGACTTAAGTGCTTATTGTTATTATGCTTAAATCAAGCTTTAAAATTATGTAATATATTTTTATGTGCTTTTTTTTTGTCTGTGACATGCTACTGTTCGATTTTATAACTAAAACAAGGCTACAAAATTTAGTCTTTAAAGTTTTACAGAAAAGCAGAATTAAAATTAAATTGATATTGTCGATTAACAACGATTAACAACTACAACATTTAATCCTTTTCTCAAATTTCACTAGGATAGAATTAAATTTGATAAGCAATGAAGGAAAATGCATATAAGTTGAGTACTAGCTTAGTACGTGTTTTTTCATTCCTAAAATTATTTTAATATTCTTCTATAGTTATAGTTTTAAATTCATTAATTCCTGAAAATATTATTGCATATGAAATTAACCATTACTTAACAGTACAAATTTGTAATAAATAATCGATTCAATCCTTTATATTTTAAGATGAACAGAAATGGCAATAGAAGGGACTAATTTAGTTTATGTTTAATTGCAATGAAACAATTTCCTCAAATTCATTGGTTTATTCTCCAATAGTATTATTTTTTATAGTTCGTTAAATTGATTCATCTACTTAAATACTTGACAATCATTTGTAAAAAAAATTTAATATTTGGAATGAAAAATTGATCTTTACTATAATATTTAAGGAAATAGAAACTATGAAAATTACATAAGCAATAAGTAAAATTTATTATTTTTCCTTACATCTTTTTTTTGCCAAATAATCTGAGAATAAAAAATTTTTTCGAACTATTTGACATTAATTAATTCTTATTTTTTGAAAAAAGAAAAGGAAAAACATTATTTTTTCTTACATATAATAATAAATCTTCTGGGGGTTGCTTTACTCGTTACATTTCAACCATAATATCTGTAAAAACAAATTTAATAACCCTTTCTTACTGCTCTGCTTCCTTGCGAAACAAAGTAGGTTTCCTTCCTTGACAGTTCAGATCGCTGACTTCTTTGCCTTCGATACTGGTAGATTCTCGAATCTGTACTGGTTCCGTTCTGTGTACGTGTACTGTGGGAGTCTTCGTGAAATACTTTATTATTCAAACCTCAAACTTGGGTAATTAAACCACAGATTAACATTAAAAATTATACAACATTACAATAACGAGTTGATACATAACACACGAATATAACTTAATTATAAAACATTTAAAGATGTAAGCAAGCTAGACACTTCCCAACCGAGCCATACCATTACAAGATACTATAAATGGCTTTGTAAGGAAGAAAATTGGGAGGGATTTTTTGGATGTTAAGGTTACAAAGTAGATTAAAATCACTTAAAACAATACTCTTTGTTCATTACATCATAGCTTCGCCATTGTGGCGACAGATGTTAAGGTTACAAAGTAGATTAAAATCACTTAAAACAGTAATCTTTGTTCATTACATCATAGCTTCGCCATTGTGGCGACAGATGTTAAGGTTACAAAGTAGATTAAAATCACTTAAAACAATACTCTTTGTTCATTACATCATAGCTTCGCCATTGTGGCGACAGATGTTAAGGTTACAAAGTAGATTAAAATCACTTAAAACAGTAATCTTTGTTCATTACATCATAGCTTCGCCATTGTGGCGACAACTAGTAATTGCTTTAAAATGCACCTTTAAATTTCTGAGCCATTACACTAGTTGCACTTCTAAGCTTACACACTACAGCTTATTTTTATCAATTTTTATCATTTTAAAGCAGTTTTTAAATGCCAATATTTCGTTTTTTATTTTGCTGATTTCTATAATAAATTTGCTGTTAATGTAGTACTTTTCAAAAAATTATTTCCAATTCATTTCAATTTAATGTAGATTTCGGTGATATATTTTGTCAAAGTTAAAAAAGCAAAAATAGAAATCACTATTTTGTTTGAAATCGTATTGTTACTATTTATCATACAATCTTTTTACTTCAAATTTAATTGATTTAATTTAAATATCTTACCTAAGATTACGATTTATTTTAAGGGAGTATTAAAATAAAATTTTCAATATTAGATTTCAAATAAGCTCAGCTCCATTATCTATATGCCCATTATCTAATCATTCATGTATAGCTGCTAACATTAATACTATTTCATTTTCAATTAAACAAAAATGACTCAATCATTTCATATTTCTAACTCATTTTTGCTAGATTAATCTTGGCTCATATTTCTAAAAGTAAACTGCCAGCTAAAGTTACTGTGCTGCTATTCTTTTTGATTGTTTTTCTTTTCCTGATAGGTTCCAAAATAAGTATTACAGAAAGTAGCTATTCTCATCTGCTTCTCTTAGTTTGGATAATAGAATTCACTAATGGAGTATGATTATGAACCACGGTATTGTTTTCGATTAGTGTCATTACAGGTAAGTTCTTAAATTAATATTACTAAGGTTAACTTAAAAAAATTTTTCTCATGCAAACATATTTGTTTCTTAAACATTGCTACGTTCCATTAAGAATAACAGAATATGCTAACTGTGAATGTAAATCTACAGTCAGCAAGACTATTAGTTAGACTAACGACAATGTAAACCTAAGTGATCTAGTAACATGGAAGCTGTTGCATTTGTAACGATATGTACGATTTAATTAGCTTGATACGTCATTATACTGTACAATCTAATTTATTGACATACGTATACGTACTAATTTTTGCATATATTATAAGAGATTGTAATCGATTAGCGCATATTGCGAAACATAATTTATTACAATTTGCTAATACAGATATAATTAACAGTTACTATTGTACAATATTTGAAAAATTTGTTACATTTATTGCAGATTTGTTGCAAATTGTTTGTTATTGGTGATATTCTTCTTCATTTGCTTATTTGTGGATTTTTTGTCAAATTAGCAACATTAGAAATGGTTTTCGTACCATTTGGTGTTGCTCAATTGATGCTAACCCTCTTACCTACATTATTTTACATTGGTATTATAAATGAATCGGATAGACTAATGCTACCGATGCTAGTTGCCAGAGTATGCTCATTGCATATTATTGTTGTTGAAATTTATGCAAACAGTATGCAAATACAATGGAAATTTAGGGATAAAAAAGAAGTGTAATTGTACATACAAAAGCGTCGATATTTTGAAAAATTTTTTAAATAATTACAATATTAGCAAGTAAGTATCACTTCTAAGAATAGCTATATGCAAAATCTATACAAGTCATTGCTAATGATTAGAAGTTTGAAAGCAGTTTTGGTAAGCATTTATCATCATCATATTCATTTAAATTCAGATAATTTAAGCTAGACTTCTGAAAGGCTTCGAAAAACTTATTGTAATCGAGAACGAACTATTCTATTAGTCATAATCAAATCATTATTAGCACTTTCAGATCAGAAAAAATTTTCAAAAATTTCAAATTACAATGATGTTGATAGTTGGTACCGTAACGATCTTAACATGGATTGCATTTGCATTGTTACTATTTTCACTTATTCATCTTGAAAGTCCAATTAGTAGTATTTTCAAATACTATAATTTTTTTTTTTGAAAAATATTCCTAAATCACAAAAAATTTTAAATTGTAGATTATATTTTGTTCAATTGATTGTTTAATCAGCAATGTACAAAATGAAAGTTATAATCGATTGGCATTGCAATTCTTTATGGAAGAGATATTAAATTATCAGTTATCAATTGGTCTTCTAAATAATGATTTTGAATATGCATGCAATTTGATAATAATTTAATAAGATTTTCTATAGAATTAGCTAGATTTTAATTTATATGTTACAGAAAGGCTATCGCCATCAACATACTTAGGATTGCAAAGTATTACAATGACAATATGTTGGATAGTATTAATATTGGAAGGATCTATCTTACAAGCCGGTTACAAACATATTAAAAGACAAATGGACCAGAGAAACGCCGACGAAGAATTCACACCATTTATAAATGGTGGTAGTTCAACAATGAAACCCACTGCTGTGTGACAGATGTATTTTTCATTCATTTTATGAATTCTCTCTATTCATCAAGTGTGAAATGTTATGTGTTATAAATTTTCAATTAATTACTCTAAATATTATTTGGCTTAGGAGATATTTATTGCTTGTGACAAAAAAAAATTCATTATCTTTATTTAATAAATTGATATCATTTTCATATCTAAATGAAAACAGTATTATTTCATTTCATTTCTAAATAAAAGCAATATCATCTCATTTCATATCTAAATGTTTCATTTCATTTTCAGTACCATTTCATTTCATGTCTAAAATATTTACAACGTAAAATTATATCAACCAATATCATAATATTATAAGGTAGACTTTTTTCTGCTACTAGTGGTTATAAACTGGATCAAATATCATTACGATCTTAGCGGCTAGTAAAAGTGATCAAATATTTGGTGAAATTATTGATTGAATAAAATTTCCAACACTTTGCAATGTGGATTTTATTTTATCTATGTACAACTATCTTTAGCCCTATAGGCTTTTCAAATATTTAAAATTTCTAAAAGCCTAACAACTGTCGAACTATTGTAAACATACTGAAAATGTATTGATGATATCATGGACATGAAGAGAGATAATGACCAAGATGTGAAATGATGAATTTGATTAAAAACTGATGAATCAACATAGAATTCGTTTGTTATACCAGTACGTATAAAATTATTTTCATTTTATTTTTCCAGAAAAAAATGGAAAATAGTGCAGGATAAAAGGATAACAGCAAAAACAATATATAATTGCTAATGTTGAGACAAAAGTTGCCGAAAAAAATTTTATTCAGCAGTCAAAAAATGGTGGTGAAAAAAGATGACATGAATTAATGTTCCAAAAATTATTTTATGTTTAGAAAACATTTTTAAAAATAAATACTTTAAAGTAGCACATATCATAATGACCAACTTTTAGTTTTTTTGTAACGAAAAAAAAAGCTTTAACTTGGCAGAATGTGCAATTTTGCCCAATCAATAATGTGCAAAATGCCATTCTGTCATTCTTTGAAAGCAGTAAGAATGATCAGCTAATAATGCGGAAATTTCCATCATTAATGGATATTTCTTAACTGTTTATTTTCAATCAGTTAATAATGCGATAATCTTTTATCAGCAGGGATGCATATCAATGCCCACTTCAAAATCCTTAAATTACGCAAATGTCTATTAGTTGCAAATTAACAGGCTATATCGTTGTTAAAACTGGAAGAATGTATATTTTCGATCGAATAATGATATACAAACGATCGTCTATTATCTTTCAAAATTGTAAAAATATGCCACTATGATCAGCTGATAATGCGGAGATATTCATCACTTGTCGTGGAAGCTTTGATAATTTAATTTATTATTTTTGGGAGAGGTTGTTTATTGCAGGGATATTCGTTGGATGTAGATGTAAATATGTGGGGTAACAGAGAAATATAATAATTCCTTTATTAACAGAAGCAATAGTACAATAGCTTGAGAGGAAACAAATGAAATTGAACTGTTCTGGTTCTTGGTAAAAAACACACAATGTCCCTTTCAATAAGGGTGACCTCCTTATATAGCAAGCAATATGCGTAAACAAAGTATATGATTTACAATATGAAGTTGACCTGCCGAAAGAGTAAGCGGTCTAACAAAGAGCTGTTGACCTGGTGGGATAACTGGGACAACTCTTTACATCATTAATAAATCACCGAGGTATCGTAACGCATTTGGGATTCTATTCACCGCTTACATCTCATTTCATATACAGACTCTCAGTGCTTTACTCCTTTGGACACTTGTCAGAATTATTGTGTAAGTCACTTGTGCATCCTCACTTACCCATCAAAAAATAACTTACCCCTCAAAAGACAATTTGTCGTGTCATATTGGTTGTATTTTTTTAGGGTCAACAAGTATTAAACTTTCTTTTGAAATTTGATATCAGTTCCTACTGGATATTCTTTAATCATCACTGATAAGCAATTACTGATATCTTGATAAGATTTAATAGTTTGATGAAAATTGACTCAATAGATTTTTTAAGCTTAGTATAATTCATTCTTCCTTCTATGTCCCGCACCTTTTTGATCCTTATTTATTCTCACATCACAAACTATATGAAATTTATCAGAAACTTGGGATTCATATCATTTCCATGGCACATTTTCATTCGAATAGCATCTCCCATTTCCAATTCAACATTGTATGCGGCCATTTGGATGCATTTCGTTTTGGCAATCAATCGCCTTTGGGCAATTTCATATCCGATGAAATATCATCGCATTTTTAATCCCAGAAATGCTTGGATAACAGTCATATCGCTATGGTCATTTAGTATGCTAATCACTCTGCTTTATTACAACGGTATTCGTTTTCAGCATTTTTAAATGAGATACAGCAACACTTAGATTATCTTCTTTCTTCGTCTCTTTATCTAAATTTGAAAATTTTAACTGACAGTCGAATGCTTGCTTTATGTCGAAACATCTATTCATTCATGGTCAAACCTTTATGGACCATGTAATCATCCTTTCTTCGCTTATATTGCTATGTTCCTATCCGATGGCGTCATCGTTATCACGGTTATCCTTGACGCTATTGCTTTTTATCGCATTATCACTTATTTCAAAGTATGTTTTAATTTCACTGTAGCTAAGTTATTACAATTTTCCTACCAAAATACCAAAAAACAGTTTTGATTTTTTAGCATTTCGATGATTTATTAACATTTCAATAATTTGTTATACTAACGAATTTGACGGAAGTTTTTTCAACATAATTATTTAATTTATGTTTAATACAGTTGTAAGAAAAAAGGCATCATAAGGCTAATGTAACTCAACGGAGGTGCGGCAGGAAATCTCATTTTTCAAACAGGTAAAAGTATAATGAGCTGTTTTACATAGCAGTTGTGATTTTCATTTATTTTTTGCCAAAACTATTGCGAAGCGTCAAAGTTACTGGAAGTTATGGAAAAAGAGATACATCGTATTTCTCGTTGAACATTTTTATATTTGTTTCATTGATGTGTCGGAAACAAATTTGCTAACTTTTTTGAAAATGACTTTTGATATAACTCATTTCAGACCTGCATTAGCACTGCCATATATACATCTTTTATAGTTCTTTTCCATATTAATATACGTATGTCACATTTGACTAAATTACATATACTTGGCTTGTAATACTCACATTAGATGGGTAAGCACTATTTAGAACGACAAATTAATATACTAAAAACCATATCCAGTGATTTCAAAAGTGTCGAAAGCTGAAGCTTTGTAACGTCATTTGATTTACTCTTTGATTGTTTAAAATCTTATTAATCATCTTTCCCCAAATGCAAGAAGGTTTCCCAGAAAAAGAACAAACAACATTTTTTTTTCATCAAATTTCAACTTCAGTTTGGTATTCTTATACTTCAATCGTCGTGTATTGATGAAACAAAGTGCAGTAGATATCCAAAGGAATCCAATGGGATTACGCACAAAAACAATGAAAAATGATCTGAATACAGCAGCCCTGTGTACAGTTGCAAATAATCTTCCAAATCCCGCTTCAGTGAAGAAAAACTGAAATGTGATCGATGACAATAATATTAATTAATGTAATTTCCTGCATCATCTATCATTCAATGTCTTTTACTAATAACATTTGCTGAGTATCAAGGCAGCAGTATAAAGGCAATTTGATAGGTTATGATCGCCTGATTCACTAATCATGAAATAATTTAAAAATAACTGTGACGGTCTTCCTTTTATGGAAGATAGTTGAATGATTAAACTAAGAAATTAAATCAAGTTGATAAGTTCTTTCCACAACATTACTCTATTCGACTGCTATTTCATTCTTTTTAATACTAAAGTGATGTGAACACTGCCACTGCAAGTAACCTAGTGATATTCGAATTGATTCATTTTACTAAAAAACGAATCTAAATTCATGGTATTGGATATGGCGAATCTAAATTCATATGGCATCATTCTTTTCTTTTTTTAAACGCTCTTTTTCTCACAACTGCTCAACTCTATGACATCTTCAAGAATAAAACATAAACAAAGCTGATATGATCATACGTAAAGCTACGATCTTTAGAATCATACAAAATTTAATAGCTCCACTTCATCTGTTTAGAAGTGATAATTTTGTAATTTAATAAATTTTGGATATTTCCTTTCCATTAAAATAATAGTTATACTCTTCGAACATTATTCTGGAAATCAATTAAAATTGTTTTCTGTAGTACAGGTGGAACTTTGGAAAAGTTCAAAAAATGTATAATGCAAAAATGGTTTTACTAAATATAAGCACGGCGTACATTACTCAAATAGTATTCATTTAAACATTAGAATTTTCAAAATATTAACGACATTAAGATTTCTTTGCCTTTCATTTCATTTTACAAAAATTTTAAGTTTATTCAATTATCAATATTGCAAACTTTAATTCATTTCAATGTAAGAAAATTTAGTCAATCATTTTTGGAAGTAATGAGCAGATTCGTACGCAAAAATTTTCTACAAAATTTAAATAATAAATTGGAATGAATCGCTCATCTACAAGCGCAATCGGTTATTGATAATAAATGATATATACGCATTAATAGCAGTTTATAAATCAACTAGATCACTACCACATTAGAATCATACCATTTTTAAACCTTAATTGGTATTAACAGTTACGAAATTATGAGTCTTTCCACTTCGAAATATGGTAGAGATTATTTCCGCCTTATTAGCAGACCAGTGATCGATCATGTTTGCTCATTTTGAGCATTCATTTTGTTACTAATTGCATGGAATATTTATGTAACCTGAACCGGTTAGAGAACGACATTTCTGTATCATTAGTTCATTCGAGCGCGCATTTTTATAACATGGAAGATGACAGTTGGATATTTATGCATGATCATGTAAATTATTACATTGAAAATGGTGGATGTCAACAGGAAAAACTAGTAGGGAGCGTATTTTGGAAGGTTTCAAAACTTTTCGTTGCTTAAGATGGCTCGAGGACCACTGGTATGCTTCAGGCTGCATGAATGTACATTTGTTGTCGTCAATAATGCGCAAATGCTTAACTCACAGAAATGTGCAGTTGTGATCATGTTGGCCACACATGAAGGTCTATGAGCAATCACTTAACCTTGATCAACTGTTGTTTGCAATTAGCTATTTCTGTGCAAATGTTTGTCTTCTATTCTTTAAAGCAACACCTGCAAATCTCATTTGGATTCCTAAATTTACGACGAAAAATTTTTAAAGCAAACTTTTGGAGCTTATTGAAATATGTCACTAACTGTTGAAGTGTAAGTTCGGTAAAACAGAATATCAGGTGTCTGAAAATCCCAGCGATGTAATTTGATAAGTATAAAATTTTTGCCTTATCAACTGCAACTTATATAATGTAATATCATTCCAATTCCTACACTTGTTCCACACTTGCTTCGTTTGTGTTTCATAACTTCATTTTTACAGTGGCTATTACAGTATATATGATCAAAACCGAAAGGGTTAATGATAAAAGAAATGCTGGTTTACTTAAGCTTGATGAGCCCAAAGCGTTAAATTCAATTACATTATACAACAGTAAAGACCCATCAGTAAGTTTATCCCGAAAAAAAGTATACACAAACCATAAAAAGTGCAAAAATCCCATTTCTTAATCTTTTCTATTTTTTTTTTTTCGAACTTTCGTTGTTCCACCTTCTCTGCTGTTTTTCCTTTTTCAAAGGCTCAAAGCTTCGTCGTTTTTGCATCCCTCCTTGTCTGAATTTCATTGACTTGAAATGTATGAGATTGACTTTACAAAGATTTTACCTTTTGCAGTCACTTCGATTTTCTATTTTAACTTTTAAATTTTATCTCATAAAAATCATCAGTCTATCACTGGAATGAAAAGGCGTTATAAATAAGTCTTCTTCTCTCATCAGAGGATCGAATTTGAGGCGGTTTCGTTTAGTGAGCAACACTCACCCTAATTGAAGGCATGAATTTGTTGTACACCGCTGCTTTCTGTGCAGCCATAAATAGCAACTAGAGGTCAGTTACTGCAGGTACAGCTAGAGGTTATGGTTGCAGCAAGGAAAGAAACTGGATCAATGAGCTTAAGTGAAATTAATGATAGAAAATTTTGGAGAAACTAATTTGTTGTTAATGTGCTATCTCTTTACTGTTTCAAACTGTCTGGCGTAGATACCTCATAATGAAAAAAAAAAAAAAAAAACGGTTTGGTGTACAAATTATGGTAATTTTGTGATCATTTTGGATTAGATGCAAACAATTACTCTAGACAAAGAGAAAGCCAAGCTTTGTACACCTCGCTGTAAACTACAAGCACATAACTACTTTCAATGCTATTAAGACTCAACTTTCTCACAACGCATCATCATCTGATACATCTTCGTGCTAAAAAGTAACCATCATTACTAAATTATCCTTTATATAGTTCAATCCATATAAGTACATCTTTTTTCACAAAGTACATAAAGCAGTAACTACCATATTTGAATATGAACTTTTAATTGTCACATTCATTCATAATACGATATTTAATAACAATAACTTTCACTGTAAATCTGTTTAGAAATCAATTAAACATTATATATATAATATCTCAAAACTCTCAAAGTCTTAAGTCTTATATTTCAAAACTCATCCATTTGCCTTTACTTTAAATGGAAAATTGATCAATGCAAAAACAAAAATTGCAAAAAAAAAAACACCCAATTAAAACGAAACCTTACACACTTAGATATCTCTCTCCCCAAAAAATCTTTTGTCAACAAAAAAAAATCCTTTAAAGATCAATCAACAAATTAGTAGGACAATGATAGCCATAAAAGACGAACAGCATCCAGCAGACAAAACCAAGGAATACAACCAGTTATTACTTCCACCGCTGTTCCATATTTGTCACCTTCTCCTCAATTCAAAAAATCGCGCTTCTCATCAATACAAATTTGATTTTGCACATATGAGGAATGCTTTTTTTAAAATAAATATTGATAAAATTGAAACTTATCTTTTACAACACATATTATCACGAAGCATTTATTCGGAAAAGCTTTGATAATTTTCAGCGCAGATAAATTTGTCGTGTCTTTACAAATATTTCTAAATAAAACTTCAACAGTGCTTGTTTTTAGCATGGAATAATAAAACATTCTTGCTCTACAGTACTTTCCACTTCTCAGATTACGCTGGTTGAAATATATATTTTTCAGATTGTGCTCAATTTGAATTGGTTGAAGTATTTTTCAAGCTGTGCTGGATTTGAAATAACAGTATATTGGTAAATATTTATTTCAATTACCGAATAAATATTTCAAGAACAAACTTTTCAATACGTAAAATTAGAAGGATGAATAGTTTGATTAACAATATTTACCCAACATTATTTTATTAATTACTATGACACTAGAGAAAGAAAACACCTAATTAAAGTCGGAATTCTAATTTCAAATGAATTTTATGAATAGTTAGTTAGGAATGGCAAAACTAATAAAGCATGGTCACTTTAATTTAGGAAAAGTAACTGAAAAAAAGTTGATCAAGGGGTGTACTGAATCAAAGTGTAAAATTTGCTTTGGCTAAACTCAACATGAAAGCATCAATCAATTCTTTAATCAACAAATTTGATTGGTCTGGTGGGCGAGTCACTTTATCTATTGCGATATCCGAGGGATTCAAATCACCGAATATTTGAGGGAAAATTTTACGTATGAATGATAACAATCCATGTTCAATTTGTTCAGATACCGGTAGCAACAGTCGAATTACATTACCCCAAAACTGATTTAATTCTCCAAATGTTTCAAGAGCAATTAAATTCACTTTGTTGGTACGTAATATTGCATCAAGCGGTGACAACTGGCTATCATCTAGCATTGCAACTGTTATATTTCCAACGTGATTTTCATTTGAACCTTGCATGATATTCTCCCCCTGTAAAATTTATACTAATATGTTTTGATGAAGTTCAGAAATGGATTAACCTAAGAGACTAGATAAAGATACAATTTGGCAACACGAGATTGGAATAGTTTTACAGCTAGTACAGCTGATAATCGTTCGAAATTCATTTACCGTATTTTGTTCGTGTTGTTACAATGTATATTAAATTTACCCGAGCAAAATCATTCATTACTTACCCAAAGATTCGACGGAAAAGCGCAAATTAAAGTAAAGAGAAGAAAAATGGGACACATATTCCGACGTAAGTATAAGCACATACTGAAAAAGACAGCAAAATTCTTTGAGGGTGTGTCAAATGTCGGAACTACTTGTTTGTTTCGGTGATTAATTGAAATGAAATGATCATATAATTTCTGAACAAACAAATTAGCATTGAAAATTGCTCTAATCTGTTATTATGTAGTGAAATGGATACAAACAATTAGATTAAGGCAAAAGTTTACTATGATGTTTTGTGCATTTTATAGCTTTCCCGAAATCACTGCATGAGACATAATCAGTGTTTCAAACCTGAAATCGAAAATATTTGTTAGCACTTGTTGCTTAAGAAATGAACTAACGAAGTTCTGTTCTTGTTAGCATTTCAATTTAAACATTTCGATGTGCCTTTCTAGTTATGCCCTAGTAAGAACTAAACTGAATAGATTAGAAGAACTTGCAAATAATGTTTGTAAAATCAAGCCGCCAGAAATATATAGCTGTAGAATCCAAAACATCTTGAAACATAAAAAGGCAATTCAAAACAAGAACCAGCTTTTATCAGTGTTATCCGGAATTGTAGTGAAACAAAAATCGCTGCTCGGCTGTCCTCACCAGAAGTACCATGGATCAATAGAAATGAAACCTAATAACTGTATTCCATCTGAGTTGATGCCACTGCTTTTCTAGATTGGGAAAAAATAACACCAAAATATCACTCATCATAAAAATTTCACTCCACGAGGTCAATATTTAGCACTTATTACTCAGGCATTTATTTTGAATCGAATAAAGTAACACGCCAAAAAAGGAAAAATAAACATTAATAGGGAAAATTGTGCTGCAGAATAATTAATAACTTCAAGGCACAATATCAAATGACTGGAAGTATCCTTCAATGTCAAATTCAGTGGTTTCGTTTGTAACTCAATATATCCTTGTCATCGTATCATCAAGAAACGCTCTAAACAAGTATCTGTGCTTGTAATGATTCTGCCTTTCTGCACTCAATTATTTCCAGAATTAATGTAATTTGAGGTGTTTAGCAGTTGTAAGAAACAGATAGAACGTTTAAAAGAAGAGAAGAAATGATGCTATATCTGAATTTAGATTCGTTTTTAGTTAAATGAATCAATTTGAACAGCACTAGATTAGCTGCATTGGTGGTATTCATATTACATTGATATTAAAAAGATGAATGAAATAGCAATCGAATAGACCAACGCTGTGGAAGCTTTACAAGCATCCATTAGAAAGTTTCACTATATTTATCTTATTTAATCTGTGATACAGCTATTATCATCTTCACTTGTAACTTCAACATGCAATACATAAATACGTATAAACCGCTGAACATAAATTAAATTAGAATTTTAAGATTTAATTTTTTCTTTAATTAATTTATGATATGATCTCAATTAGCAGAGTTCACTTAAACAAAACAATTTCTTTACCAAACCGCACTTAAATAAAACCCTGCTTGCAATTTGAAAATAAAATTTCAATTCCACTATTTTCCATGAAATAGAAATTTTGCCATTCCTACTAAAAGCTAATTTAATAACAAGTCAATTACTTAACGAAATTTGCTACTATTAATTATGTGTCCAAATCAAAAGTGCTAACATGCATCAGAAGTGCTTCATTGATTAATCCAAAATGTTGATTTTAGAAATAAATTGTCCTTTAAATTGTTGCTATGAATGATCTATATATTTAATAAATGAACTTAAAAAAGTAAAACACTTCAGACCGTAGATCATGCAGGGTCAATTAATTATTTCCTCATTTGTTTATCCCTATCAGTTATAATTATACTATTACATTATAAGAGCATATCAGTATCGAAGTTAAATATTAATTAGGCTCTTTCATTGCTATTTAGTCAATTAAACTGATTTTGCATGAGCCGATTACATAAAGCAATTGAAAATTTGAGGCAATTTTTTGATAAACCTGTTGAAACAATAATTTCTTTTATGTGAATTTACTGCAAACACAGATGATCATTTGGATAAATAACTTTAAAACACAAATATTTCAATTTAGATAAATTCATAACATTGATTAAATTCCTAGAAATAGGAGAAAATGTGAAAATTTAGCGGAAAAACTCATTTTTTTTTATTTCCAATATAGAACAGCTACTGCAACAAATATATTGAATGACGAAATAAGGTTTATCATCTGATATATTTTCTTGTCATTTATTAAATGCAATAACCAATAATAACTCCTTTACACCTTTAATCCATCTCCTTTTTTTGATTCTTTGTTGGTTTTTCTTTCTTTTTTTGAATTAGAAAAAGAATCACAAGCGCAGAAGAATGAACAGCAAAGCGTATCAACAAAACAACTGTTTTGATTTGCAAAATAGTCGTGTTTACGTGGTACTATAGTATTTTTTCGCTTAATTATAATTTTATCCACTTCAACTGCTCAACCGCTGAGGATGGCGAATCGGTTCTGAAGTTAAATGCTTAAATTTTCTCCTCCAATAAGATGAAAAAAAAAATCAAAATTAAAAAAAAGATGGGAATTAAAAAGAATACATCATCAACAAAATCAAAGGAGTTAGCAAAAGATCCCAGAAGAAAATTTGACATTTTTGGGTGATCCAAAATACTAACAAAATTTGATGATTTCTTCTAATCACTTCAATTTTATCAAAGCATTTCATCTTTGTTAATTTAAAATTTTTGGAACTTTTTAGAAAAAGAAATGAAGCACAAAGTATATTTAATGATTGATTATGTATTTCCAAACGTCTTATATTCATAACATCAGAATCAGCTAACAAATCTTAAGCAACGCCTAAATTTGTTTGTATCTACCATAGTGTTTTAATCTATAGATGTGAAAACTTCATAAAGTTCAAAGATGTGGAACAAAATTTTTAGTATACAATTGGTTATTCGAAAGTTCGTTTGACAACTGCTTGATTGCTGTCTTTTCTGTAACAAAAATTTGAAGTAGCAAAATGCTCTCATTGAATATATAAGAAAGCAAAGCAAAAAGTCTATTGAAATGATTGGTTTTCAAAAATTAAAAAATTTTATAATATCAGAACTAATCAGTCATATATTTCACCGTTAATTACAACAAATTCCCCTGCAAACATCTTTTCGTGATAAAGCAGCTTGTATGCCCGTATGGAGTCACAAGTTATGCTGCGATACCTACACCTTCGGTAGGACCTATCAAATCAGGTAGTTTTTGACTAAAGGTCAGACAAAGTGTGCAAGTGATGTGTTCATTAGCCTTAGGAGAAGGGGTTCAAACCAAGGCAGATGCAGCTCACTAACCTTGTACAGCTGTACGTCTACGAGAAGGATAATCCAAACAAACCTACCACCTGAGGATTTCATGCCACCATTCAATCTGGCTAGGCTGACAGATGAACTCTAGGTATGGAGAATGAAAGTTCAGCACACCTTGCGACTTATCTAAGAAAGCATTTGTACAAACTCGAAGAATACATCCGTTTACAACACAACCTTCATAGAACTGATCTGTCTTGTTAATTGAAAATTTTTTTTTTCATTCATTAGCATTTGGTTAATTTTGTTTATTGAATTTTCGTTTTTTGTAGTCATTCAGAAAGTTGTACAACCAATTGTATTAAATGAAGCCAGACAATAAATGTCTGCATAATCTTATCGGAATTTTTCCAGAAATTTGGATAAATCACAAATTACACCACTTGCCAATGTTTTATTACTTCATGACAAAGTGAGGTAAGTAAATTAAGAAACACGAGATCAAAAAAGCAAAATTCATAGATGAAGGCACAACGATTACTTTGTAAGTACGTCAACTTCAGTATCTCCATCTCAGTCAGTATACATTCATCCATTTGTTATGCGGTGCATACGCAAACAGTTCACAGATTGAAATCCATCTCAGATCTGTCGATAGAATTCCAATGGAGATCCATTACATCTTATCACGCACCTTATCACCTCTCGCCTTCCGCTATCGAGACTTGTGAAAGCGGGTGAATCCTTCGAGCTTGTACAAAACTTTTTAGATGAACTTGTCGTGAAGTGTATTCTAAATAACACAGCTGAAAAATTATTATAGAATTACTTGCAGTATTTGCCATTTGATTTTATTCATGAATGAATTAAGTGGGATTAGTGTTGGTATGATTCACAACAAAACTCAATCTAATGAACAAAAACGAAAGATAGCATTGAAGAGCTGATTTAATGATCAATGACTCCAGTGCCTCCATTGGAATTCTATCGACAGATCTGAGATGGATTTCAATCTGTGAACTGTTTGCGTATGCACCGCATAACAAATGGATGAATGTATACTGACTGAGATGGAGATACTGAAGTTGACGTACTTACAAAGTAATCGTTGTGCCTTCATCTATGAATTTTGCTTTTTTGATCTCGTGTTTCTTAATTTACTTACCTCACTTTGTCATGAAGTAATAAAACATTGGCAAGTGGTGTAATTTGTGATTTATCCAAATTTCTGGAAAAATTCCGATAAGATTATGCAGACAGTTATTGTCTGGTTTCATTTAATACAATTGGTTGTACAACTTTCTGAATGACCACAAAAAACGAAAATTCAATCAAACAAAATTAACCAAATGCTAATGAATGAAAAAAAATTTCCAATTAACAAAGCCAATTATTCCTGTAAATTTTACGAAATTTCGCTTAGCTTAAGCCGCTGAATTTTAACAGAATTTTAACATGACTGTTTGATTATAACGATATTTATGAAAGACTGAATAGACTGTTTGATAATTCCGAAAGTCTTCATAAAGGATTGTAAAGAATTTTTCACACAGTGTAACATTTTCATTTCCAAATTTTTCATTTACCGCCACTTCCAGTTTCCTATTTCTTTGCTTGAGCACTTCATGAATTCATAATTTGAACCCACAAAACAAATGTTTAATAGCAGTTGATGCATCATTTTAGAAAAGAAAATGGTGCATAGTTCGTATTGATAGAGTCGTCTTTCGATTTCGATGCATCGTTGTGAAGTAATGTGATAATTGATAAGAAAATAAAGATTAAAATATGTACAGTAATTATAGTGAGATTTAGATATCAAATTATGAAAAAAAATCCTATTTAACTGAGCAATAAAAAACAGTTCTCATCCTTTCCTTCATTACCGAACATATGGTTCATAAATTAAGGTCTATTAGAATGAAAATAATCTTTAAATTGAGCATCTGTCTCTCAGTGGAACTTTGCAGAGGGAAAAACTATCTTCTTGCAAGCATTCTAAGATAAGCAATAGAACAATGTACACCTGGAAGATTATTATGGAATTGCTTGGTGGATGTCGGCAAATAGGCCGAAAGTATCAATACAGTAACTAAGAACCAAGGGAGGGCGCTAACACAGGAGTCAAACTGACAGGCAACCAGATAATAAAAATGCAATTTAACGATGTGGATATTTGACCTCAACAAAGAGCCATTTTAAGCGGTATAGCAGGGGCAATTTCTCTTTATGGATGTTACAACGGATCGACGAATTGGGGGACAGTGGTCTTAGGACAGCTACAGGACGACGCGTGCACAGGATTTTAACTGATAAACGGATAACCCTTTGTTACAAACGATGTAGGAAAGCGAGGAGAAGCAGCCAAGAATCTCTTTGTTCATAAATTAACCTCGCTTTACACACATTATATTGTATAAAATACATGACAATTAAATGCATGTAATAGGCTATTGTAACAAGATATCTATGCTTAAACAAATCTCCTTTCTTCTCAATTTCACATTTTTTGATCTTCAGTCTCAATTAACTCCAACACCAGCTCTTAATTGCAGTTAATCATTTTTTACAATTGTACATTTATAGTGTGGTTGCGGTTTCAGCTCTCTGGTAATGTTTAGCGTTTTATAACTGTGTAGCATCCGTGCGATATGTATAATGCGCTATTATGATGTTGATTTGTTTTATGCTAAATAAAGGTTTAATTACCCAAGTTTGAGGTGCGGAAAACAATCAGTTCGGCCAGTTCTACTGAGAGTACAACGAGAACNGCTACAGTGGACGGGTCACGTCTTCAGGATGGAAGATTATTGTCTCCCTGAGATCTTACTCTACGGTGAACTCACCACGCAATAAGTTTGTGCCCCAAAAAAGAGGTACAATAACTGCTTGAAATAATCTCTTAGCTTAGGACACATTGACCAATGTCATCGGTTCACTTTAGCCTCTAATCAAGCGACATGGTGACAACCATCCATAGCACCATTACCGTCTTTGAGATCTATCTGATCTACTTTTTGCAACATCATTTGCATATCCAGCATTGACCTTTTCAGCTATCAACATACGTGGATAAATTCTTTCACAAACCCTTGTTTACAAAACTAAGCCATGATCAAATTATCACTATCCATCCAACTATAAAAGTGATAATTTTTGAGTTTGAATTTATCAATCTGAAAGTTATGTCAAACTAAAAGTTAAATTTCCATAAACTTAACATTTATGTAGTCTGTCAAATATTCCTAATGAAAGTGCACTCTTGTAACAATTAGATAAATAAATGTGACTCAATTTATTTAGTTGATATTTAACTGTTTAATAGATGATAATTTATAACGTTTAAAAAATTCATGAACAATTTTTCTTTTGTTTAGAAAATTGATCCATTGATTAAAATTAAGTTAAAGATGAAAACTTGTGTTTTTTGTATTTTTTGTATTTTTGTTCTTTCATTCATCCTTCTTAGTTCTTTTTTTCTTTTTTTTTTAATTTGCTTTGTGAAATAAAAAAGTCATTTATTTTCGATTTCTCTTTTGTAATGGATTTTCTGAAATTTCTCCCTGAATTTTCAACATCCTTCCTTCATTTCAATTTCCCTTTTTCATTTTTATCTTTTGATACTTGATTTGTTCAATTTGATATTTCAAAAATCAAACATTGATCTCTGTTTTGTCATTTTTCACACGATCTTTTACAACATATAGTTTCTTTATTTTAACATATAGTCAGTTCACTCACATTATGACTTGAAAAATTGTAAAATTGCTCATTCTTTTAAATTTTCTCTTATTCGATTATGATTTTTCACTTTCTATTTGACCTACATTCAACTGATATGTTCCAAATACTATGCTATTTGTTGATTATTTTTCAAATTTTATCCATAAGGCTACCACAAGGTCATTTTCTTCTTATTTTAAACGGTTTATGATATTATTGAACAGAGATAGTAAACTGAAATACGACATTTTATTTTAAACATTTTACTTTAAATTCAAAAATTGATTTTCATTTATTAATCATAAAAATCTTCAATAAAATTTCATGCAGAATATTTCTTCTGAGAGATAGGCGTTTTATCATCGTACAGTACAATTATAATACAATGCAAAAAAAAAGAAATCAAAACAATGATTGAATTTAATTTCAAAGTCAGTTATTTTATTGATATTGTCAATATTAAAATTTTATCTTATCGTTTTCTAAACAAAACAAAAATTACGTTTCACTGTATCTTAATTCTTTTTATCGTTATTTTTCAACAAAAGTAAGCAAATGAAAAGAAAGAAAAAAGAATATATGTAAGTGACCATTGGGTTGTAGAAGTTTAAATATTTCCTTGAAATATTAAAAAGAAATTGCTACTAATAATACATCATATGTTATAAGTTTGTATGGCAATGTTCATATTTTTTGTCTTTTTTAAAAGTTAAAGTTAAAGAGTCAATAATCTATCTATTAAAAGTTAAAGTTAAAGAATCAATAATTTGTCCATTAAAAGTTAAATTAAAAGTTAAAGTTAAAGAATCAATAATCTGTCTAATCACATATATATTTAATTTTACTCGTAGTACCCGTAGTAATTATCTGTATGCCAAATAAGACTAATTATGCATTTTTGTTGGTTATTTTCGAAGAAAATTTGTTTATAATTCACTGATTTGTAATTTAATTTCATATACTAATGATGCTAATTAGATATTCAATGAATTTCCAACTAGGCTTTTTACAATATATAACAGCCTAATTGTATATTCAACTTCTTTTCATTTATAACAATAGATTTTACAATATTTAGGCATTTTAATATTTTTAATAATTTTGTATAAGTGACAAATATTTGATCACACTGTAATAAAACTATTTGTTTATTCGGCCTCTTCATATCACTACTATCTTTAAGCTTTCCTTAGATGTAATTGAAAATTTCACTTACCTGAAGCAGATTTCTAATGCTAGTTTAAAAAATACCATATATTCATTTTTGAAATTCTAATAGATTAAATACTTGTTAAGCAATTGATTCAACCAATCAGATTAATTGATAAATTAAAGTTTTGACAGATTGAAATGGTTATACTTTAAAACGATTTAGTAACTAGCCTAATACTCATACTTTGCTACCCAATTTTATATTTTTATTAGTTTAATCTTTTTTTCCCTTTTCAATTCATAGCAACATAAATTAATCTTTCGTTTTTCAGAGATACATAATTACTCTCCAAAAAAGCATTTCGCAGAAAGCTTTAGCAATTTTTATAAATAAAATAATAAAAATGCTTTTAAAATTTTATTTATAAATGATGCAATTTATGAATGATTTGCTTGATTGTTTAAGTCGAAGTTTTAGAACCAAAGTTTTTGTTTGATTGATTCCCTAAATAAATGGCCTAAGTTATTTGAATAAAAACTTTGAATTGAAATGCTAAATAATAATTAAACTTATTCAATGAGTTATTATCAAGCAAATATGGAGGTCAAAATTAGTTATTTTAAATTTGTGATTATAGCAAAAGCAAAGTGCATTGTTAATGAAGTCTAAAAAATAATTAAACTTATTCAAATGGAATTTTTATCCTAAAAATGAAATCACTGATGCGCTATTATCATTAAGCGTTGTTTTAAGTCTATTATGAATAATTTTAAATTAAGTTGAACCAGAAATTTAATGATATCTTAATCTTAGAGCTAAGACAGCTGATAAGAATCACTTGATTGTTTCTCTGACAGTTGTGCATTTCTCTCACTGCAATCTCTTTACATTTTTGTCATTTTGGTTCATCTCCAAATCTTTTCTCAAATATTTTACTACTACTGCTACTACACCAAACATTCNATTAAAAGTTAAAGTTAAAGAATCAATAATCTGTCTAATCACATATATATTTAATTTTACTCGTAGTACCCGTAGTAATTATCTGTATGCCAAATAAGACTAATTATGCATTTTTGTTGGTTATTTTCGAAGAAAATTTGTTTATAATTCACTGATTTGTAATTTAATTTCATATACTAATGATGCTAATTAGATATTCAATGAATTTCCAACTAGGCTTTTTACAATATATAACAGCCTAATTGTATATTCAACTTCTTTTCATTTATAACAATAGATTTTACAATATTTAGGCATTTTAATATTTTTAATAATTTTGTATAAGTGACAAATATTTGATCACACTGTAATAAAACTATTTGTTTATTCGGCCTCTTCATATCACTACTATCTTTAAGCTTTCCTTAGATGTAATTGAAAATTTCACTTACCTGAAGCAGATTTCTAATGCTAGTTTAAAAAATACCATATATTCATTTTTGAAATTCTAATAGATTAAATACTTGTTAAGCAATTGATTCAACCAATCAGATTAATTGATAAATTAAAGTTTTGACAGATTGAAATGGTTATACTTTAAAACGATTTAGTAACTAGCCTAATACTCATACTTTGCTACCCAATTTTATATTTTTATTAGTTTAATCTTTTTTTCCCTTTTCAATTCATAGCAACATAAATTAATCTTTCGTTTTTCAGAGATACATAATTACTCTCCAAAAAAGCATTTCGCAGAAAGCTTTAGCAATTTTTATAAATAAAATAATAAAAATGCTTTTAAAATTTTATTTATAAATGATGCAATTTATGAATGATTTGCTTGATTGTTTAAGTCGAAGTTTTAGAACCAAAGTTTTTGTTTGATTGATTCCCTAAATAAATGGCCTAAGTTATTTGAATAAAAACTTTGAATTGAAATGCTAAATAATAATTAAACTTATTCAATGAGTTATTATCAAGCAAATATGGAGGTCAAAATTAGTTATTTTAAATTTGTGATTATAGCAAAAGCAAAGTGCATTGTTAATGAAGTCTAAAAAATAATTAAACTTATTCAAATGGAATTTTTATCCTAAAAATGAAATCACTGATGCGCTATTATCATTAAGCGTTGTTTTAAGTCTATTATGAATAATTTTAAATTAAGTTGAACCAGAAATTTAATGATATCTTAATCTTAGAGCTAAGACAGCTGATAAGAATCACTTGATTGTTTCTCTGACAGTTGTGCATTTCTCTCACTGCAATCTCTTTACATTTTTGTCATTTTGGTTCATCTCCAAATCTTTTCTCAAATATTTTACTACTACTGCTACTACACCAAACATTCCTATACTACAACAATTGGAAATAACTATCACTTCTTTTCACTCTCTCCCTTTCCCTCTTTCTCTCTTTCACAATTGCTGTAAAATAATAAATTATAGGGAAATTTTCTTCAATAATCTCTTTATCGCTGTAATTGTATATTTAAAAATTTCAAAAAAAAATAATGAAAAAAATGATAAGCAATTATTTTAATTTCTGACATTAATAATAGCGTTAATAACACTAAATATAGCGATATCAATAGCGATAGTACTAATTATCTATCATTACTCAACTCTTATTATTATTAATTATTGCTTATCTGAATTTACTTGAAACATTTCAGTTATTGAAAAACAATGATTTTGGAGTGTCTTTAATCCTAATTTTATTTAAAGATATTTTATAATTTTGTATTTGCTACTTCGAAATTATCTGTAACTAATTAACCAAATAATTCCCACTTATCCGATAACAATAAAGTTGCAAGCTAAGTTCTTATTCAACAGTACCACTTCGAAATTATCTGTAATACACTGAATATACTAAATGAAAAAAATTCCATTAAAAAAATAACGAAATACTTTCAATATTCAATAAGTCAATCAATTATTCCTTTCATCAGAGTATTAATTAATGTTTTTTTTTTCATCCATTAACTTTAAGCTTAACAATTTTAATAATTTATAACAAAATAACATAACAAATAGTAAATTATGAAAAATTCATCATGAAATATTTTATTGCTTTACATAGCTATTTAAAAAAATTTTAACTCATTAATAATTTTTGATAATATTTTATTGCTTTACATAGCTATTTAAAAAAATTTTAACTCATTAATAATTTTTGATCTTAAAAAATTTACTTTTCATAAATCTTTTATGCTTTGCCATCACTTATTTTAGTGCAATAAGCTAATCATTATTCCTTTCATCAAAGTATTAATCAATTTTTTTTATTTGTTTTTCATTTACTGATATAATAAAATGCAGAAATTTAAAGAAAAAGAAAAAACTCAAATCTGTTTTCTATTACTATAATTCTTATGGAATTAAAAAAATGCATATATTGCACTTTTATTATAATAGTAATTACTGGTACATTTGAAGAAGTTTTAAAAGACAAAAACTGGATGAAAAATTATTATGCTTGTTCCAAGAGATTAACTAGTAATTTTTATTTGTTTTAGCATCTATCTTAACTTTTCTTTATTTTTCTTCGGAAGTTTTTGTCAATAAATCTTTTACAGTATATAAAGCTACTTTCATTTTAAATTCACTTTATTCATCATTATTTACCTCTCTTTTTTGTCTCCCTTTCTTTCTTTTTCTCGCCTTTATTCTCTTTTAAAAGTGTACTTTTTTTTAAATAGTATATCGTATATTTTTTAAATCGTTTATGCACATACATTCGTTCTTATATTATTGCAACAAAATATTTGCAAAAGAGATATATTTGCAGTATTTTATTATTATAATAATAAATATATTTAAAAAATGTGATTTTATTAATTGAAATTCTGAGAAAATTTCATTTTATCCTTTGAACTGATGATATTTTTGGTAATAAATACTTTGTTTTTTAATTACTTGTTAATTTTTAATTAATTCTTCTTTTCTCCCTTTTTCTTAACTTTTTATATTTTTAAAATAATTAATCGTAATAAATTAATAAAAAGAAGATAATTCTTTAATTCGCTGTATTTCGTGGGCACAAATTAATTTTTTTTTGGCAAATACTTGATAACTCAACTGTCGACTTTTCTTCTCCATATTAAAATTCAAAGAAGTAAGTGAAATTGTTCTTTAAAAAAAACGAAGTTAGTATAAGTTTACTAAAATCAATATTTCCTGATCACTTATTATGCATATCAATCAATGTTTAGATGATCAAAAATCACATCAGAATTTTTTTTATTGCTTAAATTGTCTGAAATATAAGTCTAACTTTATTTTTTTATTGAAAAATAGATAAAATTATCAAAAGATTTTTTCTGTCTATGCAAATATCGTATAGCTTTTGAATTACTTAATTTTAATATTTCGCAAATACTTTTCCATCGCATTAAAGAAAATAAAATTTTAATGAATTTAAAAGTGCTTCAATTATCGAGACATAAAACTAATTTTATTTCAATATTGCCTATTTATAAGATGCTTGAACTTGATGACAACGAGTTTTGTATTGGAAAATATGTTTAAATAATTTCGAATTACTAAAACTACAAATGATTGCTGAAAAAAAGTTTCAATAACATTTAATCAATAAAGAATAATCAAACATATTGACATCTGATAAATAAAATAAAGAAAAAATGAAATTTGTATTGACATTAAAATTGAAATCTTCTTCATAAATATTCGATAAATCGATGATTTTTTTTTAAAGACTAATCAACGTTATGTAAACAGTAAATAGATGGCATTTAAATGAAATGAAAGGAAAAACATTTTTTTTTAAATAATGAAAAAAAACAAAAAAAATCATTTTTTTGAATTTTTTTCTTATTTTATTAATTTTCAGTTGATCACTTTTTAATCAGCATAATAAAAGATGAAAAAGAATGGAAAAGAAATTCGAGTTTTCCAGTTTGTTCTAATGCATCATTTTGTTAATTTGTTAAATGCTTATAAGAAATTAAAATTCCATTAAATTATTATGGTGTAATTTTCAAATTATTTGGTTATTATAGTATTCACAAATCGATAAATTAATTCATTTAGTAGTTTTTAATTTTGGGTTTTTCCTAAAAACATAAACTGGATTTGATAGTAATTTAATTTTTTTCATTATCATTATAAATTATATTTATTATTATCTGTTTATTATTAATTATTATTATGTTTAGTATTATTATTAATTATTATTATTAATATAGTTGCCATTGCTATCATTTATTATTATTAATTATTGTTATTATTTAGCATTACGTGTGCCAGATATGTATGCGAATGTTACAATTAAACACGTAAAATTTTACGTTTCAACGAAATTAACAAAAGCTTTTACACCTTCCGAGTTTAATTTATCAACACTTTCGATCAAACTGTCTATAAGATTATTATCATTATTATTATTAATTAAGGTTAATACCATTACTATTGTTACAAATTGTCCATAAGATATTATTATTCTAATCTAATATGCCATAGTATTAATGTGCAAATGCATATGAAATATTAATTTATATGAAACTATTGAAATAATTCTATTTATGCGATAAGCGTACTCACGTGATAAATATTCACGTATGATCTAAAGAATTATTTAATGATAAAAACAATCAAATTTTTGAATCGTTTCTGTGATAACATTTTTCGTGAAACCTCAAACTTGGGTAATTAAAACTTTATTTAACATAAAACAAATCAACATCATAATAGCGCATTATACATATCGCACAGATGCTGCACAGTTATAAAACGCTAAACATTACTAGAGAGCTGAAACTCCAACCACACTATAAATATACAATTGTAAAAAATGATTAATTGCAATTAAGAGATGGTGTTGGATAAATGTGAATTTGAGAATAAAGGAAATCTGTTGAAGGATAGATATTTCTTTGCTACAATATCTATTACATGCATTTAATTCTCACATATCTCATACGGTATAATGTGTGTAAAGC
>SSBO01000012.1:13650937-13675722 GCA_005281725.1 Wuchereria bancrofti | reverse complement strand
ATCAATTTATTAGAAATAATTTTCAAAATTTTAAACATTTATGCTTTTTTATTTGATAATATCAAAAAAAGTTTAAACATATTTAAACAAAAAAAAAGATGTTATGCAATAGAAAACAAACAAACGAAACGACAAATTTTATTAAATTTCAAGATTTAGAAACAAAGGCAAAAAAGAAAAACTTTACATTCCATTTTTCCCTTTAAAAAATATCTTATTACATAGTAAAATATCATTGTATACAATTTTTCTTTTTTTTCCACTAAAAGTTGAAGAAGAAAAGAGATGTATATTGCTGATAGCATAAACAAATGTTATGTAAATAGAACAAAGGAAAAAGGAAAGTGAGAGAGAGAGAAGAGAAAAGGGATAATGTATTACACTATACAGCAGTGATAATATTGTTGCAAAGAATAGTATTTTATAATTATTTCAAATATTAATTTGCATTGATTTTTGATTGCATAGGTCATAGGAATGCCTAAGACATAACTATGTTTAAATAATTTAATTTGAACGATTTTTGTTTTAATTTACAACGCATGCAATAATTTTTTGTTTATTTTTAGATTTTAACTACTTTTATTTGTTTCTTGATTTTCTTCTTCTGCTCTGAAGAATAACATTTATACAGTTTATTTTAAATACTAATTTGAATTAACTTTGTATTGATACAAGATTATGGTTTAAACTAAGTGAAAGAGAGAGGTTGGATTGAAATAGGANTAACTACTTTTATTTGTTTCTTGATTTTCTTCTTCTGCTCTGAAGAATAACATTTATACAGTTTATTTTAAATACTAATTTGAATTAACTTTGTATTGATACAAGATTATGGTTTAAACTAAGTGAAAGAGAGAGGTTGGATTGAAATAGGATAATTAAATAGTAAATCATCATTCAAGCAATCTATCACATTCATGGATAAACTTTAATTATCCATTTAATTTTAGATCTCTCTCTTTCTCTCTCTCTCTATCGAATCTATTCGCAAATACTGTTCTGAAATCTTTTTAATCAAACATGTCAATCAGTGATAGCAATTTTATGTTTCCTTTTTGCTTCCACATTCATTACATTAACTGGTTTAATTAAGTTCTCCCAAAAAGAAAAGATATTATCTTATTATCGTTAATTAGAGGAACAATTTATTTTTATCAAAATGACACATGAAATGACGCAAAAAAGTTTAGATCATAACCGCATATTTTATCAATAATAAATCATTCTTTGATTTTTTTTCTCCTTTATTAAAAAATCGCTATTATCTCTCTCTCTAAAAATTTTTTATTTTCCATTAATGCATTTTTATTTTTCCATTTTTCTTTTCTTGAAAAATATAATCCAAATAAGGCAGTATATAACAAGAAAATCTTTATAAACTAACTTCGAGATAATAATCAATCAGATTTGTTGAAATTTTTTTGAGAAAAAGTGATAGGAAATATTTCAAATTCCCCGAAAAATAGGCATAGATGAGCTGTATATGATAATTTCTTCGGTTCATTTATAAATCTTTAATGATACTCAAACATCACGCAGCACTGTTCAAATGTAATACCATATCACTCAGGCATATACTTAGCCAGCATACTGTATCATTCTGGCATGTTATTGTATTGTCCACACCTGATACTATGTATTAAGTAAAGTAGCAAAAATAAGAAAACTATATTGTTGTATGCATTATTTGATCCTGATAATACAAAAAATTAAGAAGTTATTCAGATTGACTGGAACATATCTCAAAAATCACAGAATGCAAAATAAAATTTGAAATCGAAAATATGAGTCTTTACTTTTATCGGGATGAAGATTTGACGAAAGAATTAATCTAAGTTTTTTTATATCGAGTTTAATAGTAATCATAACTAATATAACTAATCCGAGTTTTTATCTTTTTAATATCGAGTTTAATAGTTAAAAAAGCTAGTTGAGTTGCAAAATAGTAGTAGTAATCTTATTATTTAGATACTTCAGTATTAAATTAAAACAATAAAATTACTAGTTCATTTCATTTTCTGTTTTACTTTTCAGTTTATGACATATGTTGTTGGTGGCGACAACTTGTCAACAATATTTGTAATGATCCATCACGAACATCGAAATGTTGGAACACTGTTTTTATTGACGTTAGGTAATTCTTCTTTCTTTTTTTTCCTCTAATTCTATTTGTTTATTTCTAATTCACGAAAAAATAAACTTAGTGTAAATTATCTTGCATTTTACATGAATACTTAAGCAAGAAGATCAAATAAGTGTTTAAATATCATCAATAAAGCATGCAGATTTTAAATTTACATAATAAAAATAATTTTCAATAGCTATCCCGTATAGATAATGCCTCGAGTTTTTGTTCTTTTTTCTTTTGTTTTCCTTTAACAGAAATAAAAATTGTGAAAATTTTACTTTCTTCAATAATCAATGACATGAAAAATAGCAAACAGTTAAATAAAAGACTCAATCAATTTATATTTATAGTGTTAATTATTCAATTTTTTGCATAATTGTTTTCCTTTTGAAAGTGCATTTCTTCGAGGTTTACTTTTTAGAGAAATTTGTTAGGCTTTATTTTTGATGTAATGTTCTGTTGATGAAATCGGAATTTCATACATCTCAGTGATAAAATTGAAATTTGATTGATATGACATTTTGGTATGTAACTTTGTACAGCATCAATTTTTAATCTTCAAGAAATATTCTCGTTTTATTATCGATGACATGTATTCTCGTCTTTTTTTCTACTATATCTTGTTAACTATTTATTTGTTCCATTTTCGATTTAACAAATATAATTTAAAATTTCAAATAAATTGAATATAGGCGCCATTTTCAAATTTCCATATTTGGCACCAAAAATTGACCCAAATAATTCTCTTACTAAAAAAATTATATTAATATTGATCGACATGATCATCGTTAAGATACATAAGATCGATTGATGATAATTTAAAGAAAAATTCAATGATAAAAGGATAAAGGGGAAGGTTGTGAAGAGAGAAGGAAGATAATTTTTGGAGAAAAGTGCGAGTTCTAGAGATGATTAAGCTATATGAATTATTTGATTATAATTTTAATTTTTAAAATAATTTTTAAAAAAAAAAGCTAAAATAAAGAAATGGAATGGGGTGAATTAGAATAGAAAGGAATGCACATCATTCAGTGAGAGTGAAAAAGGATAAATGTGCTTTTGAAATTTTGTTTCCGATAAAATCAAAAATTCGTCACAATTTCGAAGCATAATTCTTTGTAACTTCTCATAGTTTCATTTGGTGTAAGCTTGTTTATCTTTTTTTTTTTCTGTTTTATTTTTTGTTTTAGTTAATAAATATTTTACTTCTTTATCTTTATTTTTCGTTCAAATAATTGAAAATTTGAATGATATAAGATTAAATTTTAGGTTTAGTTGTATTTTTTTCAATAATATGTTAAATTTTCTGTTAAGCGTGAAAAAAGAATAATAAATGTGAAAAAAGAAGAAAGAAACTACGACAGTTCTTTCTCCTATACAAATTTGAATTGTAAAAATTGCTTAATAAGTGAATTACACTAAAATTTGAAGTTAAATAATTTTTATTAGGATTTTAATCAAAATTTCAAAATATGCAAATTTAGCCCAAAAAGTTAAGAAAAGGAGTAAATTCATTTGAAATATTACAATAATAAAATCAACAAATAATATATGTAAATAAATATTAAATATAATTGTCTACAAACTTCTAAAATGGTTAGATTATGTGACAATTTTGATAAAAACTCTAGCGAGAAAAAAATTTAGTTCGAAGTTTTCCAATTTCCATCGTATTTTCATCACTTTTCATCATTTCTGATAATAATACATAACAATAATAAAGAATCATTTGTAGTAATACTAAAATAAGGTAATAATGTAGCAAACTCAAAACAAAGAAAGAAAATGATAATAAGAAAAGTTTTTATCATGAAAATTATCTACTTGTTTTAAAAATCATTCAAAAAAATTTTTGACAATTATTATGTGTTCAATATTTAATTACTATATATTCNTTAAATAAAAGACTCAATCAATTTATATTTATAGTGTTAATTATTCAATTTTTTGCATAATTGTTTTCCTTTTGAAAGTGCATTTCTTCGAGGTTTACTTTTTAGAGAAATTTGTTAGGCTTTATTTTTGATGTAATGTTCTGTTGATGAAATCGGAATTTCATACATCTCAGTGATAAAATTGAAATTTGATTGATATGACATTTTGGTATGTAACTTTGTACAGCATCAATTTTTAATCTTCAAGAAATATTCTCGTTTTATTATCGATGACATGTATTCTCGTCTTTTTTTCTACTATATCTTGTTAACTATTTATTTGTTCCATTTTCGATTTAACAAATATAATTTAAAATTTCAAATAAATTGAATATAGGCGCCATTTTCAAATTTCCATATTTGGCACCAAAAATTGACCCAAATAATTCTCTTACTAAAAAAATTATATTAATATTGATCGACATGATCATCGTTAAGATACATAAGATCGATTGATGATAATTTAAAGAAAAATTCAATGATAAAAGGATAAAGGGGAAGGTTGTGAAGAGAGAAGGAAGATAATTTTTGGAGAAAAGTGCGAGTTCTAGAGATGATTAAGCTATATGAATTATTTGATTATAATTTTAATTTTTAAAATAATTTTTAAAAAAAAAAGCTAAAATAAAGAAATGGAATGGGGTGAATTAGAATAGAAAGGAATGCACATCATTCAGTGAGAGTGAAAAAGGATAAATGTGCTTTTGAAATTTTGTTTCCGATAAAATCAAAAATTCGTCACAATTTCGAAGCATAATTCTTTGTAACTTCTCATAGTTTCATTTGGTGTAAGCTTGTTTATCTTTTTTTTTTTCTGTTTTATTTTTTGTTTTAGTTAATAAATATTTTACTTCTTTATCTTTATTTTTCGTTCAAATAATTGAAAATTTGAATGATATAAGATTAAATTTTAGGTTTAGTTGTATTTTTTTCAATAATATGTTAAATTTTCTGTTAAGCGTGAAAAAAGAATAATAAATGTGAAAAAAGAAGAAAGAAACTACGACAGTTCTTTCTCCTATACAAATTTGAATTGTAAAAATTGCTTAATAAGTGAATTACACTAAAATTTGAAGTTAAATAATTTTTATTAGGATTTTAATCAAAATTTCAAAATATGCAAATTTAGCCCAAAAAGTTAAGAAAAGGAGTAAATTCATTTGAAATATTACAATAATAAAATCAACAAATAATATATGTAAATAAATATTAAATATAATTGTCTACAAACTTCTAAAATGGTTAGATTATGTGACAATTTTGATAAAAACTCTANTTCAGTGAGAGTGAAAAAGGATAAATGTGCTTTTGAAATTTTGTTTCCGATAAAATCAAAAATTCGTCACAATTTCGAAGCATAATTCTTTGTAACTTCTCATAGTTTCATTTGGTGTAAGCTTGTTTATCTTTTTTTTTTTCTGTTTTATTTTTTGTTTTAGTTAATAAATATTTTACTTCTTTATCTTTATTTTTCGTTCAAATAATTGAAAATTTGAATGATATAAGATTAAATTTTAGGTTTAGTTGTATTTTTTTCAATAATATGTTAAATTTTCTGTTAAGCGTGAAAAAAGAATAATAAATGTGAAAAAAGAAGAAAGAAACTACGACAGTTCTTTCTCCTATACAAATTTGAATTGTAAAAATTGCTTAATAAGTGAATTACACTAAAATTTGAAGTTAAATAATTTTTATTAGGATTTTAATCAAAATTTCAAAATATGCAAATTTAGCCCAAAAAGTTAAGAAAAGGAGTAAATTCATTTGAAATATTACAATAATAAAATCAACAAATAATATATGTAAATAAATATTAAATATAATTGTCTACAAACTTCTAAAATGGTTAGATTATGTGACAATTTTGATAAAAACTCTAGCGAGAAAAAAATTTAGTTCGAAGTTTTCCAATTTCCATCGTATTTTCATCACTTTTCATCATTTCTGATAATAATACATAACAATAATAAAGAATCATTTGTAGTAATACTAAAATAAGGTAATAATGTAGCAAACTCAAAACAAAGAAAGAAAATGATAATAAGAAAAGTTTTTATCATGAAAATTATCTACTTGTTTTAAAAATCATTCAAAAAAATTTTTGACAATTATTATGTGTTCAATATTTAATTACTATATATTCACATGTGTATTTATTTAATAAAAGAAAAAATCATTTAATTATTATTAAAAAGTTCTCTTTTTTTTGTTTTTTGCACACAAATTACACTGAGGAAACATATTTTTACTTTCAAATAATTCAAATTTAACTGAAACTTTGTTTTTAACACTTATCATTTGATGGCAGGAAAATAGACATAGCGTGAGAGAAAAACAAAGAGAGAGAGGGGAGAAAGAGGAAGATGTAGTAGATAGATAAGAAATGAATTCTCGAATAAAAATGAACCTGAAATTCGTTTTTTTCTTCTCAATATACATTTTTAATTGGCAATCAATATCTTTTTTCTGTTCATCCATTCCTTTTTCCATCCTTTTTCGAAATTCCGTTTTTCCTATCCTTATACTTTGTTATCATTTCCTCCCGCGGTAGTATAATACTTTTTCCTCTTTTTTTCATCAAAAAAAAGTTTCACAGTTAATTTGTTTATAAAAATAACTAAATGTGAAATTTACCCAATTTTATCTGATTCGACAAATCATTTTTGATATAAATTCATTTTAATTTGATCTGATTTATTTCAAGTTTCAATTCATTTCCTTCAAATGCTATATTAATTTATTATTTTTATTTATTCAAAATTTGCTTTTTATTACTTTGGTATTATGTTTAAAATTTTCTGTCGCTAAATATTCATTTAATTTGATTTTTTTCATAAGTTATCTTAATAATATTGATTTACTGGCATACAATTATTAATGATATTTCATTAATATTCATATTTGTATCGTTTTTACGTTTATTATTTATTATTAGCGATTTTTTTCATCTTATTATATTCGTACTTCAAAATGAAAAGTCATATGACCAACGTCACTTCGTTATCATTTATTATTACATATTTATTATCGTTATTATTACAAATTGTGAAATAATTTATTAAGTTTCGAAATTCATAGATAATCCAAATGTTATATTTAGGATGAAATAAATTATTCTTATAATTAATTCTACTATAATTATATAAAGCTATGTCAATAAATTTAATTTTTCATTGCTGTACTTAAGTACTTTTTTTCAAAAAAGAGTTCTCTCTCGCATACCATTAAATCGATTCTGCGTTTCAGCTCTTAAGCAAAAAGTGCAAAATTTCTGTTAAAGCAACTTTATCTGTTTAAGTTCACTTTTATACTAAAATATTTGTTCGATTTATTGTTTTCATTTTTTTTTCATTTCGTGCCATCAAGTTTTATTACTTTCCCTAGTTCACATCTGTAGAATAAATCTAAACAAGCTTTTATATAAAATTCTATTTTTCGTTTCTAACAACTTAAAAAACAAAAACTATCCATCTTAGCTTAAATATTAGCCTTAACTTTAACTACAATATCATGCTAGACCTTTCATTTTTCTTTTTCATCCTAATCTTTGCAATTGTATGTTTTTAATTTAATATTAAATTAGATTTTTTTAGATTTTTAGTGTTTACAGTAAATTTTTATTGAATCTATAATGTATCACATTTCATGCACTAAGCGCTAAATTTTCTCTTTCCACCTTTGCTTTTTTTCCTTATCTTAACTTCTATGCATTTATGATTTTGAACAATCTTTTCAAAAAATTTAGTCTTTAACAAACTGTAGTTCTTTTTTAAATCTGATAAGACAACTTGTTTTTATTTATACGCTTCGAGAAATTCTAAAACTCTTACATCAAGCTTATTGAAACTTTTTTGTTCGAAAAAGCCACTCTATTTGCTAAATTGATTCCATCGATCATAAATATTTTCATATTAATATATAAGATCATCTATGAATGTTTCACCATCTTTATCAGCATAAATTGACAAAAATCAGATCATCTACTGATAATGCATTTTTTTCGAAAATTTATTTTGAAAATATTCGGAAATATATCCNCATTTCCTCCCGCGGTAGTATAATACTTTTTCCTCTTTTTTTCATCAAAAAAAAGTTTCACAGTTAATTTGTTTATAAAAATAACTAAATGTGAAATTTACCCAATTTTATCTGATTCGACAAATCATTTTTGATATAAATTCATTTTAATTTGATCTGATTTATTTCAAGTTTCAATTCATTTCCTTCAAATGCTATATTAATTTATTATTTTTATTTATTCAAAATTTGCTTTTTATTACTTTGGTATTATGTTTAAAATTTTCTGTCGCTAAATATTCATTTAATTTGATTTTTTTCATAAGTTATCTTAATAATATTGATTTACTGGCATACAATTATTAATGATATTTCATTAATATTCATATTTGTATCGTTTTTACGTTTATTATTTATTATTAGCGATTTTTTTCATCTTATTATATTCGTACTTCAAAATGAAAAGTCATATGACCAACGTCACTTCGTTATCATTTATTATTACATATTTATTATCGTTATTATTACAAATTGTGAAATAATTTATTAAGTTTCGAAATTCATAGATAATCCAAATGTTATATTTAGGATGAAATAAATTATTCTTATAATTAATTCTACTATAATTATATAAAGCTATGTCAATAAATTTAATTTTTCATTGCTGTACTTAAGTACTTTTTTTCAAAAAAGAGTTCTCTCTCGCATACCATTAAATCGATTCTGCGTTTCAGCTCTTAAGCAAAAAGTGCAAAATTTCTGTTAAAGCAACTTTATCTGTTTAAGTTCACTTTTATACTAAAATATTTGTTCGATTTATTGTTTTCATTTTTTTTTCATTTCGTGCCATCAAGTTTTATTACTTTCCCTAGTTCACATCTGTAGAATAAATCTAAACAAGCTTTTATATAAAATTCTATTTTTCGTTTCTAACAACTTAAAAAACAAAAACTATCCATCTTAGCTTAAATATTAGCCTTAACTTTAACTACAATATCATGCTAGACCTTTCATTTTTCTTTTTCATCCTAATCTTTGCAATTGTATGTTTTTAATTTAATATTAAATTAGATTTTTTTAGATTTTTAGTGTTTACAGTAAATTTTTATTGAATCTATAATGTATCACATTTCATGCACTAAGCGCTAAATTTTCTCTTTCCACCTTTGCTTTTTTTCCTTATCTTAACTTCTATGCATTTATGATTTTGAACAATCTTTTCAAAAAATTTAGTCTTTAACAAACTGTAGTTCTTTTTTAAATCTGATAAGACAACTTGTTTTTATTTATACGCTTCGAGAAATTCTAAAACTCTTACATCAAGCTTATTGAAACTTTTTTGTTCGAAAAAGCCACTCTATTTGCTAAATTGATTCCATCGATCATAAATATTTTCATATTAATATATAAGATCATCTATGAATGTTTCACCATCTTTATCAGCATAAATTGACAAAAATCAGATCATCTACTGATAATGCATTTTTTTCGAAAATTTATTTTGAAAATATTCGGAAATATATCCCAATATATTTCAATATTGCCAGGATATATCATTACAAAATAAGATCTCAGAAATGCAAAATCCAGAAAATAAATATATTTTTTACCACTATCTATTATATTATTGTTAAATTTCCATTATCATCTAGAAGATAATTAATATTTATGAAAGAATTTCAAAGTCGTAATATTTCTGCATTTTGCTAATATGTTTTAGTTAATTTCATCGATAAATTAAGTGATATTTGTAATTCTTTAAAGTGATATCGAAAAATTAATTTTTTCATTAATTCGTCAATGACATTCAATTTTCAATTTTTGAATGCTATGCTTTATCAAGTGCTTGTGCAAACTCTTATTGGGCATTAATTTTAGTTTGAAAAACCTATTTTGTATCTGAGGTGATAAAATATTCAACTATTGAAGGATATTTATTTGGAGAGCAAAGATTGGTATGACCATTTTAGAGCAAAGATTGGTATGACCATTTTTATTCAGTAAGTTATTTTATTAATATTAAGAAAGAGTAAAGTAATATTATTTTAATTTTTGAAAGTAGAAAGACATAAAAAAATGGACAAATTGCATTAAATGAAGTGTTTCAGAGAAATGTTTTGATTTATGCAATAGTTATGGAAAAAAAGCAAACATTGTAGTGTTAAATGAAATTATGACTAAAGTTTAAAAATTGCAATAAATTTGGTAAGAAAATTTAAGAGCANAAGCTATGTCAATAAATTTAATTTTTCATTGCTGTACTTAAGTACTTTTTTTCAAAAAAGAGTTCTCTCTCGCATACCATTAAATCGATTCTGCGTTTCAGCTCTTAAGCAAAAAGTGCAAAATTTCTGTTAAAGCAACTTTATCTGTTTAAGTTCACTTTTATACTAAAATATTTGTTCGATTTATTGTTTTCATTTTTTTTTCATTTCGTGCCATCAAGTTTTATTACTTTCCCTAGTTCACATCTGTAGAATAAATCTAAACAAGCTTTTATATAAAATTCTATTTTTCGTTTCTAACAACTTAAAAAACAAAAACTATCCATCTTAGCTTAAATATTAGCCTTAACTTTAACTACAATATCATGCTAGACCTTTCATTTTTCTTTTTCATCCTAATCTTTGCAATTGTATGTTTTTAATTTAATATTAAATTAGATTTTTTTAGATTTTTAGTGTTTACAGTAAATTTTTATTGAATCTATAATGTATCACATTTCATGCACTAAGCGCTAAATTTTCTCTTTCCACCTTTGCTTTTTTTCCTTATCTTAACTTCTATGCATTTATGATTTTGAACAATCTTTTCAAAAAATTTAGTCTTTAACAAACTGTAGTTCTTTTTTAAATCTGATAAGACAACTTGTTTTTATTTATACGCTTCGAGAAATTCTAAAACTCTTACATCAAGCTTATTGAAACTTTTTTGTTCGAAAAAGCCACTCTATTTGCTAAATTGATTCCATCGATCATAAATATTTTCATATTAATATATAAGATCATCTATGAATGTTTCACCATCTTTATCAGCATAAATTGACAAAAATCAGATCATCTACTGATAATGCATTTTTTTCGAAAATTTATTTTGAAAATATTCGGAAATATATCCCAATATATTTCAATATTGCCAGGATATATCATTACAAAATAAGATCTCAGAAATGCAAAATCCAGAAAATAAATATATTTTTTACCACTATCTATTATATTATTGTTAAATTTCCATTATCATCTAGAAGATAATTAATATTTATGAAAGAATTTCAAAGTCGTAATATTTCTGCATTTTGCTAATATGTTTTAGTTAATTTCATCGATAAATTAAGTGATATTTGTAATTCTTTAAAGTGATATCGAAAAATTAATTTTTTCATTAATTCGTCAATGACATTCAATTTTCAATTTTTGAATGCTATGCTTTATCAAGTGCTTGTGCAAACTCTTATTGGGCATTAATTTTAGTTTGAAAAACCTATTTTGTATCTGAGGTGATAAAATATTCAACTATTGAAGGATATTTATTTGGAGAGCAAAGATTGGTATGACCATTTTAGAGCAAAGATTGGTATGACCATTTTTATTCAGTAAGTTATTTTATTAATATTAAGAAAGAGTAAAGTAATATTATTTTAATTTTTGAAAGTAGAAAGACATAAAAAAATGGACAAATTGCATTAAATGAAGTGTTTCAGAGAAATGTTTTGATTTATGCAATAGTTATGGAAAAAAAGCAAACATTGTAGTGTTAAATGAAATTATGACTAAAGTTTAAAAATTGCAATAAATTTGGTAAGAAAATTTAAGAGCAAAAAAAGGAAAATTCTATTATTAAATAGAATATAATAGCTTATTTATAACCGTCCTTTATTGTATATGTATTTATTTAGATGTTCTATTCATATTTACATTGGTGATATGCATGTGTAAACAGCGAAATAATTCAAACATTTAAAATAACAAACATCTGAAAAAAAATTCAATTTTGAAAAAGTAAATTTAAAATTTTGATAAAATATAAACTACAAATCTTTCAAATAAGCAAAAAAAGAAAAAATAGAAAGGAATTTAAAAAAATTAGAAAGGAGAAAAGCAAGAGGAAGAGAGAATGGAGGTATGAAATAAAGGTGAAAACGGGCGAAAATTAAAAAATAATCAAATGATTGAAATTTTTTAAGCAAATTCATATAAATTTTGTATAATTTTTTTTAATCGAAAATGAAAAAAGATGGAAAAAACATAAGAAAGTGAAAGGAAGAGAAAGAAAAAAGAGAGGAAGAAAAAATATATCACATAGGTTGTTGTCATCGATTTTAATACTAACAAATTAACACCATCAAAACTCTTTTAGTTTCTTTTCAAAAAAATATCATATTTTTCCTATTGAAATTGTCAAATATCAATCCATTTCTCTCTCTTTCTCTCTCTATTCGTCTCTCACCAACTTATTTTATCCAAAAAATTTTTCCTCATTTATTTCCTTCCAATACTTTTTTTCTCAGCTGCTACATGACCGATATTTTTATTCGAGAAAAGCAGAAATAAAAATTAAAAAAAACAAAAGAAAAAGTTGAAATAATTTCTCGTGTTTGAATACCTTTTTTTTAGAATGAGAGAAAAGGGTTGGAAAAGCAAAAAAAAGAAATGAGATAATTTTACTGATTTGATGAAAATTACTTTTTTTCCTTCCTTTTTCTCTCTACCTCCTCATTTCCTCTTTTTTTGTCCATTTTTTCTATTTTTCCTATAATCTTGGCTTTTTTTTGTTTTTTTGCTGAATAAAAATATTTAAAATTCTTAAAATTTCCTTGATATGTACAAACACCAATATTATCAAATCGATGATTGTTTTGCTAATAATTTTTTTTCAAGTAAAATTTCATTTTATTTAGTGTAAAAACACTTTTGAATCATATTTTCATTATACCACAATTCTTCCTTTTGTTATTCTTTCTGGAGTGAATGTATTAATTTGCAAAATTAATTCACTTAATTAAATTTTTTAATTTTTATTTTCCTAAAAAACTATTTTAACTGTAGAATTTCTTTATTTCCTTTATTTTAATTGTTTTCTAAATTGATTTTAACGTTTGATTTAAAATTTGCGTTTTTATTTATTGTTTATTTTTATGTCAAATCGGTGAATACTAATTTTATTCCATTTGTATTACTCGTTCGCTCACTTTTCATTCATAGAAGAAAATTTCAAAATTTTCATTAATTACTAAGTTATCAAATTTAGTTTTAGATAATTTAATATTTTGATATAATATAACATTGAAAAAAGAGTAGCATTTTTTCTTTTTCTACATCTCTATAAATAATTAATTCAAATATTACTTTTTCCTCAAATCGATTTATAAATTTATATGATAGTATAAACAAAATGAATTAAATGAACATGTTCACATTGTACCTTTCTTTTCAATTATTCCTTTTCTCTGATTTACTCTATTTTCATTTCTTTTTTCAATGTTATTTTAATGAATTTTCATTTAATGAATTCCTATTACGATTTCTTACTTCAGTTAGAACTTCAGTTCTCACTTCAGTTAGTGCTATTTTTTCTTTTGTTTTGAATTCTTCTTAGTCATATCCGGTCTAAATTTTGATTCAATAAGAACTTAATCAGCAGCCATATAGATGATCTTTTAATATTTTGATAAAATAGATGTAAGATTTTGAAGTTTATGTTTACTTAAAAAAGTTCTTGGAGACTAGAAAAATTGGAATTAATTATTAAACTTTCAATTAATTCTATGATTTTGGGTTACATTTGGAAGTGGTAACAGAATTATTATATTTGCAAATTATTATCAAAGTTATCAATATAAATATATATTGAAGCAATCATTGATTAATTACTACTTAATCTTTGTCCAATGATTTTGTTGTGATAAGTATATTTTTGGTACTCATTCATTCCATTTCAAATTATTTGTTTCATTCGTAAATAAATTAACGAAATTAAAATTTTATGTGCTAAGAAATTTGCTTCTTTTTTCAGACATTTATGTCTTTTTTCCACTTTTTTGCCTTTTTTGAACCAAATCATTTTTACGAATTCTTCGTTGCTTTGAAAGTCAGCAAAACTTTTGAAAAAAATTTTAAAACTAATGGGCTCATATAACTTCATAGGCTCATTTGATCTATGATCAATTTAATATTTTCGCTGTTTTTTGTCCTTATTTTTTGAAATTTAAGTCAAATTTTATTTAAACTCGACATCGGTTTATTGAATCTATAACAATCAATCAATTTTTATGTATTTAATCAATCCTTGCTTACAACTAAATATGATCTTTATAATATTTAATTATATGTTTTTCATTATTATAATTACATTTCAAAAATGATAAAAAAAAGAGTCATGTAACATTTAGAAAAATGGACGAATTAAAATGACCCCACTGTAATCAGTTAAGTAAGCTTCGATGAAATTTTGGAAAGAGAAGAAACAAAAAAAAAAAAACAGTATTTATTTCCATTACCATTCGTATTTCGCTGTCCGCATATTGTACATAACTAGCAACGATTTTTGCATTTTCAATTTTTTTCATCTTTGTCATCTTCTGCTTTTGCAAACAATAAAGGTCATTTGAAGGACATCGTTTCCAAAAATATAAATTTTGGAGAGTGGAAGAAAAGAGGAAAGAATGAAATAGTTCAAAGTCGGCTATGGATAATATTAATGATACGTAACCATTTGCAACCCAAATATATCCTATCAAAAGTGAAGTGCTGAAATGTAGATTCATAATTAATTAAACCATCAAATTTACCTTTTTAATTAGCAAACTATCTGACATTTAAATGAGCCAATCCAATCTTTGGTCATAAAGCAATAATTTGTAGTAGCCTAAGTCTAAATAACAATATTCCTGCCTTGTGTATATAACTCTGAAGGAGAAACGTTGAAGAAGAATAAATAGTACGAAATCAAGAAATAGAATTAGGAACTTTTTCAATGTTCACATATGTATGTGTATGTATGTGTGCGTATGTGAGTGTATGTAAGAGTATGATGTNTCTTAGTCATATCCGGTCTAAATTTTGATTCAATAAGAACTTAATCAGCAGCCATATAGATGATCTTTTAATATTTTGATAAAATAGATGTAAGATTTTGAAGTTTATGTTTACTTAAAAAAGTTCTTGGAGACTAGAAAAATTGGAATTAATTATTAAACTTTCAATTAATTCTATGATTTTGGGTTACATTTGGAAGTGGTAACAGAATTATTATATTTGCAAATTATTATCAAAGTTATCAATATAAATATATATTGAAGCAATCATTGATTAATTACTACTTAATCTTTGTCCAATGATTTTGTTGTGATAAGTATATTTTTGGTACTCATTCATTCCATTTCAAATTATTTGTTTCATTCGTAAATAAATTAACGAAATTAAAATTTTATGTGCTAAGAAATTTGCTTCTTTTTTCAGACATTTATGTCTTTTTTCCACTTTTTTGCCTTTTTTGAACCAAATCATTTTTACGAATTCTTCGTTGCTTTGAAAGTCAGCAAAACTTTTGAAAAAAATTTTAAAACTAATGGGCTCATATAACTTCATAGGCTCATTTGATCTATGATCAATTTAATATTTTCGCTGTTTTTTGTCCTTATTTTTTGAAATTTAAGTCAAATTTTATTTAAACTCGACATCGGTTTATTGAATCTATAACAATCAATCAATTTTTATGTATTTAATCAATCCTTGCTTACAACTAAATATGATCTTTATAATATTTAATTATATGTTTTTCATTATTATAATTACATTTCAAAAATGATAAAAAAAAGAGTCATGTAACATTTAGAAAAATGGACGAATTAAAATGACCCCACTGTAATCAGTTAAGTAAGCTTCGATGAAATTTTGGAAAGAGAAGAAACAAAAAAAAAAAAACAGTATTTATTTCCATTACCATTCGTATTTCGCTGTCCGCATATTGTACATAACTAGCAACGATTTTTGCATTTTCAATTTTTTTCATCTTTGTCATCTTCTGCTTTTGCAAACAATAAAGGTCATTTGAAGGACATCGTTTCCAAAAATATAAATTTTGGAGAGTGGAAGAAAAGAGGAAAGAATGAAATAGTTCAAAGTCGGCTATGGATAATATTAATGATACGTAACCATTTGCAACCCAAATATATCCTATCAAAAGTGAAGTGCTGAAATGTAGATTCATAATTAATTAAACCATCAAATTTACCTTTTTAATTAGCAAACTATCTGACATTTAAATGAGCCAATCCAATCTTTGGTCATAAAGCAATAATTTGTAGTAGCCTAAGTCTAAATAACAATATTCCTGCCTTGTGTATATAACTCTGAAGGAGAAACGTTGAAGAAGAATAAATAGTACGAAATCAAGAAATAGAATTAGGAACTTTTTCAATGTTCACATATGTATGTGTATGTATGTGTGCGTATGTGAGTGTATGTAAGAGTATGATGTGTATGTAACGACGGATGCAATGAATACGAGAATGCTCTTCGAGATAAGGGGTGGAACGTGTTGTCGAGAACGAACAGATGCATAGTGAGGAACAACCCAAAACATGGCTGTAAATCAAGACCTGAACTGTTGTGTATGTGTATACATGTGTCTATGTGTATCTGTGCATGTATGTGTGCATGTATTTGTGTATGTGTACATGCGTGTATGTTCATTTATGAGCATAGTTAAAGAACGCATGTGATTATGTGGTAGTGTGTGGGCATGTATATTATGTATGCATATGTCCATGTTGTAATACATTCGCGAATGGCTAACTGGAAGGAAACTAACTCATATTTTGCTTTTCTACGCTTTCCTACGATCCTTCCCATCCTTCCAATATCCATATATGTCACACCATATATCGTCACACCACATACTATACATCATACCATGTCACATATCAGCATATCATACCATACCATAACCGTATTATACATGTACCATCACACAGCATATATCATATCACCATTTATCATATTATACCACATATACCATGATATGCAAGCATACCACACATATACCGTATGTCACATATCAGTACACCACATATCACCATTTACCATACCATGTCATTATCAGCATACCATATCACACCACATCATATGCCATGCATGTCATATCAGCACATACACCGTACCATCACACCGCATTATGCCACATTATATACCATACCATGTCTCGCATATACCGTATCACCACATACTATATTACACCACATAACCATGGTGTCACACTACATATCATATACCATACAATGTCATATCACATATATCGCACGTCACACTATATATCAGCATATGCCATATCATCCCACTAGCACTATATACCGTATAATAGTACGCCATATACCATATATCAGATATACTATAGCATGTACTATACCATGCCTATATTACAGTATGTCACCACCATATACCATATCATGTTGTGTCATGTACCATGTGGCACTTAATATACCACTCATATACCATATATCCATGTCACATCATGTACATTGCATCATGTAACATACCATATAGTACCGTGCCACACCACACCATATTATCGTACATCATACACATTTACCATACCATACATATACCGAGCAATATCATACTGTATATACTATCATATCATATGTATATCACATCATATCATAGACCATATCATATACCACATATCACACCACGTATCACATATCATATGATATATATCGTACAGTTCATCACATATCATATCATTACATGTTATCACAATCAAACGAAAAGTTAAGGCTTAAACATAATTCCGAAATTTTTATTCAGGAGTATCTAATAAGGCATTAGAAATGATACATTTCATGATATAATAGTGATTATTATTACGGAACGTATTTCGTTACCATTATCATCGCAATTATCATTTATAATGTAACCACATTATTATTCTCTATATTTATTGTAACTCGTTATTTTCTTAATCTCTTCCCATTTTCATTTAGTTCTTTCTAAATGCCAGCCATAAGAATCATGTGGATTATTTTTCCCAAAATGGCTACAATTTGAAATTATCATTATTGAGTTGTAATGGTTCCGAATAGGAAATGCTATAAGATAATCAATCAGCATTTTAAATTATAAGAAAATTATACTATACTAAACTGTCCATCAAATCTATTAATTTTTATGGGAGATAATCAGTCAACATGATCATTTAGTTTCGTAAAATTTAAATTTTAACTCATTATGTTTCAAGAAACTGGAAATTACTTCCGAGTAATTTCATTATTCTTATTTCACAAACTGTTTTACCAAAAATTAAATTTACGATGATTATTGTCTGATATTCTGTTTGGTATTTTATTCTTTTTTCTTCTTTCTTTAATAGGTCTTTTAAAATTTTTTTTTAGTAGGTTTTTTGAACCAAATTTAGATTTCATTTAAATGTTTTACCAAAAATTAAATTTACGATGATTATTGTCTGATATTCTGTTTGGTATTTTATTCTTTTTTCTTCTTTCTTTAATAGGTCTTTTAAAATTTTTTTTTAGTAGGTTTTTTGAACCAAATTTAGATTTCATTTAAATTTAACGCTTGCTTAAATTAAATTGTTTTTGCAGAAATTATATTCTGTTTTGATTTACAGAAATTATATTCTGTTTTGATTTGATTTGAAGACAAGACAACAACAATACCAACTACTACTGTTACTGCAATTATCACTATTAATAATTTTATTATTACTACTACTAATACTGTTATTATATTATCAATAACGACGAGTTTGAAATAAAGTTGACATTTCTGACTAATTATTTATTAACTTTTTTATTATTTATTAAACTCATTCTTTTATTTTCATTCCAATTTCATTCATCTATTAATTAATTAATTATTATTATCAATATTATTACTGTTGTCAATAAATGATACAAACTGCTCAAAAATAAAGAAGGGAAACAAAAAAAAGGAAGAAAAAAGAAAAAAGCAAAAAAAAAAGCGAAAATGTGTAACGTGGATCAATATGAATATTGCTTGTAATTTACATGACGATAATTGTCTAAAATACAAGTAAACAATAACAACAACAACAACCACAACAACAAGAAAAAAATAACATCAGTAATAATTGTTGGCTTACAAAACGGAGATATTATTACTAAAATAAACTTAAATCAGCTTTGAAATACTTGCTGAAAATTCTAAATGTAATTCAATCGTCATATATATATTACTAATATTACTATTATTATACTAATAACTAATGGAGTACTGGCAACGGCCAACAACGTTACAATATCATTATTTTACACAATTTCATCCTATGCTAATAATAGCGAAAATATTTACTATTACTTTATTACTATTACTTTCATTCTTACGAGGTACATTTTGCAGTGCAGAAATTAGTAATATTGATGAAAATGAACAATCAAAAACATTGGGATCAATTGATTCAGCAACTATTGCCGATACATTTTCTGTTAAGGTTTGTTTTCTTATCAAATTTCTTCCTTTCTTTCTTTTTTTATTACACAAAATAAAAATTAATAAAATATAATAATGTTAATTTTAATTAAAATTAAGTGAATGATAACAAATAATAATTAGGGGAGTATATGGAAAAAACTAATATATATTGGAAAATTTTTAATTTTGATTTGTTTAAATAATGAGAAATTTTCACATTTTTACTATTATTTCATGACTAATCACTTCTCTTTTTTTTTCTTCATTGTTTTTTAATTTATGTGAAAACCAATTTATTAAATTATGCTAAGCAAATAAAAAAATTTATTTTCTTCTTTTAACAATACTATTACAAGAAATAATATTATTATTACTTGTTATTACTGTCATTACTTCATCCAGCTGTTATTGCTATTACGTAATATTTTTCAATTTTTTCTAAAAAATTTAATCCTTATTAGATTAGAAATTTAATTCTGTCCTCTTTTTTGCATATTTTTTTTTTCTTTTGATTTGAGAACATTTAATATGCAGTGGTGTTGTGAAAGCTTTACGGACACTAACTGCTCGTGGAGAAAATCGTTTATTCTTATGTAACCACGGCTTAATATCGCATGGTTTATAAATGCTTAAAATGGGAGTGGTTTACATTAAACATAAAACAGCTGCTCATTTTACATAAAGAAAGCGGAAAATATCTAGTTACAGTATAAGCATTATAACAATGGAAAATTAACATGTGTGAATCTCTTTAGATTTGAATAAAGATAACAAAAACGCATTGGAATTCGATGGGAATAAATCTAAGAATTATAAATGAGATAATTAATGAGTCATGGATGGAGGAAATTATTTCTACCTTTTCTTAAGGATTTCTTCCAACTTTCGCGTGTTTCGCGACATTCCGGAGCGAGGAAGTTTGATGGATTTAAGGAATGGATGATTGGGACATAAGATAAAGTAATGGGTTGATTATAAGATTGGTGAATTCCCCTTTCCATTAGAGGTATTTGGACTAATTTCTTAGAAATGAGTTTCCTTCGAATTGGTTTTTTGACACATAAAAAATGAAAAATGCGAGTAATTAGTTTAAATTTTAGTTCTACATTAATTCTTTCAATTTCAAATTTGCTAACTATGCCTCCTGTAATTTCGATCTCTTTCCATTCAGACTTATTAACATTACAAGGCGCTATTAATAACTTATTATCAAGTTTTTTAGCTATGATATCACTTATTTGTAATATTAAGCTAGCAGCTAATGTAGAGTTACTAGTTGATAACCATTCTATTAGAATTAATAAGTTATTTCTATTTTCACAACTTCGTCGTTGTGTTTCAACTAGTTGTTGCTTAAATTGTAAGTTTACAACATCAAAAATACATTGAAATTTAATGTTCGCTGGATCTTTACTTGACTTATTTTCTTCTTCTTCGTCTAGTTCCTTCATAATTAACTGATCCTTGGAATCGAAGTTCATTGTATTTTTTGATTGCCATTGGTCGACTCCTTCATCGATGATTATATCTCCATTCATGAGATGAGGGTTAGAAAAATTACAAGTCGTGTTCTTTATCTTTTCATTTCCCATAAAGGTGAATGATGTTTGCAATTCATCTATGATAACATGCTCCTCGTATATTTGGCCATTATATTTCCCAATTCTTTTATAAAGACAATTACTTGTTACTTGGGTATTGTTCCATAATACGATGCTTGACTCTAATACACATTTACCACTTTGTGTACTGCAGTGATTGGTATCCTTAAGATCCGATAGAAATCCCTTACCATCATAAAGGAGGAGTGATCCCTTTTCTAGTATGAAATTACTAGTTGATTGATATCGTATTCCTAACCAACCGTATGAATATTGTACATTGTTGTTCGTCGTCCATTTATTCTGCTTAATTTTTGTTAACGGTGATCCATTTAATTCCTTCTGATTGTGTAAAATTAGGCATAAATGGGAAGATATAGCAGAAATGATGGTTTCGTCTGAAACTACTGACAAAGATAGTCTCAAAAAAGCTTTGGTACACACTGTTCGAGTAATATTACTACATTTGATTGCAGGTATCCGAATGTGAGTTCGAGTATAAAGTGTAACTTGTGTCAATGTGACATTTTGTTGAGTTATTTCATTACAATCCCATTTATGTGGCATATTAAAAGGAATACCTGATATCCATTTACAATCTTGCTTGGCATTCGTCTTAACTGTGGTTATGAGAATCAGCGACATTAAAATTAGACAGTTTGTTATTGAATTAGAAATTGTTCGGATTCCTTCTCGTATCTGTGTGACCCTTCTGGTTCTTCTAGCAATCGGTTCCTCCGGTTCTGAATTTTGATTTGAGACTTCCGAAGTTGGTTGTTGATCAATTTTGTTGTCTTCAACTTATATGTTAGTGGTCGAGTATTCAGTATACCTTCTATTTCCACCATCAATGTGATCAATTCCTTCTGCCAAAGTAGTTTCCTACCAATAGACTTTCTCATTGCGTTTTTTGTTAGACCAATCAATCGTTCATAGACTCCTTCACTCCATGGAGCTCTTGGAGTTATACTCTTCCAAATGATACCCTTCATTGCTAGGAAGGTTTTTATTTTGGAGGTGTATTTCATAATGGTCTTGAACACCAATTGGAACTGTTTAGCATTATCGCTAAGGATAAGCTTGGGATAGCCTCTTCGTGCACTGAATCTTCTTAATACATGCATGAAGCTCTCAGCTGTCAAATCATCGACTAATTCCAAGTGTATAGCTCTAGTTGTGAAGCATGTGAACAAAGCTATCCATCTTTTGGTCAGACCATTTTCACCTCTTATAGATTACGGGCCTAAGTAATCCAGACCAACATGTTCAAATGTCCGGGTACGAGTAATACGAGTTTCTGGCACATTGGACATAACTGGTAGTTTGAATGGTTTTGCTCTCCATCTTTTACACGCCATGCATTTGTTCAATACGCTCTTTACTTCCGTTCTACCAGAAATTTCTTCTCAATTCTGATAATGTATGAGCGATTCCTGCGTGGCACAAATCTTCGTGTTGATGTTGAATGAGGAGCTTGGTTACAGGATTATGTCTTGGAAGGTATATTAGATTTAAACTGTCTGGATATAATCCTACACTAATGTTATCCAGTCGGCTCCGGCATTTCCATAAGGAATGGGTGTCGCTATAATAAAGATTCCATTTGTTTATTTCCTCTTCATTGATACCTTCCGATTGAGCTTGTATAATCAAAGCTTTCGTAGCGTCGGCTAATTCGTACGATGTTAATCCTGTTCCTATTGGTACTTCTTTCAACCATTCAAACCTTCTTTTCGATATATATCTTATAAATCTTAATGCCCATGCTGTTATTCTTCTTAGTCTTATCCATTTACTAATACGAGTTGCATCAATTAATCGTAACCTCTTAATTGTGATGAGTTTAGTAATAGCCGAGGCCGTACAGATTTTGTGTTCATATTCTTCTTGTTCATAATAAATATTATCCTCCCATTGAGGCCATGTTGATTCTTCATCCCTTAGCCATTGAGGACCAGTCCACCATTGTTCGAACTTTGCGAGTTGAATTGGAGACATGTATCCTTTTGTTGCTATGTCGGCAGGGTTAGATCTGCTTGGCACATATCTGTATGAAAAATTTGCCATTCTTATTTCATCGATTCGATTTTGTATAAATTTTGATAAGAGTCGTGATCGGTTTTTTATCCATTGGAGTGCACAACGGGAATCTGACCATAATGTAACTTCCGCATCTTCGATTTCTAATTGTTTGATAACAAATTTGGTCCGATTAAAATATCTAATAATTCTAGTTTAGGTATTGTTATACCTTTCACAGGAGCTATTCGAGATTTTGCAAAAATCAAAGATGTATTTGTACCTTGTTTTGCATAGACTGCTGCAGCATATGCTGTGGGAGATGCATCGGTAAACACATGAATTTCTAATTGTTGTAAACGATCAGAATCTATGACCATACGTGGAATTTCTATGACTTTTGTTGGCCATCGACTTATAAGAATTTCCCATGTTTCATTGTCGTCATTCTCCAGCGGTTGGTCCCATGATAATTTTCTTTTCCAAAGAGTTTGTAAGAATAGTTTGAATAATAACATTGACGGAATTAAAAATCCCAAAGGATCATATTGAGAGGCAATGAATTGTAAAATTGTCCTTTTTGTTGGGGTTTGGTTATGCCATGGTTTTAAGATTATTCCAATAGAATCAATAACTGGATTCCAGTTGATACCCAGAATCTTTTTTATTTGACTTACTTTGGCTAGGTCGTTCTCGGGAATAAGTTTATTGAAATCGTTGTCATTTGAAAGGAATTCTCGTATATTCATTGAGGCATTCATAAAGATGTCCTTCATTTCGTTGTAAATTTTGAGTGCTTCTTCAGTTCCACTTGCAGGTAATAAAACATTATCGACATAGAGGTTTTTCTTAATTTCTAAAGCGGTTTTGCTTCCATAAGTTTCTAGATGATAATTGAGAGTGGCCGCAAGTAAAAAGGGAGACGCTATTACTTCAAATGGAACCCTCTGAAAGCGATAACATATCAAATTTTCCTTGGTGATTTCTTCTTGAATATCCTTTAACCACAAAAAACGAGTGCAGTTCCTTTCGGATGGGTGTAATTCCAGTTGCAAAAAAGCCTTTTCTATATCTGCTGTTATAACAATTTTCATCATTCTGAAACGAAGTAAAACACCTGCTAAGTCAGGTAGTGTAGTGGGACCACGATATAACATGTTATTCAGACTTTTTTCTCCTTTAATATAGGCCGAAGCATCATAGACAATTCGTAATTTTGTAGTTGTCTTTCCCGGGGTTAGTACTTCATGATGAGGTAAATAATGTAAAATACCTTCTTGATCCATGTTTGCTGTCACTTTCTCAATAATATTCGACAGTAATTGCTCTTTGATTATCTCGTCATAACGTTCGAGCAAAGATTGATTGGATTGAAGTCGTTTGACTAATGTCTTTAATCGTCCATAACAAAGACCATAATTGTCTTGTAAGTTAATCTTCTTATCTTTCCATGGCCAACAAACTTGATACCTATTGTTTTCCTTAGTAATACTATTTTTAAATTGTTTTAGTGCCTCCTCATCGTCTTGATCATTTGGTTGTTCGTTAATCCCTATTACTTCCAATTTCCAAAACTGATCTATATCTGGATTAGTAATGACAGTAGTTACATTAATAGAATTAAGGCTATCAA
>SSBO01000012.1:13562903-13640862 GCA_005281725.1 Wuchereria bancrofti | reverse complement strand
AGTTTTCTGGTTCCTATTTACCTCTTCATTTCTTTGAATTAATATCATTAAAAATTTTCGTAAATCACTTACGGACCAGGTTTCCCTTTCTGTTTTTGTTTGATAGACCTTATCCAGAATCCATGTTGGTAGTTTGCTTTCAATTGTTACTTCGATGCTGGAATGCTCTAAATTCTCGCCTATTGCTTCTAATTGACGAAGGATTTTCTCCATTGCTTCCACTTTTGTTTTCCATTCTTTGTCGTTCCGTTGAATAGAATAAAACTCGTTGTATAATGATTTCTTTATAGTAATAGGATTACCATATTTGTCGATTAAGACCTGTCTTATCAAATCGTAATTCTCTGGAGCTATGTCAAATATTCAAAAATAAACGCTTTCTCCACGAGCCGTTGGTGTCCGTAAAGCTTTCATAACAAATCTTTTGGTGTCCGAGGTGAGGTCAAGATGGCGGCCTCTCTCAGTCAATCAGCGAAACCAACAGTTGGCAGACTGATCGAACTTCTGGACGAGATCAAGAAACTCGGGTTGTTACCACCAGATCGAAACCAGCTACTGGAGGAACAGAAGCAGCAATACGAAATCAAGAAGCAAATCGTCAAGGACAAAGCCAAGCGGCTCGAGATGTATGTTGGGACTTTGGAGACAATCAACCAAAAATGGCTGGACTTCATACAACAGATCACGATAACAACAAAGAGAAAGGAGGAAGAAGAGAAATACGAGAAAATGGTCAACGACAAACAAGGTATTCTTCATATGATTAATAGTAGTAAGGAGGCTATCATTACACTAACATCATATTATAATGATTTTGAATCAGCCTTCCAACAAGAGAAGTCCATGAGTACCAAAGAAAAGATAATGGAGAGACTCTCACCCAGTTATCATTCAACAATAAATCTGCCACAGCTACCACTACCAGTCTTTAGTGGGGATCCAAAATTGTGGCGAGAATTTTGGAACAGTTTTAATGCAGCCATACACCTGCAGGAGATTCCAAATATTCAAAAGCTCACTTATTTGATTTCATGCTTAAAGGGAGAAGCCTTAGAAGCAATAAGAGGGTTTGACATAGCTCCAGAGAATTACGATTTGATAAGACAGGTCTTAATCGACAAATATGGTAATCCTATTACTATAAAGAAATCATTATACAACGAGTTTTATTCTATTCAACGGAACGACAAAGAATGGAAAACAAAAGTGGAAGCAATGGAGAAAATCCTTCGTCAATTAGAAGCAATAGGCGAGAATTTAGAGCATTCCAGCATCGAAGTAACAATTGAAAGCAAACTACCAACATGGATTCTGGATAAGGTCTATCAAACAAAAACAGAAAGGGAAACCTGGTCCGTAAGTGATTTACGAAAATTTTTAATGATATTAATTCAAAGAAATGAAGAGGTAAATAGGAACCAGAAAACTTCACTAGAACAAATCGCAAAAAGAGCACTTCAGTTTCAAAGGGGAAGAGGAACCTCCGCCTTATTTATAACAAAACAATTAAATGAAGTTAAGAACCTTCAGTCTAGTAGTAAAATAAAATTTAACAAGGAAAGAAGACCTTGTATATTTTGTAACAAAAATCATTGGGATAATGAATGCCCAAACTGCCTTACGGCTAAACAACGATTTGAGCGCCTGAAGGAGCTTAAGGCTTGCACTAATTGCTTCCGTACGAAGCATGCGACAAGTGACTGCAAACAAAAAAGACGTATATGCTTCCACTGCAAAGGTCAACACAATACGGCATTATGCTACAAGAAATATTGTTCGCTCAATAATGGTTCTAGTAAAGAAGAAACAAATTCAACAATCATTACAAATTTACTAAATCAACCGATCAACCATCAAGGCAAGAAGGTTTTATTAATATGCAAAGAAATTGAAGCAGTCAACCCAAGTAAACTCGAGAAGACGCTTTAGTATTATTTGATCCAGGTTCCCAATCATCTTTCATTTCAAGAAAGTTAGCCAGTCGTTTAGGTCTAGCTGAAACCACAAAGGAAGAATTAAAACTTTTTTCTTTCGGCAACCAATTTCCCAAACTCTACCAAACTAATAAAGTGAAATTAGGAATAAGAACTTTAGAATCTAAATTCATAACTATCAACGCTTATGCATTAGACTATTTAACGGATAAACTACAAATTATTAATCCAAGTTTTTATGATATGAAATTTATTACACGTCAGAAACAGTTAGATGAATCGGAAGGATATTGGAGTCGACCCGATATCATAATCGGAGTAGACCATTTCTTCGAATTCATGCAACCTTACAAAGTCCACAGTATGCTATCAGGTTTTTATTTACTTCACACCAAGGTAGGATCGATAATAACAGGTTGTGGATATACTAATATGACTTGCGAACTTGATAGCCTTAATTCTATTAATGTAACTACTGTCATTACTAATCCAGATATAGATCAGTTTTGGAAATTGGAAGTAATAGGGATTAACGAACAACCAAATAATCAAGACGATGAGGAGGCACTAAAACAATTTAAAAATAGTATTACTAAGGAAAACAATAGGTATCAAGTTTGTTGGCCATGGAAAGATAAGAAGATTAACTTACAAGACAATTATGGTCTTTGTTATGGACGATTAAAGACATTAGTCAAACGATTTCAATCCAATCAATCTTTGCTCGAACGTTATGACGAGATAATCAAAGAGCAATTACTGTCGAATATTATTGAGAAAGTGACAGCAAACATGGATCAAGAAGGTATTTTACATTATTTACGTCATCATGAAGTACTAACCCCGGGAAAGACAACTACAAAATTACGAATTGTCTATGACGCTTCGGCCCATATTTAAGTAGAAAAAAGTCTGAATAATATATTATATCGTAGTCCCACTACACTACCTGGCTTAGCAGGTGTTTTACTTCGTTTCAGAATGATGAAAATTGTTATAACAGCAGATATAGAAAAGGCTTTTTTGCAACTGGAATTACACCCGTCCGAAAGGAACTGCACTCGTTTTTTGTGGTTAAAGGATATTCAAGAAGAAATCACCAAGGAAAATTTGATATGTTATCGTTTTCAGAGGGTTCCATTTCGAGTAATAGCGTCTCCCTTTTTACTTTCAGCTACTCTCAATTATCATCTAGAAACTCATGGAAGCAAAACCGCGTTAGAAATTAAGAAAAACCTCTATGTCGATAATGTTTTATTACCTGCAAGTGGAACTGAAGCACTCAAAATTTACAACGAAATGAAGGACATCTTTATGAATGCCTCAATGAATATACGAGAATTCCTTTCAAATGACAACGATTTCAATAAACTTATTCCCGAGAACGACCGAGCAGAAGTAAGTCAAATAAAAAAGNTGAAAGCTTTACGGACACCAACGGCTCGTGGAGAAAGCGTTTATTTTTGAATAACCACGGCTTAATATCGCAAGGTTTATAAATGCTTAAAATGAGAGTGGTTTACATTAAACTTTAAACAGCTGCTCATTTACATAAAGAAAGCTGTAAACATCTAGTTACAGTATAAGCATTATAACAATGGGAGATTAGCATGTGTGAATCTCTTTAGATTTGAATAAAGATAACAAAAACGCATTGGAATTCGATGGGAATAAATCTAAGAATTATAAATGAGATAATTAATGAGTCATAGATGGAGGAAATTATTTCTATTTTTTCTTAAGGATTTCTTCCAACTTTCGCGTCTTTCGCGATATCATATGATAACATTTTATAATGATTATAGTTGGATATTCAATGATGACGAAATGAACAAATACGACTAGTTAACGTGTCAAAAACAAATTTAAATTGCATGTAATATTTGTATTTTATCATTGGTAAGATAAGTATGGATTAAAATATTGTTAAAATAGATATAGAAAGGGGGAGAGAAAAGAAGAAAAAAATCAATGGAATAGTTTACAATTTTTTCACACATTTTCCTTCTTTTTAAATTATTAAAATGAATTTGAATAATAGATTTTTATTGGCAATTTATTTCAACCAGTTTTAATTTCTAGTTAAAAAAAATAGCAATATTTAAATTTATTTGTTGTTTAATTTAATCGTATAACTTTCTTTTTCGTTTTTTTTTCTTTCTTTCTTTAAATTAAACAATAAAAATTTTGTTCCTTCGCTTATTTCAATCGAAAACGTGATGTTTTTGGAAAGGATAATTTACTTTTATTAGCTTTATTAGCGGTTTCTTTCGTTTTTTTCCTCTGAACACTTTAATTGTTACCAATTACTTGAAAAAAGTGAAAAAACTCAAAAATACTTCTACTTGTAGGAAAATATTAAACGAAAAAAGCGGTAGTGCTATTGGCTTGTACTTAAAATAGTCATTTTGATCAATTTAAACAGTCAAAACTTCTTTCTTTTGCCTGAATTTAAAGAAACATTAAGTATTGATAATTCATAGCAAATTTTTTTAAAAAATGTCAAAATTTAAATCTTTTAAGAAAAAATTAATTATGAGATGAAAAATGATTCTAAATGTCCTATTTTCCGGACTATTGTATTTCTTTTAGATTTTATTCGATATTTTTTTAAAGTTTTACTATAAATTATTAATTCATTTTTTCTTAAATTCAAGCAAAAAGAAATTTTAGATTGTTTAAACTGGTTATTTAAACTAATTTACAAAAATATACAAATGAACAGAAGAATTTATATCAAAACTATGATCATTAAAAAGTCGAAATCGCTATGATCATGAAAAAGGATGCTATAAAAAAAATCAATTAATTTAAAGAAAAAAAGATATTGACTGTCACCATTGGGTAGAAGTGTTGTTAACAATTACTAATTATGGCTTAATGAATAAATATTAATGAGCGAATTAACTAAATGTGATATCATATCAAAAAAGGTAATGATCTCTTAAAACAGTTTAATCGAGATTTGAGAAAGAATAGCTGGGATAAACTAATAATTTATTTTCTTCAATTCAAGCTTTATTTATTGTCATCAGAGCGATAATGTTAGGTAACGTAAACTGTGTAGTGTGATGTAACATATCGTAGTANTTAAACGAAAAAAGCGGTAGTGCTATTGGCTTGTACTTAAAATAGTCATTTTGATCAATTTAAACAGTCAAAACTTCTTTCTTTTGCCTGAATTTAAAGAAANTATTTAATATAATTATATAATTAATTCAAACACTGTCAATTATTTTTATATTATTTTAAATTGTGCAATTTATAATCATACCGTGTTATCAAGATAATAAATTATATCATACTGCATAGTTTGTTGTATCTAATCACATCACTCTGATGGCAATAAATAAAATTTGCATTGAAGAAAATAAGTTATTAGTTTATCTAAACTATTCTTTCTTAAATTGCAATTAAACTATTATTTTTATATTCAAATTATACAATTTATATTCACACCGTATGATATGATTGATCTATTATACCAATCACATATACTACGATATGTTACATCACACTACACAGTTTACGTTACCTAACATTATCGCTCTGATGACAATAAATAAAGCTTGAATTGAAGAAAATAAATTATTAGTTTATCCCAGCTATTCTTTCTCAAATCTCGATTAAACTGTTTTAAGAGATCATTACCTTTTTTGATATGATATCACATTTAGTTAATTCGCTCATTAATATTTATTCATTAAGCCATAATTAGTAATTGTTAACAACACTTCTACCCAATGGTGACAGTCAATATCTTTTTTTCTTTAAATTAATTGATTTTTTTTATAGCATCCTTTTTCATGATCATAGCGATTTCGACTTTTTAATGATCATAGTTTTGATATAAATTCTTCTGTTCATTTGTATATTTTTGTAAATTAGTTTAAATAACCAGTTTAAACAATCTAAAATTTCTTTTTGCTTGAATTTAAGAAAAAATGAATTAATAATTTATAGTAAAACTTTAAAAAAATATCGAATAAAATCTAAAAGAAATACAATAGTCCGGAAAATAGGACATTTAGAATCATTTTTCATCTCATAATTAATTTTTTCTTAAAAGATTTAAATTTTGACATTTTTTAAAAAAATTTGCTATGAATTATCAATACTTAATGTTTCTTTAAATTCAGGCAAAAGAAAGAAGTTTTGACTGTTTAAATTGATCAAAATNCTAAACAAATATGTATTCTTAGATGTCTGCTTAAAAATAACTAGAATTATTCAGAATTCCAATTCGAAGCTTTTTGGTGAAGTAATGATAAAATTATATTATTTGGGAACATATAAATAGATAAAACATCCGAAATATCTTTGATGAATTCCGTTTTCTAATGCTACAAAATTACTAAATGAGAAAATTTTATTCCCTTTATTTATTCTACACTATCATAATTCAATAACAGAATTTTTTCAAAATTTCAAAATGTTTGAATTTCAGAAAATATCTTCATTTCGATAAAAAGTTTTCTAAAAAACATATCGAAAAAACCTTTTAAAAAGAAAAGGAGAAATAAGAGGAAATATTTGGTAGATTTAAATATTCATAATATTAATAATCATTAATTCCTTTATTTATTAGAAACAGACACTAGACATATTTGGAATAAGAATAATTATATAATTAATGCAAATTATATTTAATATAATTATATAATTAATTCAAACACTGTCAATTATTTTTATATTATTTTAAATTGTGCAATTTATAATCATACCGTGTTATCAAGATAATAAATTATATCATACTGCATAGTTTGTTGTATCTAATCACATCACTCTGATGGCAATAAATAAAATTTGCATTGAAGAAAATAAGTTATTAGTTTATCTAAACTATTCTTTCTTAAATTGCAATTAAACTATTATTTTTATATTCAAATTATACAATTTATATTCACACCGTATGATATGATTGATCTATTATACCAATCACATATACTACGATATGTTACATCACACTACACAGTTTACGTTACCTAACATTATCGCTCTGATGACAATAAATAAAGCTTGAATTGAAGAAAATAAATTATTAGTTTATCCCAGCTATTCTTTCTCAAATCTCGATTAAACTGTTTTAAGAGATCATTACCTTTTTTGATATGATATCACATTTAGTTAATTCGCTCATTAATATTTATTCATTAAGCCATAATTAGTAATTGTTAACAACACTTCTACCCAATGGTGACAGTCAATATCTTTTTTTCTTTAAATTAATTGATTTTTTTTATAGCATCCTTTTTCATGATCATAGCGATTTCGACTTTTTAATGATCATAGTTTTGATATAAATTCTTCTGTTCATTTGTATATTTTTGTAAATTAGTTTAAATAACCAGTTTAAACAATCTAAAATTTCTTTTTGCTTGAATTTAAGAAAAAATGAATTAATAATTTATAGTAAAACTTTAAAAAAATATCGAATAAAATCTAAAAGAAATACAATAGTCCGGAAAATAGGACATTTAGAATCATTTTTCATCTCATAATTAATTTTTTCTTAAAAGATTTAAATTTTGACATTTTTTAAAAAAATTTGCTATGAATTATCAATACTTAATGTTTCTTTAAATTCAGGCAAAAGAAAGAAGTTTTGACTGTTTAAATTGATCAAAATGACTATTTTAAGTACAAGCCAATAGCACTACCGCTTTTTTCGTTTAATATTTTCCTACAAGTAGAAGTATTTTTGAGTTTTTTCACTTTTTTCAAGTAATTGGTAACAATTAAAGTGTTCAGAGGAAAAAAACGAAAGAAACCGCTAATAAAGCTAATAAAAGTAAATTATCCTTTCCAAAAACATCACGTTTTCGATTGAAATAAGCGAAGGAACAAAATTTTTATTGTTTAATTTAAAGAAAGAAAGAAAAAAAAACGAAAAAGAAAGTTATACGATTAAATTAAACAACAAATAAATTTAAATATTGCTATTTTTTTTAACTAGAAATTAAAACTGGTTGAAATAAATTGCCAATAAAAATCTATTATTCAAATTCATTTTAATAATTTAAAAAGAAGGAAAATGTGTGAAAAAATTGTAAACTATTCCATTGATTTTTTTCTTCTTTTCTCTCCCCCTTTCTATATCTATTTTAACAATATTTTAATCCATACTTATCTTACCAATGATAAAATACAAATATTACATGCAATTTAAATTTGTTTTTGACACGTTAACTAGTCGTATTTGTTCATTTCGTCATCATTGAATATCCAACTATAATCATTATAAAATGTTATCATATGATATCGCGAAAGACGCGAAAGTTGGAAGAAATCCTTAAGAAAAAATAGAAATAATTTCCTCCATCTATGACTCATTAATTATCTCATTTATAATTCTTAGATTTATTCCCATCGAATTCCAATGCGTTTTTGTTATCTTTATTCAAATCTAAAGAGATTCACACATGCTAATCTCCCATTGTTATAATGCTTATACTGTAACTAGATGTTTACAGCTTTCTTTATGTAAATGAGCAGCTGTTTAAAGTTTAATGTAAACCACTCTCATTTTAAGCATTTATAAACCTTGCGATATTAAGCCGTGGTTATTCAAAAATAAACGCTTTCTCCACGAGCCGTTGGTGTCCGTAAAGCTTTCATAACAAATCTTTTGGTGTCCGAGGTGAGGTCAAGATGGCGGCCTCTCTCAGTCAATCAGCGAAACCAACAGTTGGCAGACTGATCGAACTTCTGGACGAGATCAAGAAACTCGGGTTGTTACCACCAGATCGAAACCAGCTACTGGAGGAACAGAAGCAGCAATACGAAATCAAGAAGCAAATCGTCAAGGACAAAGCCAAGCGGCTCGAGATGTATGTTGGGACTTTGGAGACAATCAACCAAAAATGGCTGGACTTCATACAACAGATCACGATAACAACAAAGAGAAAGGAGGAAGAAGAGAAATACGAGAAAATGGTCAACGACAAACAAGGTATTCTTCATATGATTAATAGTAGTAAGGAGGCTATCATTACACTAACATCATATTATAATGATTTTGAATCAGCCTTCCAACAAGAGAAGTCCATGAGTACCAAAGAAAAGATAATGGAGAGACTCTCACCCAGTTATCATTCAACAATAAATCTGCCACAGCTACCACTACCAGTCTTTAGTGGGGATCCAAAATTGTGGCGAGAATTTTGGAACAGTTTTAATGCAGCCATACACCTGCAGGAGATTCCAAATATTCAAAAGCTCACTTATTTGATTTCATGCTTAAAGGGAGAAGCCTTAGAAGCAATAAGAGGGTTTGACATAGCTCCAGAGAATTACGATTTGATAAGACAGGTCTTAATCGACAAATATGGTAATCCTATTACTATAAAGAAATCATTATACAACGAGTTTTATTCTATTCAACGGAACGACAAAGAATGGAAAACAAAAGTGGAAGCAATGGAGAAAATCCTTCGTCAATTAGAAGCAATAGGCGAGAATTTAGAGCATTCCAGCATCGAAGTAACAATTGAAAGCAAACTACCAACATGGATTCTGGATAAGGTCTATCAAACAAAAACAGAAAGGGAAACCTGGTCCGTAAGTGATTTACGAAAATTTTTAATGATATTAATTCAAAGAAATGAAGAGGTAAATAGGAACCAGAAAACTTCACTAGAACAAATCGCAAAAAGAGCACTTCAGTTTCAAAGGGGAAGAGGAACCTCCGCCTTATTTATAACAAAACAATTAAATGAAGTTAAGAACCTTCAGTCTAGTAGTAAAATAAAATTTAACAAGGAAAGAAGACCTTGTATATTTTGTAACAAAAATCATTGGGATAATGAATGCCCAAACTGCCTTACGGCTAAACAACGATTTGAGCGCCTGAAGGAGCTTAAGGCTTGCACTAATTGCTTCCGTACGAAGCATGCGACAAGTGACTGCAAACAAAAAAGACGTATATGCTTCCACTGCAAAGGTCAACACAATACGGCATTATGCTACAAGAAATATTGTTCGCTCAATAATGGTTCTAGTAAAGAAGAAACAAATTCAACAATCATTACAAATTTACTAAATCAACCGATCAACCATCAAGGCAAGAAGGTTTTATTAATATGCAAAGAAATTGAAGCAGTCAACCCAAGTAAACTCGAGAAGACGCTTTAGTATTATTTGATCCAGGTTCCCAATCATCTTTCATTTCAAGAAAGTTAGCCAGTCGTTTAGGTCTAGCTGAAACCACAAAGGAAGAATTAAAACTTTTTTCTTTCGGCAACCAATTTCCCAAACTCTACCAAACTAATAAAGTGAAATTAGGAATAAGAACTTTAGAATCTAAATTCATAACTATCAACGCTTATGCATTAGACTATTTAACGGATAAACTACAAATTATTAATCCAAGTTTTTATGATATGAAATTTATTACACGTCAGAAACAGTTAGATGAATCGGAAGGATATTGGAGTCGACCCGATATCATAATCGGAGTAGACCATTTCTTCGAATTCATGCAACCTTACAAAGTCCACAGTATGCTATCAGGTTTTTATTTACTTCACACCAAGGTAGGATCGATAATAACAGGTTGTGGATATACTAATATGACTTGCGAACTTGATAGCCTTAATTCTATTAATGTAACTACTGTCATTACTAATCCAGATATAGATCAGTTTTGGAAATTGGAAGTAATAGGGATTAACGAACAACCAAATAATCAAGACGATGAGGAGGCACTAAAACAATTTAAAAATAGTATTACTAAGGAAAACAATAGGTATCAAGTTTGTTGGCCATGGAAAGATAAGAAGATTAACTTACAAGACAATTATGGTCTTTGTTATGGACGATTAAAGACATTAGTCAAACGATTTCAATCCAATCAATCTTTGCTCGAACGTTATGACGAGATAATCAAAGAGCAATTACTGTCGAATATTATTGAGAAAGTGACAGCAAACATGGATCAAGAAGGTATTTTACATTATTTACGTCATCATGAAGTACTAACCCCGGGAAAGACAACTACAAAATTACGAATTGTCTATGACGCTTCGGCCCATATTTAAGTAGAAAAAAGTCTGAATAATATATTATATCGTAGTCCCACTACACTACCTGGCTTAGCAGGTGTTTTACTTCGTTTCAGAATGATGAAAATTGTTATAACAGCAGATATAGAAAAGGCTTTTTTGCAACTGGAATTACACCCGTCCGAAAGGAACTGCACTCGTTTTTTGTGGTTAAAGGATATTCAAGAAGAAATCACCAAGGAAAATTTGATATGTTATCGTTTTCAGAGGGTTCCATTTCGAGTAATAGCGTCTCCCTTTTTACTTTCAGCTACTCTCAATTATCATCTAGAAACTCATGGAAGCAAAACCGCGTTAGAAATTAAGAAAAACCTCTATGTCGATAATGTTTTATTACCTGCAAGTGGAACTGAAGCACTCAAAATTTACAACGAAATGAAGGACATCTTTATGAATGCCTCAATGAATATACGAGAATTCCTTTCAAATGACAACGATTTCAATAAACTTATTCCCGAGAACGACCGAGCAGAAGTAAGTCAAATAAAAAAGATTCTGGGTATCATTTAAAGAAAAAAAGATATTGACTGTCACCATTGGGTAGAAGTGTTGTTAACAATTACTAATTATGGCTTAATGAATAAATATTAATGAGCGAATTAACTAAATGTGATATCATATCAAAAAAGGTAATGATCTCTTAAAACAGTTTAATCGAGATTTGAGAAAGAATAGCTGGGATAAACTAATAATTTATTTTCTTCAATTCAAGCTTTATTTATTGTCATCAGAGCGATAATGTTAGGTAACGTAAACTGTGTAGTGTGATGTAACATATCGTAGTATATGTGATTGGTATAATAGATCAATCATATCATACGGTGTGAATATAAATTGTATAATTTGAATATAAAAATAATAGTTTAATTGCAATTTAAGAAAGAATAGTTTAGATAAACTAATAACTTATTTTCTTCAATGCAAATTTTATTTATTGCCATCAGAGTGATGTGATTAGATACAACAAACTATGCAGTATGATATAATTTATTATCTTGATAACACGGTATGATTATAAATTGCACAATTTAAAATAATATAAAAATAATTGACAGTGTTTGAATTAATTATATAATTATATTAAATATAATTTGCATTAATTATATAATTATTCTTATTCCAAATATGTCTAGTGTCTGTTTCTAATAAATAAAGGAATTAATGATTATTAATATTATGAATATTTAAATCTACCAAATATTTCCTCTTATTTCTCCTTTTCTTTTTAAAAGGTTTTTTCGATATGTTTTTTAGAAAACTTTTTATCGAAATGAAGATATTTTCTGAAATTCAAACATTTTGAAATTTTGAAAAAATTCTGTTATTGAATTATGATAGTGTAGAATAAATAAAGGGAATAAAATTTTCTCATTTAGTAATTTTGTAGCATTAGAAAACGGAATTCATCAAAGATATTTCGGATGTTTTATCTATTTATATGTTCCCAAATAATATAATTTTATCATTACTTCACCAAAAAGCTTCGAATTGGAATTCTGAATAATTCTAGTTATTTTTAAGCAGACATCTAAGAATACATATTTGTTTAGATATATGTAATATATTAAATCAAACTTATTGAGTCATACTTTTATAGTTTGCAAGGGTTTTTCTTAGTTTTATTTTGTATTTCTTTAAAGAAAGAATTTGGATTATTAAAGCGAGTAAAAACGAGAAAAGAGTTTATGAGAATAAGAAAAAGGAGAGAAAAAAAGGGAGAGAGAAAGAAAAAGTGAAAGAGAAAGAATTTGTAAAGAAAAATATTTTTTCTTATCTGTTTTTTTTCTTTTTTTAAAAGAATGGTTGAAAATAAATTTGTAATAGTTGAAAAATAGTGGAAAAATAAACTTTTATACATCCTTTTGTACAAGATAGTTGAAAAATAAACTTCTGTACATATATAGGAAAAAATAAGGTTGTTATGATATTCCCTCCTTTTTCTTTAAGGGACGAAAATCTGTTTATTTAATTGTTTCCTACTTTAATTTATTCTTACGTCTATTCTCGTCGTTCTCGTTGTACTCTCAGTAGAACTGGACGAACTGATTGTTTTCCGCACCTCAAACTTGGGTAATTAAACCTTTATTTAGCATAAAACAAATCAACATCATAATAGCGCATTATACATATCGCACGGATGCTACACAGTTATAAAACGCTAAACATTACCAGAGAGCTGAAACCGCAACCACACTATAAATGTACAATTGTAAAAAATGATTAACTGCAATTAAGAGCTGGTGTTGGAGTTAATTGAGACTGAAGATCAAAAAATGTGAAATTGAGAAGAAAGGAGATTTGTTTAAGCATANAAATATGTCTAGTGTCTGTTTCTAATAAATAAAGGAATTAATGATTATTAATATTATGAATATTTAAATCTACCAAATATTTCCTCTTATTTCTCCTTTTCTTTTTAAAAGGTTTTTTCGATATGTTTTTTAGAAAACTTTTTATCGAAATGAAGATATTTTCTGAAATTCAAACATTTTGAAATTTTGAAAAAATTCTGTTATTGAATTATGATAGTGTAGAATAAATAAAGGGAATAAAATTTTCTCATTTAGTAATTTTGTAGCATTAGAAAACGGAATTCATCAAAGATATTTCGGATGTTTTATCTATTTATATGTTCCCAAATAATATAATTTTATCATTACTTCACCAAAAAGCTTCGAATTGGAATTCTGAATAATTCTAGTTATTTTTAAGCAGACATCTAAGAATACATATTTGTTTAGATATATGTAATATATTAAATCAAACTTATTGAGTCATACTTTTATAGTTTGCAAGGGTTTTTCTTAGTTTTATTTTGTATTTCTTTAAAGAAAGAATTTGGATTATTAAAGCGAGTAAAAACGAGAAAAGAGTTTATGAGAATAAGAAAAAGGAGAGAAAAAAAGGGAGAGAGAAAGAAAAAGTGAAAGAGAAAGAATTTGTAAAGAAAAATATTTTTTCTTATCTGTTTTTTTTCTTTTTTTAAAAGAATGGTTGAAAATAAATTTGTAATAGTTGAAAAATAGTGGAAAAATAAACTTTTATACATCCTTTTGTACAAGATAGTTGAAAAATAAACTTCTGTACATATATAGTTACCAGAGAGCTGAAACCGCAACCACACTATAAATGTACAATTGTAAAAAATGATTAACTGCAATTAAGAGCTGGTGTTGGAGTTAATTGAGACTGAAGATCAAAAAATGTGAAATTGAGAAGAAAGGAGATTTGTTTAAGCATAGATATCTTGTTACAATAGCCTATTACATGCATTTAATTGTCATGTATTTTATACAATGTAATGTGTGTAAAGCGAGGTTAATTTATGAACAAAGAGATTCTTGGCTGCTTCTCCTCGCTTTCCAGCTACATCGTTTGTAACAAAGGGTTATCCGTTTATCAGTTAAAATCCTGTGCACGCATCGTCCTGTAGCTGTCCTAAGACCACTATCCCCCAATTCGTCGATCCGTTGTAACATCCATAAAGAGAAATTGCCCCCTGTTATACCGCTTAAAATGGCTCTTTGTTGAGGTCAAATATCCACATCGTTAAATTGCATTTTTATTATCTGGTTGCTTGTCAGTTTGACTCCTGTGTTAGCGCCCTCTCTTGGTTCTTAGTTACTGTATTGATACTTTCGGCCTATTTGCCGACAACGTACACTTTGAAAGCATCGTAAACGGGGCGGAAAAAAAAGAAAAAACTTTTTCGTCTTTTACCTTAATAACATTCCATAGATGGATGATGAATCACTATTGTCCCGCTTTTATCAATTCTCCGCGGTAATATATACCATTATTATTTGATCCTCATAATATCTTCTGTCAATATATAACCTTTTTCTTTTTTTTCCTACATTTATCCTCAATTTGCATTATACATATTTGTGGCCATTTCATATTTTTTCATTTGAAAAATAAAAAAAACTATTAAACGACGACTGATTTGAATATATAGGCTTGTATCTTTAAAAAAAAAAAAGAAAAAAAGAGAAGGAAAAAAGGAAGCATACATTATCATGTAAATATAAAATAACATAGATATGACAGAAAAAAAGAAAAAAGTATTGTCTCGTAATTTCTGGATCCGTTTTCTGGAATGATAAATGTAGTATATATACATATGTATGTGCTTCAAAAGCAAAAGTATAAATCTTTCCCAGAAAAAAAGAATTAGATTGTAAACTGAAAAAAAGTGAAGTGATAATACTTGAAAATATTGAGGAATTAAATTTTAAACGGTAATTAGTTGCTTAAATATGTGCCAACAAATTATTTTAAAGTTCCATATGATAACATTTCAGATTATTTAGTTTCATTTATGTAATAAGATGTTACATTTTTACTGTCATCTTATATTGAAAATGATAATTAATTGAAGTTTTTTTTTTTGTAATTACAGGAAGTGATGGAAAACATAGAAGGATCAGGAAGTAGCAATAGTATGATAGAATGGTCCGATGATGAGGATTTAGGAGGTGAAGGTTCAGGTAGTCAAAATAAAGGATCCGGTGATACGGAAGAAGATCAGGAACATGCTATAGCACCAATTATTACATCTGCTGAAGATGGCCGTACGGAATTAGTCGATCGAATTACTACTACTACTACTTATCAAGGTTATATATTTTGCTTTGTCAATTACTTCATCAATAATTCTAATATTCAATTTCAAAATTCAAATCAGACCTTAATGATACTTTCCCTTATGTTACCAACATTAATTAACTAATCAAATTTGCAGATCAAAAATTAAAACAAATTTTCGAGTATAAAGTGATTATTTCTCAGCAGAAAAAAAGTGACATAAGACATATAATTGAAATTTCACGCTAACTTTTAAACGAGAGAATAAAAAAAGGAATAACTTAGGTAAATTAAGAAAAAATTTTAAGTTCAAGCAATATTTATGATTTATTTTTCCACAAATATTAATTATAACACTATTTAATTTGCACTGCAACAAAAAATATCAGTTATATGATAGTTATTAAGTACAACCTTGCTTTGCATTTTCCATAGTATGAAATAACTTTAATTAAATAATATAACATTAATTAAATGATAACTATTAATTACACTACAGAATATTAATTATGTGATATTTATCAAATATAATATTATGTATTTCTAATATAAATTTTGCACAGATTAGACAGTTAGCAATACAAATTGCATTTATTTGTAATTTATTCACTTTATTTTCTTCCATTATATATTGTTTTTTTCTCGATTGCTACAACATTATCATTCTAACGACGATGATCGTACCTGCTGATATGATATGAATGATAGTAATAGAATGAATTATATAAATTGCATTTCTGATTACTCAAAACATATGATTATATTTCTTTTCCACTCACATACAATCTAAAAAATTAGAGCAAACTTTTTTTTAACTTTTTTCTTTTGTTATATTTCCATTTCTTTCTCTTACATAGCAATTTACTTTTGATAATATCAAATGGAAAAAATCTTTGTTTGTTATGGAGAAAAAGAAAGAAAAATTGTTGAAAAAAAGGAAGAATTTTGCAATTTTGGAAGAAATTTTTTACCATATCGCGATAATCTACTTTATATGAATATCTCGTTTTCAACCTATCACACATTAATTTTACTTCGTCTGTAATTTTGATACTTACTATTAAATTATTAATTAGGAATATAAAAATTTGAATTCATAAAGAAATTTTACAATAAAATATTAAGTTTTTATTTTTTTTACATTTTAGATGCAACATTATTGATGTAATATCATAAAAAACTTCGATGTGTAAAATGTTCTGAATTTATTTGAAAATAAATTTTACAGAACCATCGTTGGAAAGTAAATTACCAATTACTCCACCTGTTATTGCTAAACCGCCAGAAGTTGGATCAACCGATCGTTCAACATTATCTAAAATGCTAACTGCATTTATTATTACTATTTGGGTACCATTATTACTTCATTAAGGATACCTACCTATAAAATAACTGATAAAATCTTGGCAATAAACAATAAAATATTTTCAACGAATTTTTTGAAAAAGTTATTCTACCATAGCAAAATTAACCATTTTCGAATATCATCTGATAAAAAAAAATGAGAAAAAAAGCGCATTTGAATTATTTGAATTAAAAATTAATAAATGGAAAAAAAAACTTATCATTTACTCATTTGCATTTAGCTAAATTGAGTACCAAATTTTTCTTTTTCATTTTTTCCTCAAAAAATAGGCAAATACAATCATTCATTTATACAGACGGTGCTTATTTTTTTACTTTTCATTTAAATTTAAAATTTTATAATTTTGAACGTATTAATGATAATCATTCTATAATATATTCATTACATATATAAGCGATATGCGAAAAATAAAATCTTTTGTGAATTTTGAATTTTAATCGTTGTCATTATCAATTTTTTCTTTTTTCTTTTTTTTTCGATTTTTTCGTGTGGTTTCCATTCACTACCCTCTCGTTTGTGTTTGTTTATCTATTTATTTGTTTGTTTGTTTGTTTATTTATTTGTTCGTGTGCTTGTATGTCTTTTCTATTATTTGTATTTACCAATTCTCTTTTTTCTTCTATTTTGTTATTTGATAATAAAAAACAATTTATTTCTTATGATTAAATCTGTTTTTTATCATCTTTCTTCATTTGTATCTTGAAGACAAATTTAATGATAAATTAGTGGAAAAAATTTTGACGAATTTATGCAACTACTATTTATTAATGTACTATTTCATAACACTTAAAATTTATTCTGGTAAAATGCTGTCACGAATCTTTCCGTATATTTTGATGTATTCTTAACACCAACTTAATAACACCATTTCTTTTCTTTTTTATTGGGAAGGCAATCTTATGGGTTAGATCATTTCTAAAATTATAGCAATGACGACTTTGTTTTATTCACTAAATTACATTTTATAAATTTTCAGAAATTTATGTTTAAGAAAATTTTCAATTTTTATCACATTATAATATTTTAGTAATAATTTATTGGAAGTAATTCTAAAATTTCTCAAATTCTGTTTTTCTTTTCTTTTTATGTTTTGCGGAATGGAAAAATGGAAGAAAAAAATGAAATGAAGATTGTTAAATTTTTGAGTACAATTTTGATTTTAAATTTATGAAAAAATAATAAATTAAAGATTAATTATCCTCTCCATATCTACTTGTTGAAATGCGTAAATGTCATTAATACCACTGCCGCTTTTGATGTTTAGCTTACAAATTATCAATTCTTTCATTTGCATATGCTATTTGTTGTGCTGCTTTTTGTTGAATGATAAAATACTTCTCTGTTCATATAATTAGCGTCTCCATAATTTTTTTTTTTGTAACAAAAAAATTTTAAAAAAAGAAAAGTTTACTGTGCTCAGCTAATTTTTTTATCATATGTAAACAATACTTCGTATTATTTGTTGTTTCAAAATATTTCAAGTTTTTCGATTTTTCAATTATTTTATTTCACTTATGTAATTTACTTTTTACTAGTTGCACTTCAGTATTGAAGAAATAAAAATGAAGGAGAGAGGAAGAGAGGGAGAGAAGAGAAAGAAAATTTTTTTTATTAAATATACAAATTCAGTTAATATCCTTAGTTTTTCTTTTTTTAAAAAAGAAAAGTTGATTTAATTTTTAAATTTCAAATTTTGATTGTTGAAATTTTATATAGGAAAAAAGGAAATAAATTGTTAGGAAAATTTTCTCGAAATATTCATGTTTTGCATACTGTTATCAGTTTTAATTATGCAAAAATATCACTATGCTTATGAAATTAATTATTGCCAAAAGAGAAGGCGAAAAATGATTCATAATTGTTTGCTGATAATAGCTTCACTGATAATATTTGTTGCATACCAAAGTGAAATGATGAAAAAAAGGAAGAACTGATTAAAATTTGAAAATTAAAAGCAGGAAAATATTATTAAATTAGGGTAATTAATGCTAATATTTCTGCTTTAGAAAAATTTTATAAAAAATCTAATTTAAAAATGATATACAATTAAGTCTAACAATAATATACAATAAATCACAAAATAATATATTAAAATTAAGTTAAAAAAATAATTGAAATAATAATAGCTATTTTAAATCAGCTATCTCTATCAGTTTATTGTCAGTTAATTTTTTTATCAAATTAAAAATGGAAACAAAAAGCAAACAATTATGATGCAATGTATGTATGCATAAAGCAAATTTACTCCTCTTATTTTTATTTTTTTGCTACATTCAATAAAATGTCTTTCTGAAAGCAAGTTTTAAAAATTTCACGATTGACACTGAATGAGTCACATCCAGATGAATGATCATTTGGCAAACTTTCCTGTTTATTCTGTCCTACTGTATTGAATTTTTTGAAATTTTTAAAATTATTGCTTGAAAAAAATTGGAAAAAAGCTGCTTAGTTTGTTTTAGCAGATAAGCAATTATTTTTAATTTTTTTCCGTTTCAATTTTCTTAACTTCAAAAAAAAGATAAAAAGAACAAACAATGCTATTATATTTATACTCTTTTTGCTCCGTTTTTTCTTCTTTCTTTCTTTCTTTCTTGTTGAAAAAATTTTTTTTCTTTTTTTGTTTGAAAAATTTGAAAGAATAAAATATTTAAATTACTAGAATTCTTTGTTTAAATAGTAAAAGAAGTTACCCTTTCTAAAAAAAATTAAGATTTTTTTTTTGTATTCTATGAAGATATTGGTGTAATAAGAGAGGAAAGCATTCCGAGTTTTCGCAACGAGCGCAAATGTCACGTCATAAACTAATGTGACTCAAATATTATTAATAATTCTTTTATTTGCATGAAATTTAATAATTATTTATTTGTACCAATGCAATAAATAATAAATAATACAAATATTTTCCGTGCTATTATTTTCTTTCAGGATTTTTCTTGAAATTTCTCCGAAATAATTTTCTTTGGCGGAATTAGATCTCTATGAGAAATTGCACGTTATTCGGAATAATTTTATCTTTCTTTAAATCTTTCCTTCTAAATTAAAGTTGATAATTCCAACATTCTTGCTGATAAAAATCTTTATTATCTGAAGTTTTAAGAAAAAAGAATATTAATTTATTAATATGAATTGCGCTAATTCTCATCGAAATTCGAATCTGTTATTCAAAAAATACTTTGAAATAAGTTCTCAACAAAATTTTGTTTTTATTAATGAACGCATAATCTTTGGAAATTGATCTAGAAATGAATTTACGTTAAATATGAATTGACTAAATTTCTAAATTATTTTTGCTAATTTTTTATTTTTATGAAAAATACAATTATAACAAAGTGGCATATCTGTCATTTTTATGAATATTTTCTGCATTTCAAAATTTGATATACAATAAAATAATTAATAATTGATATCACTATGCAATCATCTTTTCTGAACTATTGCGAGAAATATTGCATATTTCATAGTAAGATTAGAATTTAAAGATTAGGCATTCTTTATGTTTTTTTTTGAAAAATATTAAATAATTAGCATGAATTGTTAAAATTCACTCATCACAAATAATTCATACAATTTTTTATTACTTTTAGTAATACACTGCTAATGAATTTGTTATCATTGATTAATCTTAATCTTTTGCATTCAATATAATCAAATTGAATTCATCTCTTCATCTAATTCACTGTATGCCCAACTTTAAAGCATTTGATTCTTTAATTGTAATTTCTTAAAATTAATTTTTCCTAGAAAAAATTATAATTTTACACTTTTTTATGCATTATTTTCATGTTTATATGTCAATAATAAGCATATACGTATTGTTTTTATATATTACAATCAAAATAAATAAACGCTTAAATCATATTTAGTACTTTGATATGCTTTTTTTTAAATATGTAAAAAAAGTTGAAATATATTTTTAAAATACACCGCCTACTATTTGATTTGTTTGCATATTATTTTTATTACTTTTATTTTTGTTGATGCTAATTTTGACAATATTATGATATTTTTTTAATGAAGAAGATATTTTATTCATTTATAAATGCTTTGCCATTTATTGCACAATAATGGAAGAAAAAAAAAAGATTTTTCACGTCAAAAAACGAGCACGTAACGTTGATCATTCGGTATTATTTTTCTAATGAATTGTTATTTTTTTAATTAAATGTAATTTGCTAAATATTATCCAAATAATACATAATACTATAATTTAAAAATAACAATGTGGAAATAAATGATACATATGAATGAGAAGATAAAAGAAGAAAGAAATTAAATTAATTTAATTGATAAAATAAATGTAGAAATAGACTTTAAATGGAAGAATGATATTAGGTTGTTATTCTATTTTACAGTATTATAAAATAATTCATAAATGCAGAAATTAGTTAAATTTCAGAATTTAACCAAAAAAAATCTGCAATTGACCAGCTTCTTGGAAAACTGATGATACTGCATAAATCATTGATATTTGCTTATTTATGATTATAAATTGCTACTTTAATTAGCAGATACCTTTCAGCATGTTGTTTTAACTTTCATTTTGAATATATGATATGAATACAAGAAATTCAAAATGATAATTAACTCTGTTATCAAATAATAATCAGTTAAAATTCCACGGATACAAGTCATTCACGTCTACTCTCGAAGGAACTATTTTAAATGGATGCGAAATTTACATTTTGCTTTATTTGCAGCAAACGATGTGCTATTAGCAAGTGCAACCACTGACACTAGCATTGTGACATGTGTGCATGTTTTATCATCATTATTTATTACTCTTCAAGTTAAGTCCATTTATTATTTTAATTACATCTCTCCCATTACTATGCTATTATATTGATTATTTGAAAAACAAAGTGGAAGCAAAATAGATAATTAAGAATTAACAATTTGCTGAACGAGCTGCGATTTCTTAATCAGGAATTTTCATCTCTTTCACTGATCAAATAACTAATAGCACTTAAAACCTATAATGGTGTTTTTCTCAGTAATTATAAATATATTCCATATAATTCAATTCAAACGTGTAAGTGAAAATATATTCCGATTAACTCACTTTAAACGTATAAACGTAATAATACAAAACATAAAGTTACCACAAGACATTCAAATAAGTGATACATGCTATCGAAAAGTGCTGTTATATTTGAGACATGTTCATGTAACGATAGTATTTGGTTGAATATACGAGAGGTGGTACGGTTAATTGGTGTCTTGTGGCTAAGAAATGGTCTCTACTGTAGGGGTCATGGGTCAAGGTTCTGTCTGCTGTGGTATTTCTGGTTAATTAGCCATTTGTGGAATTAGTTGCATTGAGTGTAGTGTAAAGTTTCTTGATGATGTGTGAATTATGGTAGTACATGACGGATTTGAGAAAAATTGAATTTTTTCAAATCTGATTCATAGATTGATGAAATTAATTTCTAAACCTAATTCATAGATTGATCAAATCAAAGCATTATCGAGATATTTCTAATACATATGAATAACCCATAAACGCACTGGATCTGATCAGCATTCTATTCTTGTGACATAATTTTGTAATTGAGAAAATTTCCTAACAAGTAATTTTTGTTGTTTCACTATTTATAGATTTTTCGATAGAATTCTAAGTTTTGTATCATTCTGTTAAATATTTTAATTCATAATTTAAATCTCCATGCTATTTTTTAGATTTTCACTGTTTTGCAATTATTAAATTAACCTTGACAATAAAAGCATTCAAATTCTGAAACATATTTTTCACCTAATTCTTTAATAAAATAATTNCTAAGTTTTGTATCATTCTGTTAAATATTTTAATTCATAATTTAAATCTCCATGCTATTTTTTAGATTTTCACTGTTTTGCAATTATTAAATTAACCTTGACAATAAAAGCATTCAAATTCTGAAACATATTTTTCACCTAATTCTTTAATAAAATAATTTTTACCTAGAGAGTCCACATCAGGTCACAGATTCTTTTACAGTTCTGCATTTCTAACAATTTTGTTTTTGTAGAATTTTTGCAGAACTTAAATTTTGCCCTGATAAATAAGGAACCTGAATGGGACTTATTAAATTTATTGAGTGTTTATGTAGTAATATGTCACGTATTTATACATTTTCATGACACTTTTATTTCATTTCAATAAATTTAAAATTGTAACCCATAGTCCTTAAAAAGCAGATGGAATTATTAGGATTATTAGGCTGTGGTCTATTTCATATTCCACACATTATTTTTAGCTTGCTATGTTACAAATCTATTTGGAACTATCCCAGAGTACGATTTATGGACTGGCCTAAAGGTCATTCAATATTATACTTCAATATTATGCCTTATAAAGTCCATTTGAATTTCATGTTTGTTATGTCTATACAAGGTTACAAATTTTTGAGCTTGTTTTTCTCATAACTGATGTTTTAGAGGATTGTGTGGAGATGTCAACGCCTGCATCCATTAAAGCGATGGAAATTGCACGAGAAAAGGCTGCACGACGTCATAGACAAGGCGATACATGTGGACTGGCACCACTTACGCAACCGTGGTCATCCAGAGCTTACTACTATGTAAGTAAGCTGCTAAAATTTTGTTATTTGGGTTGGAACTGTGTACTTTTTGTCAAATATTTCCTAGTTGTATTGAATTCTACTAAGAGTACGGTTTTTTTTTCAAGAGTATGTATTTCTAAGGATCAGCGACGAAAAACTTGTTAATCTTTATATGTGTTACTATAACCGATTGTTTTAGGAAGTTTATCGTGGAAAGAATATCGATTTTACCACGGATAAAGCAGATGGGCGACAATATACTAGTTTTGAAAGTGGAAGGAAGGAAATAGAACCGCGTTTACCACCAAAACCGCTTACTCCACCTCCTGTAATGTGTTTTTTATTTAAGAATATAGTAAAAACCTCTTCTCAATATGGAAATAAGCTGGAATAAGTTTTGCTTAGGATATATTCTGTTTATTATTATTGTTGAAAAAGCGCAGAAGCAGTATCAGTATCTCAGGTGACCAGTTGATTCCGATTAACCAAATGATTTCTCTAAGTCGATAAGTGAGTATACTTCAACTCCACGAATATTTCTAATCTCATAATTTTACAATTTCAGGTAGACGATGTTCCAATCGATGTGGATACCGATGATTACAAAGTAGATGCCGATGAAGTCATTTGTTTTAGCGGTCGTCAACATTTCCTCTCAAATTTATTTCCCGTCGGTTTTATACAGCTTTTTTCTTTTAATACGCTAACTGCTTTTCTAGTATAATTCATGAATTTAACCATTCTCCCGATCCTTTCATCCAATTATATTAAGTTGAATAGGGGTTTTATCGACCACGATATTAAGCATCAGTTTTGCTTTATCCATACTCTATGTCCTGAGTTTCTGTTCTAGCACTAATCAGAATACTCGAAGGAATGGTTTTTTTTTTTGTTATTTTTATATTCGTAACGAAAAATGTCACTTTTAATTTTAACTCCCACAAAACAGGTTACGCTAACTGTGGATGGACATGAGTATCCGAGCGTGGAACATTATTATCAAGCTTGTAAATTGTATACATTAGGTGGTGCACGTTTTGCTGCACAGCTTCGTAATATATCTAATGCTGGTTTGACTAAAGCTCACGCAAAAAAATTGTTGCGTTCAGCTAACATTTCAATAGAGAAGGTATAATTAATATTGCTACTTTCGCACTGATTTTTTGTTTATATTAAATTTTGCGTGTATAAAAGACTGGCTAATATTTAAATCTGGAGTTTTAATAAGTTTTGCTTTTATTTTTAATAAAATCTCAGAATCGTAACTTCAGATTAGCTAGTGAATATTTGAAAATTCAAAAGTCTTTCTCAAAATTTTCATTTCGTTTCATTCGTAAACAATTCAATCCAGATTCTTCTTTTCTAGAAGGGATTTTTCAGGTGGAAGAATGGAAGCGTACTCAGGGTCCAGCGCTACTACATCATGCAATAGTACACAAATTTGTACAAAATCCTCAACTTCGCGCGAAACTTTTGGAAACAGGTAATGCATTGCTCGCACATACGTACGAACGGGATAATATCTTTGCTACGGGTTGCGACAAGGAGAAGATATTAGAATGGGCAAAAAGTCATAATGGTCAAATAATTAAGGTATTTTTATTTTTTTCGTGTTATTTACGAGTCTATACTTAGGTGAATACTTGTGTTTAGTGTTTAAGTCGGTATTTTCATTTATCAGGATGATGTTTATCGGCTTCTTATAATTTAATGCTTCCCTATTATCCGTATTTGCCAATCTTTGCGTGATGCTCACAAGCTACGTGCTTCATCATCTATTCAGCAAGTCATTTTTCTGTATTTATTAAATATTCGGTCCCTGGATTTATTACTTCATTACTGATTACTACTTTTCTTTGTGTACTTCATTACCGATTACTACTTTTCTTTGTGTTTATTCGCAATACGTTGTGTGGTAGGTTTCAGAACATTGGGAATCTCTCTGTTCTATCCACAACAACGGTAAGTATTGAACGGATGAGGCGTCGAAGAATAAAAAGTTGATCCGTACAACTTCAAGTTAGCAAAAGTAGAAGAAATCATCTTCGCGCTTTTGCAGATTCCGACCAAAATAGATAATGGAACATTGGTGTACATTCCACTAATAGGTGAAGGGTTGATCCGTACAACTTCAAGTTAGCAAAAGTAGAAGAAATCATCTTCGCGCTTTTGCAGATTCCGACCAAAATAGATAATGGAACATTGGTGTACATTCCACTAATAGGTGAAGGCAAAAATGTTCTTGGCTTTATCAACATGAAGGTTTTTTTTTTCTTTCGTTTATTAAGTTTAAGTATCAAGAGGAACGATAAAACATTTCAATAACTGGTTGATTCTCATTTTTTTTTCTTTAGAAAAAGGATTTTAAAAAAAGAATTTTAAATGGTTCTTTTTTTTTTCAAAATATGAAGTGTTTCTTGAGACATTCTCTTTCAAATGTGTTCTGTGATAAATGGTACGATGAGAATGGAAATGTAACCTTCTGTAATTCTGTAACTAGTTTTGACAACTTTGTATCCAATAGCATTTATAAATCCTGCTGCTTATCAGGCTTTATCGATTGACAAGTTCCAGGTTCGTCAACAGCTCCTACAGTTTAAAACAACACGAGCAACACAGCCACCTCTAACAGATCCGACCATGATAGTAGCCATGCAAACGCTGAAATTGGATAGTCTGACAAAAGCAGACAGTATGACAAACTGAGGTACACATCAGAAAGCTAACATGATCTCGAAGTTATCGTCGTATGAAAGCCATTCCAGAAAATTACTGAAACCATAAAATAATAATGTTTTAACTTTGTTGTTCCAAATTTGGTTTTGAAAGGCATACAAATTTGCAATGATTTTCAAGGAGTAGTTTTCATTTATATTTCTAGATTTGACACCTTTTGAAACACGTGAGTGTTGGCATCCTCGCTTATTATGGCTTCTCGTTTTTTCCCTCTCCCTCTTTCTTTCTACTCTCTCCCCCCTTCCCTCATATATTTTTGCTGCTTGCATCAGAAAACTTTGCATACTGCTTTGACCAACTGACTAGGCAATACGTCCAAGTTGCTACAGTGCTTAGCAAAAGATTTTCTGCTTTTACTACTGCGTGCTTTTATGTTTTTTTATAATTAGCAAAAGATTTTCCGGAAAATCTCTCAGGTTTTGTTCTCTTTCTCTGCTGTTCCTGTTATTCGGGGTGAATAATCAACATGGAAATTTCTTCACAGTGACGTATGTAGATTTTCAGTTTTCCAATATTTCGCTCACCTTTTTTGATGGGCTTTTTATATTAAAATTACGGCAAAATATGCAATTTTTCTGTTGTGAATGACTTCACCGACCGAAAATCTTGGGTATCTTCGATCTTTATGCTTTGATTTCTATATAATTCTTTTTTATGGGAATTCCTCACAGTTAGCTCACTTTGCTCTTTACATCTAAGTCCTGTGCTAACATTGTCCTCTTCGCGTTCGTTTTTTGTTCAGCTTTCAAATTTTATATCATTCTATTCCAAATTCGAAACATTTCCAACGACAATTTTTAGGACTATAAAAAAATGCCGTCAGAAAGAATCGCTGTTCCTTAGCCGCCGTTTTACTCTGTTGCAATGTCTTTAGTTTGAAATGCTGTAAGAGGGAATGTTGCCGATTTTTGTTAAAAAGTTAAAAGTTGGTGCCGAGCGCTTTTTTTTTTCGTTAAATTTGAAGTTACAAGGTATTTCGTCAAACCGCTAAATGATAGGCAGACAAAGTCATTGTGATCCTGAAAAATGCAAGCAACAAATTGTGTTTTGAAATAAGCGAGGCTAAATGCATAAAGTGTATACTTAAAAATTCAAAATACCGCATAGTCAAAAATATTTTTCGAGTTCTCGAGATTCTCATAAATTGCTACTGCTACTACGGAATAAACCTGAGACGGAAGAATCAAAAGTCAGGAGATGATTCCACGCTTTAACGTCTGATGCATGACACCGTAAAAACGTGGCATCAGATGCCGAAATTGCGATTAGTAGCCGGGGTTTGAACTTTGGGTCCAATTAAGGCCTTAGCCTAGCGGAACTGTCCTAAATCTTCTGACCATCAACGAAATTTGGCTGTCTTAGTAGATGAATGGAATGGAATAGTTTCAGAGGTCACGTGAACCAGATAGTCAAATGAAATATTGAATTTAAACTACATTATACTGCATTAAAACCAACGGTGGTTACCAGCAGGGTCATGTCACGATTTATTTTCTGATATTCTAAATTACAGGAGCTACATGACTGTATAGTCTTGAAAATATCTTTTCCGAATCTAGCACAGATTTTCGGTGGTAGTCACTAACAATATGAAATAATGAAATTCAAATGTCAAGCGTAAAAGCACCCTCTTCAGCTCGGTAAATATGATCGGGTAAATCATTTACCTGGAATACCAGAAGTAGAAACATATTACCGCAAAACTGTTCAAAAATGACGCTGTTACTTTTCGTTTATGAGCTGCAGGATTGCAAACTTCCAGATAGGACTGTGAAGCTACTACTATCACCTCATCTAGTGGTTTTCGCTTATCAATTCCAAAATAAGCCTTGCTCTCACTGAATTTCAAGTTTTCCGTGTGCATCGAAATTTCTGAAACATAATAAAACTAGATGAAGAGATCCAAGTTTCTCAATACTCTAGAGTAAAGGCTACATCATTTCTTTAAGTAATTAGATTTTCATCAGTTGAAATTATTTAATGCAATATCTTACAAAATTCGATATAAATATTAATCAATAATTAATTCTTCAATAATTAATTCAGTTACCGATTATATATATATATANAAGTATTGAACGGATGAGGCGTCGAAGAATAAAAAGTTGATCCGTACAACTTCAAGTTAGCAAAAGTAGAAGAAATCATCTTCGCGCTTTTGCAGATTCCGACCAAAATAGATAATGGAACATTGGTGTACATTCCACTAATAGGTGAAGGGTTGATCCGTACAACTTCAAGTTAGCAAAAGTAGAAGAAATCATCTTCGCGCTTTTGCAGATTCCGACCAAAATAGATAATGGAACATTGGTGTACATTCCACTAATAGGTGAAGGCAAAAATGTTCTTGGCTTTATCAACATGAAGGTTTTTTTTTTCTTTCGTTTATTAAGTTTAAGTATCAAGAGGAACGATAAAACATTTCAATAACTGGTTGATTCTCATTTTTTTTTCTTTAGAAAAAGGATTTTAAAAAAAGAATTTTAAATGGTTCTTTTTTTTTTCAAAATATGAAGTGTTTCTTGAGACATTCTCTTTCAAATGTGTTCTGTGATAAATGGTACGATGAGAATGGAAATGTAACCTTCTGTAATTCTGTAACTAGTTTTGACAACTTTGTATCCAATAGCATTTATAAATCCTGCTGCTTATCAGGCTTTATCGATTGACAAGTTCCAGGTTCGTCAACAGCTCCTACAGTTTAAAACAACACGAGCAACACAGCCACCTCTAACAGATCCGACCATGATAGTAGCCATGCAAACGCTGAAATTGGATAGTCTGACAAAAGCAGACAGTATGACAAACTGAGGTACACATCAGAAAGCTAACATGATCTCGAAGTTATCGTCGTATGAAAGCCATTCCAGAAAATTACTGAAACCATAAAATAATAATGTTTTAACTTTGTTGTTCCAAATTTGGTTTTGAAAGGCATACAAATTTGCAATGATTTTCAAGGAGTAGTTTTCATTTATATTTCTAGATTTGACACCTTTTGAAACACGTGAGTGTTGGCATCCTCGCTTATTATGGCTTCTCGTTTTTTCCCTCTCCCTCTTTCTTTCTACTCTCTCCCCCCTTCCCTCATATATTTTTGCTGCTTGCATCAGAAAACTTTGCATACTGCTTTGACCAACTGACTAGGCAATACGTCCAAGTTGCTACAGTGCTTAGCAAAAGATTTTCTGCTTTTACTACTGCGTGCTTTTATGTTTTTTTATAATTAGCAAAAGATTTTCCGGAAAATCTCTCAGGTTTTGTTCTCTTTCTCTGCTGTTCCTGTTATTCGGGGTGAATAATCAACATGGAAATTTCTTCACAGTGACGTATGTAGATTTTCAGTTTTCCAATATTTCGCTCACCTTTTTTGATGGGCTTTTTATATTAAAATTACGGCAAAATATGCAATTTTTCTGTTGTGAATGACTTCACCGACCGAAAATCTTGGGTATCTTCGATCTTTATGCTTTGATTTCTATATAATTCTTTTTTATGGGAATTCCTCACAGTTAGCTCACTTTGCTCTTTACATCTAAGTCCTGTGCTAACATTGTCCTCTTCGCGTTCGTTTTTTGTTCAGCTTTCAAATTTTATATCATTCTATTCCAAATTCGAAACATTTCCAACGACAATTTTTAGGACTATAAAAAAATGCCGTCAGAAAGAATCGCTGTTCCTTAGCCGCCGTTTTACTCTGTTGCAATGTCTTTAGTTTGAAATGCTGTAAGAGGGAATGTTGCCGATTTTTGTTAAAAAGTTAAAAGTTGGTGCCGAGCGCTTTTTTTTTTCGTTAAATTTGAAGTTACAAGGTATTTCGTCAAACCGCTAAATGATAGGCAGACAAAGTCATTGTGATCCTGAAAAATGCAAGCAACAAATTGTGTTTTGAAATAAGCGAGGCTAAATGCATAAAGTGTATACTTAAAAATTCAAAATACCGCATAGTCAAAAATATTTTTCGAGTTCTCGAGATTCTCATAAATTGCTACTGCTACTACGGAATAAACCTGAGACGGAAGAATCAAAAGTCAGGAGATGATTCCACGCTTTAACGTCTGATGCATGACACCGTAAAAACGTGGCATCAGATGCCGAAATTGCGATTAGTAGCCGGGGTTTGAACTTTGGGTCCAATTAAGGCCTTAGCCTAGCGGAACTGTCCTAAATCTTCTGACCATCAACGAAATTTGGCTGTCTTAGTAGATGAATGGAATGGAATAGTTTCAGAGGTCACGTGAACCAGATAGTCAAATGAAATATTGAATTTAAACTACATTATACTGCATTAAAACCAACGGTGGTTACCAGCAGGGTCATGTCACGATTTATTTTCTGATATTCTAAATTACAGGAGCTACATGACTGTATAGTCTTGAAAATATCTTTTCCGAATCTAGCACAGATTTTCGGTGGTAGTCACTAACAATATGAAATAATGAAATTCAAATGTCAAGCGTAAAAGCACCCTCTTCAGCTCGGTAAATATGATCGGGTAAATCATTTACCTGGAATACCAGAAGTAGAAACATATTACCGCAAAACTGTTCAAAAATGACGCTGTTACTTTTCGTTTATGAGCTGCAGGATTGCAAACTTCCAGATAGGACTGTGAAGCTACTACTATCACCTCATCTAGTGGTTTTCGCTTATCAATTCCAAAATAAGCCTTGCTCTCACTGAATTTCAAGTTTTCCGTGTGCATCGAAATTTCTGAAACATAATAAAACTAGATGAAGAGATCCAAGTTTCTCAATACTCTAGAGTAAAGGCTACATCATTTCTTTAAGTAATTAGATTTTCATCAGTTGAAATTATTTAATGCAATATGTTACACAATTCGATATAAATATTATATAAATATTAATCAATAATTAATTCTTCCGAAACATCTCAGTTATCGATTATATATATATATATACAATTTTTATTATAGTGATTTTTAGTTTATTTAAATTCCTAGTTTATTTACATTTCCAATAGTAATTAACACCTCGAATATAGGCTTGTACTGATTTCTACAAAAATAATTCATCGTACCAGCTATTAAACTATTTTCTCAGATCCATTATCTACCATTGATAAGGTTATTATCAATATTTGAACTTTTCATTTTCAGCAACATTATTGCGAGCATCCAACCGGCAAAAGAAAGGTTAGTCAATCTTCTTCAAGAAATAAATCAATTAGAGTTTAAGTCTCCTGATCCAGATGCCACGATAGATCAAAAGGAGAATCTCTATACGAGGAGGAAACGAATCCTCGAAGACAAACTCCTAAGAATACAATTATGTATCAATACGATCCAATCCACATGTGATGAATGGCGCGATTACATACGGAAAAGCAAAGCAACAAAAAAAAGGGAGGAAGAAGAGAATTTTATGGAGATCACAAGGGGCGATGAAGGAATATACCAAATATTACATGAAGGTAAGGAAGCAATAATAACGTTAACAATGCATAAGGATGAAGCTGACCAAAAATTAAAACAGCTCTCAAAGGAATCAAAAAAGGGTGAAAAAGGCTTAAACTTCCCCTCGAAACTCACAGTCAGTCTTCCTCAATTATCCTTACCGACATTCAGTGGAGATCCCAAACAATGGCGACAATTTTGGAGTAGTTCCGATGCAGCAGTCCATTCACAAGCAATCTCTGACATCCAAAAGTTAAATTACTTATATTCGTGTCTCAAAGGAAACGCATTACAAGTAGTATCAGGATATGATATTGCTCCAGAGAACTATGGAGTGATAAGAAGACTGCTTAAAGATAAATATGGAAATTCTTCAACGATCACAACCATTCTTTATAAGGAACTCCAATCTATCAAAGGGAACGAGAGAGATTGGAAACAAGTGATCGAAAACATCGAGAGAGTGTTACGCCAGTTAGAAGCTCTTGCAGAAGAGATGGAGCATTCAAATATCAAACCATGATTGAAGACAAATTACCACGATGGATCTTAAATAAAATATATGAACAAAAGAAAGCAGAGAGAACTTGGTCAACTTCTAAACTAAGAGAGCTCTTAGTAGAAGTGACTAATATGGATGAACAAGTAAGTAAAGTTCTAAACTTTTACACCCAGGCTGAAAGTAAACCAACAACTACCAAGTTTGGACAAAAACAACGATACAATCTCGAGGAGACCTCAGCATTATCAACGATACGAAGTACGTCACAACCAAAAGTGTCACAACCTACAACAAATAAAAAGAAACCGTGCATATTCTGCAATCGAGATCACTGGGATAGCGATTGTGATGACTATCCTACGGCAAAAACTCGACTATATCGTCTCAAAAGATTGAAAAAATGTCCAATATGTTTTAGAGATAATCACAAAGGAGAAGCATGCAAAGTTAAAAAACAATGCTTCNNNTGCAAAGGTTCTCATAACAGTGCCTTATGTGAACAAAGAAATATAATTAGCTCAGAAAATATGGCGCGTTGGAAGAATAAAACGCCAGAAAACTCTAAACATCCGACCAAGCAGGATAGTTCAACATCTCTTTCCAATTCAATATGCACGACTCGAACAAAAAAACCAGGCGAAACATTACTTCTATGCAGAGGAATAAATGTATTCAATCCGAAGCAACCTCAACGGAAATTGAAGGCCTTAGCACTATTTGATATAGGCTCTCAATTATCCTTCATTTCGAGAAAATTATCTCATCAATTGGGATTGTCCGAATCTGAAAACCAAATCATGAAGATATCCCCATTTGGAACTAACAAACCGAAACTGTGTCCAACAACTAGTGCGCAACTGAGTATACAAACCCAAGAAAACGAGATTATACCATTGCGTGCTAATGTAATAGAATATTTGACGAATGAAGTACAAGTTGTCGAGATACCAAAGGAGTTACAATTTCAAGATCTAACAAGCATTGGGAAAAACTTGATATACTGATTGGCGCGGATTGTTTCTTCAAATTTATAGATCTACAAGAACTCAAGGAGCTGCATTCCGGACATATATTGGTTCGATCAAAGATTGTCCTATGATTGTAGGAAGTGGTGATATTAATAAACTTTGTAAGAATAATAATTATCCTACAAGAGTAACATGTTTGGTCAATGTAAATATTAATTCAGAATTAGAGAAATTCTGGAAGTTAGAAATGATAGGCACTCCTACTGCGGATGATGATGATCAAGCCTTAGAGCATTTTAAACAAACCATCATCAAACAAGATGGGAGATACCAAGTATGTTGGCCATGGAGAGATTCTAAACAGAAATTGAGCAATAATTATGGACTATGTCTTGGACGTTTGAAGAACTTGGTCAAATGCCTACAATACCAGTCACTGATTCAACTATACCACAACACAATCCAGGAACAATTACGATTAGGTATAATTGAAGAAGTTCCGTCAAACGATGAGGGTGGTGTTATACATTACTTACCACATCATGAAGTATTCACCCCTAGTAAAAATACAACCAAATTAAGAATCGTCTATGACGCGTCAGCGTACTACAAAGGATTTAGAAGCCTAAATGATGTACTGTATCGAGGCCCACCAGAATTAGTTGAGGTATTATTACGCTTTCGAATGATGGAAATAGTGATCACTGCTGACATTGAAAAGGCATTCCCACAAATAGGACTACAAAAAGAAGGAAAAAGTTGTACACGATTTCTTTGGTTGAATATTTTTTTCCTTTTTAAAATCTTTAAAAAGAAACCATCGATGAAAATATAAAATGTTATCTCTTCAAACGAGTTCCCTTTGGAGTGATCTCATCACCTTTTCTGTTGGCAGCAGCAGTGAACTAGCGGACGAAATAAGAAAAAATCTCCACGTATATCAGCGGCTAACACTGAAGAGGCGTTAAACAAGTATGAAGAAATGAAGATAATTTTTGGAGAAGCCTCAATGAACATAAGGGAATTCCTTTCTAATGATAAAGAATTCAATGAGAGAATACCTTATGATGATCTAAGTCAAACCCTAAGAGGGATACCATAAACGTGGCATTAAAACCATGGAAAGGAAAAACCTTAACAAAGAGAACAGTCTTACGATTCATAGCATCTCAACACGACCCGCTACGTTTTCTAGTTCGTGTAATGATCAGATTTAAATTTCTTTGTTTCAACACCTATGGATGTTGTGGAAGCAAAATTTCTCTTGGAAGATTTGTTAAGTTAATTTATTATTTCGGGAGAGGTTGTTGATTGCAGGGAGATTCGTTGAATGTAGATGTAAGTATGTGGGGTAACAGAGGAAGAGAATAATCCTTTATTAACAGAAGCAACCGTACAATCTNGAATGAATGGAATGAATGAATGAATGGAATGAATGAATGAATGGAATGAATGAATGAATGGAATGAATGAATGAATGAATGAATGAATGGAATGAATGAATGAATGAATGAATGAATGAATGAATGGAATGAATGGAATGAGTGAATGAATAAATAAATGAATGAATGAATGAATGAATGAATGAATTGGTTGATTTTAGAAAGAAATGCTTTTAATAATATGATCCTCTTTTGTCATCATTTCCTTTTTTCTGCCATCAATCATTATGAAACAATTATCAATTTGAATAAAGTGGAAGAAACGAGATGATAATAATAGATAGTAATGATGGTGATAATGGTAATATAACGATGATGATAATGATAATGGCAATGGTGGTAAAAATGATAATGATGATAGTGATGATTGATGATGGTAATGATGATGGTGAAAAGAAATGGTTTTTTTTTTTATTATCATTTAATTATTTGTAGCACCTAAAATTCTTGTCATCTAATAAATATTGTTATGATAAATGGAACTATTTCATATTTTCCCGCTTCTTTTATTCCCAATAAATTCGTTCATTATTCTTTTCTTTCTTTTTTCTTTTGTCTTTATTTCTTCATTTTATATAAACAAATAGTTATCATTTTCCATTTATTAAATCAATCAACGATGTATTATTTCTTATAGAAATAACATCTATGGAATATTTATATTTTCTATTTTATCATTCATTCTATTATTCATTTCAATTTATTTCATTTCCTTTTCTGTTCACTTCTTTTTCTTTCCCTTTTTTTCCATTATTCCACCTTCTCAATTTTTGCCTATTTCGAAAAAAAATATGTTATTAATTTTTTTTAAGGCTGAGAAGTAATGAAAAAATAGGAGAGGGAAAGAGAGAGGGAGGAAATAAAAGAAATGGAATGTTTCTTTGGTGAACAATTGAAAAGTCATTTGATGATGAATGGAGGAAATAGTCATCATTTCTTTTTCTATTTTTGCAATCCATAAATGGAAGGAAAGTTTCAAAAGAAATAATTTAGAAAGAAGAAAAGATAAAGCGTTGATTGGTAGGGGAAGAATATTGAAAAGAAGAAATGGATAAAGTAATTAAGATAGGTAAGTAGGATAAGATGGGTAAATAGATGAATAGGTAGGTGAGGTGGATAGATAGGTAGGTAAGTAGATAGATAGCGATGCTGCGCTTCATTACACATCCCCAATTTCAATTCATTCAAACTTATGACACACACACACACACACACACACACACACATACACACACACACACACACACACACATACACATATACCAATAACATACAATTCATCTCTTCTCAAATAAATAAAACACTCATCATTTTTCCTGTTTTTGATGGTGTTGATGGCGGTGATGAAATCGGCTAAAAGAGACACTAATTCTATTTGTCATTATCATAAATAAAATTTTTTGGAAATTAATTATAGGACTAGTCCGGAAAAGTTTTCCATTTATTAAAATAAAACATTTTAATTGTTATCTTTTTTATTCCTTCAATATATATGCTTTGCATTCCTTATCTTTCCATTCAATTCGTTTAATTAATCCTAAAATTGATGACCTATAATGATTTCATACTCTTTTTTCAGGAATTTATTTAATCAAAGAAAAAGGAATTTTTTTTTATCCGAAATTATATTTTTATAATTACCTTTCATAAATTTTCATATTAAATTATTCATTTGATAAATTTCNTTAATTAATCCTAAAATTGATGACCTATAATGATTTCATACTCTTTTTTCAGGAATTTATTTAATCAAAGAAAAAGGAATTTTTTTTTATCCGAAATTATATTTTTATAATTACCTTTCATAAATTTTCATATTAAATTATTCATTTGATAAATTTCACCTTTACATTTTTTCTTACATTCGCAATATTTTATAAATTAATTAAATAATTAACGCATAAAGATGAGATCTTTGAAATTACCTGATCTTACTCCTCCAATATATATAAAATTTAAGCAGTAAACATGTGAAATAATTTGAATAATTTTCAATAAAATTATTAAATAAGGGGAATTATTTATTGTTATATTTAATTTTTACATTTTACAATTATATTACCTCATAATATATGTATGCAAATTAATTAAATAATGTGTGTAAGTAAAATATTCGATAATTTCCCTACCCTTTTTTTTTCATCCGTTTTTCGATTACTACAATTACTCTCATTTAACATTGAACACATTGATCATCTAACATCATGACAATTATCATTTGGTAGTGTCACAGTTTTTTTTTTCCTTTTTTCTCACACATATAATCAAATGTTAAAGTAAGTTGCTATAAAGTGTTCCCATTATATTCCATGAATTTCTTTCTTTCATTGTCACTGTCATTGTCAATTGTAGTCATTGTATATTATTTATAAGTCCTTTCTTTAAAATGCATCATTGTCATCGTTATTGTCATCTCCATTATCGTCGTCATCTGCATTGTCATCATCATCTATACATATTGTCACATCATTGACTAATCATTAACCAACCCAATCGAATCCATTGAACTATATAGATTGTGGTATCCTCTTTTTGTCATAATATTTTCACTTCATATATATATGTTTATTAATTGTTTATTGTCACCATTGTGAAATGTTATCAGTACAAAGAGCTAAAAGAAATTTTTGTTTTCTTATTTGTCGTTCGTTTGAATCCTTTCTCATTCATTTCTAAAAGTGTCATCATGATGAATTTTCTGACATTAGAAATATGTCCTTTTTTTCTTCTTTCCTTCCCTCTTTTTTTTCTACTTTTCATTTATAATTTAATTGAGCATGTAATTTATATCTAATCTTACGAAATATTACTAAATATTACCCAAATATCTTGTTACTAAGAAAAGGAAAGAAAAAAAGGAAGGAATAAAAGGAAGGAATAAAGGGGATAGAAGAGAGAGGAGAAAAAGTAAAATTGTTGACAATATATTTAATGTCGTAAATTATCATTTAATACTTTTAATATTTTATTTCAAATATGTTATTGCTAAAGCATTTTGTTATAATAAATTTGAAAAATGATAAAAATTTCAGGAAGGAAAGAAAAACAAAACAAAAGAAACGGAAGTTAATAGTATTTATCAGTTTAGTTTTGATTAACTGAATTCGATAAATATCCTAAGCAATCAGTATATCATTATTTCTTAATCCTGATGACCGAATTAACCATGCTTTATCCGTCAATTGTAACAGCACCATCAGCATCAACTATTCCGGTCAATGTGTCAGGAACAGGAATTGCTACAACTCATAAATTACATAACAGTCAACGAGATGATGAATTACTGGATGACGATGATGATCTTGGTTCCGTATCATCAGATGGCGGTCGTTCATCAGCTACTAGTAAATCATTTCTAGTATTAAATGAGTATAAGTAATAGTTAATTAAGGTTTATTAATAATTATAATATTTCAGTTTTGTTTAGTTTGTTAGTTAATTATTTTATAAATTTTTGCATTAAGATATCTTCTTCAAGAGAAATTTCATTAGTTCCATAATTTTTATTATTGTTTTCAATGAAGTAATTTTCATTCTTTAAATCACTAATTATAAATGTATAATTTCTAGCTATTTTCTGTAAGCTATACTAGTAGTTGCTACCATATGCTTAGAGTAATGACGTTGAATGAATTTTTGTTTTATAAGCTTAGTTTTAAATGTTTGCTAATGGAAAATGCAGTAAATTTATTTCCATTTCAGGTCATGCAATAAGCCTTAGCACCGGCAAAATGTCAATGGAATCACATGTAAAACGGCCAATGAATGCTTTTATGGTTTGGTCTAGAGGTCAACGACGAAAAATGGCACAAGATAATCCTAAAATGCATAATAGTGAAATTAGCAAACGTTTGGGTTAGCATTTTGTAGTCAGTTTCAAACAATTTTACGAAAATTCTCATTGCTGATTTATTTTGTGATATCTTAGGGATTAATCTAGTTAAGACATACTGAGACCGATTTTTTTTTTGATTTGTTTTATAAAATGAAGGAAATATAGCGATTTTGGCATAAAATTTACCTCAATGATTGAATTGTATGTCTTTCAAGATGTTTCTCTTTTTTTTTGTCTAATTTTCTTTTCAATTTCAGGTGCGGAATGGAAGCAACTTTGTGATGCAGAAAAAAGGCCGTTTATAGATGAAGCAAAACGTTTACGTGCATTACATATGAAAGAACATCCGGATTATAAGTACAGGCCACGGCGAAAACCGAAAAGTGTAACAAAAACAAAAGAAAAATACCGGTTTACATTACCATTTACTGCTTTTCCGGCAACAAATTTGCTAAGTTCGTTATGTTATATAAAATAATAACAAAAGATTGATTGATTGATTGATTGATTGATCATTGTCATAAAATTTTTAATCATTTTTTTTATCAGTAGAAATAATTGATATCTAATCATTACTCATATATATATATATATATATTTGAGGTATATTAGAAGTGTTGTTAATATTACTAAAATATCATTAATTGGTATTTTTCTTTATTTTCTTCTTTCCCAAAACTCATTTATTTATTAATCAAAAAATAAATGATAAAAGTTATGTAATTATAAAATTATTCATTACATTATAATAAATTTATAATTAGCTATTATGTATTATTTATTTCAAAAACTTTTTAAATTTTACCAACCATTTTTGATGATTAATTTTTAAATATGAAAATTAACATATTTTTAGGCCAACAAACAGTATCACGGGCAACACCATTTTATCCATCAATGAATCCACTTGATATGGCAGCTAAAATTGCCGCTGATAGTGCGGCATTATCAAAAGCTACCGAATTTCCCTACTATCCACCATTTTTTCATCCTGCCACACCGGCCAACACAACAGCTGGGTAACTGAATAAATATGCTTCTTTTTTTCTTTTTTTTGCTTTGTTTTTTTTTTTTCCTTTTTTCCAAAACACTGATATTACTTTGTTAGAACAGAAGAGAGAAAAAAAGAAAAGAAACAAGGTCAAATAAGTACTCTGGGCTATTTATTTATGCCTTAACTTTTTATTTTTTTGTTTTAGAAACTAATTTTCATTGCTATTTTTAAGTGTATTTATGAAAAGAAATATATCATCAAAATTTTAAAATTTTATTGAAAATATTTCCGATAAAAAAATATATGATAAAGTAATTATTAATAAAGAAATTATTTATGGATTTAGCAATAGTGAATGAAATGATAAATAGAATGGAATTAATTGAGAGTTTTATGCCGTAATTTAATATATGGCAGGATATGATAAATTTTGTTATCTAATAATCAATTAATGAGAAATGACAATTCTAATTTGAGATAATATTACATTTAATTCGATTAATTTTGGTATGTATTTTATTAGGTTGACTTTTACATTAATTAATTAATTAATTACAAATAAATTACATGCTTAATTGTGATAATGAATGACTGATAATATTTACAATTGTTTACTTTCATTTTCTACTTCATTAATACTTTTCTTAATTCTTCATTTTAATTTTTTTTATTTGCGGATATTTCAAAGAATGTTATTATCAGTTGTGATTTTATTTAATTTTTATTTTATTATACTTTCTATTTTATTTATTATTATTATTCAAAAAGTAATGAATTTTTATGATTAAAGAAAATGAAAAATGAAATTTTTCACCGTTGCAATCATTTACTTTTTTCTTTGCTATGCTTTCAGCTTAATGCCTACATATAATCCATATGATTTACAACGAAATGTATTAGCTGCATATGCAATGAAAACAAATGTTATGGCGCATGCAGCTGCAGCTGCAGTTGCAGTACAATCACCTGTAACAAATAATAGCAATAATAGTAGCAATGGTAATAGTAATGCATGTTGTACTACAACAACAGCTTTAACGCAAGCTGCATCAGCCGTATAATTTGACGTACGTTTCTTTTTTTTTCATTGTTTTGTTTTTATTACGTATTCAATTTATTATAATTTTATTCAAAGAATTTTTATTTAAAAATTTGAAATTTAAAGAAAAAAAGGAGAGAAATTATCTTATATTCTATTAATCATAATTATTTCAATTTTCTACATTTTTGAATTGTATTATTTGTGTGAATAAATTACGAAATGACTTTGAGATGAAATTATTTTAATTATAATTTTCGTAAAATTTTAGGTGGAACAAGAAAAAGAGAAATGATTCATCATAACTTTTTTTCTACATATCTTCCTTCTCTTTTTTCCGACACACTAATTTATCAAATTTGAAAGATTGTTACGTGGAATTAATTTTGAATATAAAACAAGGAAAAATTCAGTTCTTGAAGACTAAATCTGTTATTTTGACATAATGTGATATAATAAACTATATAATATACTTAAATCGAAAAACCAAAATTTTGAAATTTCTTTTTTTGTCTATTAATTTAGAAATATCATAAATTTCAAATTTAGAAATTCTTTTTTTATGAACATTAAAACCTTAAAATTATTGTTAGTATTTAAATACAAAATCATTCCGTTCTTTCTTTTTTTTAACGATTCATACTTTTTTCTTGAATGTTAGATTTCCAAAGAAAGTTATCATCCATTTATACAATTAAAAAATTTTGAGTTTAATGTATCGTATGTTTGTATTTTATATGGTTTATACATATGTATATATATGTGTCATTATACTGTCCTCAAATTCACTCTTTAACTTTCACTCCCTCTCTCTCTCCTTTCCCTTTCTCTGTTTTTTCCTTCTTTTTTTTTTAAATTCTCAGCTAAAAATGCTTTATGATTCATCAAACAAAATAATTCCGATTTTAGGGTGAAAGTAACAAAGAAAAAAGAAAAAAAAGAGAAGGAAGAAAAACTAAGAATGGTGGTATATGCTTCTTTGTTTGCACTCTATTCAAATATATAACCTTTAATGGTAAAAGATAATGTTGCTATCATATCAGTTAAAAAAAAGTGAAGAAAGGAAGCAAAAATAAAGGGAAAAAAGTGGAGGAAGAGAAGTAAAATGGAAAAATTTTATTATTTTAATTTTATTTCTCTTATTTAGTATTAAAAATCTGTAAGTTTTGAGAGAAAATTTTTGAATATAAAAATCTAAGTAATAGACTAAAAGATTGAGAAGATTAACATAAAATTATTTGAGGTCAATGTATCTATTACCATTTATTTTATTTAATGGTATTGGTAATAGATTAAAGTTGCCTAATTTCAGTATTCTATTTTCTAATTTTAATAAAATTTTAATTTCACTTTATTTTACAGTTTTAATAAAATTCATTGTTGAGAAAAGTTGAAGCTGTTTTATAATTGTATGTTATACATTGATGATTGCTTATTCTTCCTTAATCTATTCTTGTAAGTAACTTTCATAACATGAAGTGATAACATTATTTTTAATATCTTATCTTACCTGCATGTCTCCTCTTTATTATCTTATCTTACCTGTTCAGTGTGTATGTGGTATTTTTGCATAATGTTTTGCAGTAAAAAAATAAGGGCAAATATCACTAACAAAAGCTTAGCATAGGGAATTTCATATTAACGTTATTATCAAAAATTCATTAATTTAAATTTTTTAACTGTAGAACTGATAAGATAAAATGAGTTACAATATAATTAATTCTAATCGTTCTCTAGCAAGGTTTATTGCAATTATTTGACAGTGATATCATCAGATGATGATATCATCAATGAATATTAATATTACGTAACAATTAATTCAAATGAAAAAGGTAAGAAATTAATTATAGGAACCAAAAAAAAAGAATAAATATGGTTGTTTTGCACTTCTTTTCAAATCATTTTGATGTTTCTGATTGAATTCCTTGTTGCTTTTCTTTCCGATTGCGGAGAAAATCATTCCTTTACGTGAAAGAGTTAGGCTAAAGAGGAATAGTGGAAAACAGGTTGATGAATGACTGCAGGAGGTGGAAGGAGGTTTAAAAACAGGAATTTAAAATATAGTTGTTCTTAAAATGAAAATCGTTTTAGTTAATATAAATATATGAGATTTTAGATATAATTATAATGATATTATGGCAATAATAATAATAAAAGTAATAGTAATAATAGTAATAATAATGATAGTGCTAATGATAATAATAAATAAATAAAGTAAATACATAAATAAATGGTAATAAATAATAGTGACAATGATGGTGACAATTAATAATGGCAGTGATGTGAGTAAATAATAATAGTGCATAGTCGTTTCATTTCCATCATCTTACTTTAACACTTATTTTAAATCTTCATTCTATTATCCCTTATTTATTCATTGGTCTGAAAAAAAAATATTTCTTTTTCCATCTTTTTATTCTTCAGCCATTAATAATACTTTTTATCTTTTTTGTTTCTTTTTCTTTCCAAAAGAATTTCTTTTGAAATTGTTGAATGAAATGAAATGTAATTTGCAACAGGAGGAGAAATAGAAGAAAAGATAAGTGGGAAAAGATATGCAAAAATGTTTTGCAACATAAGTTAATTTTTAAATTATATTTAAACTTCAAAGAAAGACTAAAACAAACGAAGGTACATAATGAATAATGGCTTTTTGTTGTTAACACATTATAATATATTTGTCTCAGTTTTTTTACTTTTTTTTTGGAGAAAAATATTCCATATTTTTTTTTTTAAATGAAAATTGGAGCAGTTTTTTTTCGCACAATTATAATATGCACAAATTAATTTCTTTTTTGATTAATTATTAAAAATTTGACGGATTAAACTAGACAAAAATAAGGGAGAAAAGGAAAAGTGAATATTAAGTGAAATAATATAAATTAAAACTTCATTCCATGTAATAAATGATTGTTATAAAGTATATACATAAATAATATTTTTATTAAATATACAACAAATTATGTAATAATATTTTAACGATTGTTATGTGCTGATTTTATAAAAAAATATATATAGCGAATTACTGTGTAAAAGATTAAAGTATTTTAATTTCCTTTTTATGCTTACTTTTTATTAGTTTTCATATTCTTTCTTATCTCTTTACACTACAAATTATATCATATTTAGCTCATTACGTCAAATTTTTCTCATCATTTCATTTTTTTTTTGTTGAAATATACGGAATATTTAATTCTGTTATTTATCTGTTTATTGCTATCACATATAAATACACATAGAGAGAGATAATAAATCATTAGAAAAATTAGTCTTGTTCGTTTTCCCCTTTTTTCTTTCAAGTTTGTTTGAGAAACCAGTCTAATTTGATATCTAATCGATCAGCTTGAAATTAATATTTTTTTGGAACAAAGAAGACGCAAAATGATCGCTGTAACAATACAAATTTGTTACACCTCATTTTATCCTTTGCGCCGCCGTTTCCATTCATTCAGTATTAGTATGAATAGCTTGGGAGCATAAAGAAGAAATTTTATACTGTTATATGGATGTGTGTGTGTGTGTGTGTGTATGTCTGTCTACTACCTCCTTTTATTGTTTTCATCAAATCTATTCTCTTTCTTTTTTGAGTGGGTATAAATTATGTGTAAAAGGGAAGAAATAATAATTAGATAAGAAGTGAATATGCAAATTATTTAAATATGCATAAAAATGAAGAGAAAAGATGCATTCGGTTTCTTTTAATTTGATACTAATTGATCAAATTTTATGCTGACAAAATTATAAATAACACTATTATTTTACTAGCTAATAAACATATAAATCAAGCGACAATGGTTGACAGTACTTAGAGTTAAGAAAAGAAATCAATTCATGTTAATTATATATACTAATTAATTCTATTAAAAATGTTATATATATCCATAAAAGTAACATCTAAATTATTGCTGCTTTCTTTTTTCTGCCTTTTTCCTCCTTCCTTTCAGAGATTACAAAGATTATTTTAATTGTAGCCAATTTTCTGATGCTTATATGAATATTACTATCTCTGATATATATTATCACAATATTAATTTTCTAACTATTTTAGTTTTGTTTAATATATTGAAATATTTATTGAGTTATTAAAATGTGCAAAATTTAATTGGTTAAAAATTTTGAAATATGAATTATAATAGGTTTTAGTCATTTATAATTAATTATTGAATTAGCAGCATAGATAATTCTTTAATATAGTTTTCATCATAGATTAATAATTCAATCAGCAAAAAGCATTCTATGACATTTTAATGCTACATTATTTCAGGTGATAATTCTTTTTTTATTCAGATATTTAGATATCATTTGAAATCAATTCGTGTTGATTAACAGTTACTTCATTAGACAAAACAGTAAATCTTAATAAAAACTCAATAACTTGTAGATTGCGGTATCTCATTAATTTTTCCGTAATTAAATTAGCAATATGAAAAGGTGGTATAAAAATTGGAAATAAAATAAACACGATAATGTGGTGTGAAACAATGATTATTATCATAAATTTAGTAAATATAATTTATTTATGATACTTTTAATTATTATAATAGGTAATGATTATGATTATTGAATGAACAAAATATTATCATCAATATTATTGCTATTATTATCCATTATCTTTATTGCAGATTACGGTTTTTTTCTTTTTTCTTTTTAAGGATTAGGATTGATGGAGAGAGAAGTAGTAATTATGGTAGTTTAAAGGTTAGGAAAATTTTTTAGTAATTTTGATAAAATTAATTTGTATCAGTAACCTTTTTTTATTCATTTGATTTTGTTTCTCTTAATTTCTTTCCTTTTTTTCTTATCACTGCAAAAATTTTCATAATTTCTCTCAATAAAAATATATATAATTTGCTCTTTCATCATCTCTTTTTTTTTGTCCCCTTTACTGAAATTATAATATCAATAAATTCCTATTTAACTATCACCGTTATTATAGCATAACAAATGGTTTGATATTTATTTTTATTACAAATTAGTTTTTTTTTTCTTCCCTCTGCCACAAATTCTAATAGTATTTAATTATGTGAATTGATAAGAAATGACGTGTATTGTTAATTTTTCAATCAAATAAAAATATGTCATCTATTGATTTTGTTTTTTTTTTTTTTGGGTAAATGTTAAACTTATTTTGTTTTATTTTTCCCCATTAATAAATTTGAACTTTTGAAGGTTTTGTTTTCATAACTTTCAGAATTTGTAAATTTTAAAATAAGATAACATTAAGATATTTTGAAATTGGTAAGATTAAATGAAGAGAGAAGTAGAAAAAAGATTGCTGAAACTATTAGGTTTCACATTCCACATCCCAAAATACTACCGTATTTGGAAGGATCAAATCCACACATTGTTTAGATTCTTTAAGCTTTTAAAATTATGTCTGAATTATGCTACCCTATCTCGAAGGCTGTGGAAATACGTTAGCCTGAGATAATAATAGTAATAGTAAAAATATTAACAGTAATTAAGGATGACAGCAATATTATAATAATATTTTTTTTGTTATTACTAACAATAATGATAAGTGATAAATAAATAATAATAAGTAATAATAATCATGGCTATATTACTGTTCGGTTGTTTGTTAAAAATTAGATGCATCGATGAAGAAGATAATTAGATTTAAATTTATGATAAAAATGAAATTCAAATTGAGTCATCCNCAATATTATTGCTATTATTATCCATTATCTTTATTGCAGATTACGGTTTTTTTCTTTTTTCTTTTTAAGGATTAGGATTGATGGAGAGAGAAGTAGTAATTATGGTAGTTTAAAGGTTAGGAAAATTTTTTAGTAATTTTGATAAAATTAATTTGTATCAGTAACCTTTTTTTATTCATTTGATTTTGTTTCTCTTAATTTCTTTCCTTTTTTTCTTATCACTGCAAAAATTTTCATAATTTCTCTCAATAAAAATATATATAATTTGCTCTTTCATCATCTCTTTTTTTTTGTCCCCTTTACTGAAATTATAATATCAATAAATTCCTATTTAACTATCACCGTTATTATAGCATAACAAATGGTTTGATATTTATTTTTATTACAAATTAGTTTTTTTTTTCTTCCCTCTGCCACAAATTCTAATAGTATTTAATTATGTGAATTGATAAGAAATGACGTGTATTGTTAATTTTTCAATCAAATAAAAATATGTCATCTATTGATTTTGTTTTTTTTTTTTTTGGGTAAATGTTAAACTTATTTTGTTTTATTTTTCCCCATTAATAAATTTGAACTTTTGAAGGTTTTGTTTTCATAACTTTCAGAATTTGTAAATTTTAAAATAAGATAACATTAAGATATTTTGAAATTGGTAAGATTAAATGAAGAGAGAAGTAGAAAAAAGATTGCTGAAACTATTAGGTTTCACATTCCACATCCCAAAATACTACCGTATTTGGAAGGATCAAATCCACACATTGTTTAGATTCTTTAAGCTTTTAAAATTATGTCTGAATTATGCTACCCTATCTCGAAGGCTGTGGAAATACGTTAGCCTGAGATAATAATAGTAATAGTAAAAATATTAACAGTAATTAAGGATGACAGCAATATTATAATAATATTTTTTTTGTTATTACTAACAATAATGATAAGTGATAAATAAATAATAATAAGTAATAATAATCATGGCTATATTACTGTTCGGTTGTTTGTTAAAAATTAGATGCATCGATGAAGAAGATAATTAGATTTAAATTTATGATAAAAATGAAATTCAAATTGAGTCATCCCAGTAAACGAAGTGTAATTTCGTGAATATTTTTGATTCTCAAAATATATGATTGAATTAGACACAAGAAAAGAAAGTGAGGGAGAAGGCGAGAGAGTAAAAGTAAAGATATTTGCTTGATTTGACATCTTTGAAGAATTAAATTTTTTCTTTACCATCTTTCATTTTAATTTTTCCATTTTGAAATTTTCAGGAAAAAATTCATATGTGCGCAGGAAAAAAACAAACAAACAAACAAAAGGAAAATTTCTTGTTTTGCTCTTATCATGGAAAATCTTCACGGGCATCATCTAAATGTTTTATCACAGATGTTTGCAAAATTCGTTATCATTCCCATTAACAACAAAAAAAATAAAAACGAAAATATCAATGTGGGAGCAATTTTCAGGAAAGCATTTTCCTAATTTTCTTCCCTTTTTTGCTTTTTCTTTCTTTTCAGGATAATTTCATTATTTTAATAAACTATTATTATTATCCCATATATATATTTCTTTTCATTTAGTTGCATTTATGTTTTCTTCGTATTCTCTTTATATTACATTGTTTGTGAAAATTTTGTTTTTTGTTTCTTGTTTTTTCTTGAAAAAATCTTTTTTCCATTTGATACTTTGTACTGTTACATTATCCAACGATGATAATATTTTGTCATATTTCTCTTTTTTATCAGCAACGAATTACTGTACTAACTGCTAAAAACCATCATCTTAAGTTAGTTTTTTTTTTTTGATGTCATATAAAAATTAAGTTTAACAACTAATTTTACGAAATGATTAATTAGTTTACTTTTCTCTACTCGATTAATTTTTTCATTTAAAAAAAGAGAAAGTTACGAAAGGAATTTCCACATATCAAATCTTATTAACTTTTTTTTTGGCAACTTTCCCAAAAATGAGAAAAATAAAGGTAAGTAAATATAATCACATAGTTGAATGCAATTTCTAATTATTGATTCAAACACATAAAATATAGCAGCGATACGTGGACGTGAATAATACTTCTAGTTTGTTAAACTCAATTTTTCTAAACCTAAGTAAATAAGTGACAAGCTTAGAAATCAAACACATTACCATCAGCAATTATCATTGATTTTAATTATCAGTTGATTTGATTGGATAACGTTAAATTATTTGGTTTTGTTTTTTTAACCCATAGTAACGGGTAGGCATATTTACTATATAATTACTGTTACTGAAAAAAAAAAGATTTGAAATTCGTTGGGTAAGGAAAAAAGTATCATTTGGAATTTGTATGTTATTACTGTGTGTATCCGTTTGAATTATTAAAATGCTTTGGTGAAAGCTTTATCAATTTTTCAGCAGTTAATTTTTTTTTTTGTAGTTATTTTGTGGTGTATCAATTTGATAATTTATTTAAGGATTAACGATATTCGTATGTCTGTTCTTTTTTTTCTTAAATCATTTTATTTACTATGTTAGCGGTGTTTGATTAGCAAATTGTTTACGTAGTAAATCATCGCTAGCATCATTATCTGCGAGGTGTATAAGCTTTATTTCATGTGATTTTTTTCTTTTGTTCTTAGTAGTAAACAAACTTATAACATAAATATTTCACAGCAGATATGCAAAAAAATTGACTTTCCCATCTTCCATATTGTTCTACCCGTAATAAATGAGTAAAATAAAGAACAGGGTTTTTTTTCTTTTTTTTTTCGGGAGATTTTAAATATTAGAAATATTTAATGATTGTATATCTACCTAATTAAGAGCATTATCCCTCCTTTAATATTTCAATTGTTTTTGAGTTGGAAATCTTCCACACCTTTCTTTTTCTATTTCCTTCCTAACCTATTGTAATTGAAATATTAAAGTAAGTTAAACCTGATAGCACTAGTGTTAGAAAAGTAAGTAAACTAAATAGGTATTGCGTAAATATGCACAAAAGATGGAAATTTTTCAGCTAAAAAAAAGTTCATGAAAATTTCAAATTTAATTGTAGGTATTTTGTGCCATCTTTCTTTTTTTCTTGGATGTTTTTATTTTCTTCCCGCTTTTTTCTTTTTGCATATTAGATTAAATTGCTATAAATTTTGATTATCATTCTATTCATTCATTCATTTATTTATTCATTCATTCATTCATTCATTCATTCATTCATCCATTCATTTGTTTTTCCTATCTTACATTTATATTTTTCTTGTTACTTTTGAGACAGTAAACAGGAAGCATTGTAAACGAAGTTTTACGTTTTTGCCTGCTGTATGATATATGATATGATATTATGATAATGTTTTTTTTTATTTTACAAATAAAGGAAATTTGCATTTATGGTGGTTTTGCCTCCTGGTATACACAAAAAACTTATTTGGGTAATTTTGTTCATTTCTTTTTTACTTGTTTTTTTTTTCTTTAGATTTTTTTAATAGCTAATTATGAGTGGTAAATTAAACAATTAAGCTTTGTGGATATTTTTTTTTCTAATTTCGAAGATTTACCCGAGAATAGAGCGAAGCTAAGTCAGAAATCTCATATATTTTTGACAGGTATTTGTAGTACCTAAAAGGTAAGCATGAGTAAGCATTTTTAATTATATAGCAATTGTATTCCTTTAATATTCCAACTGTATCGGTAGGTTTTTCTGGTAAGGAAAACTGATAAGTTGAATGGAACAATAACTTCCATACACCTATTTAAACTATTGTCCTATGAAATTGAATTTCGTTTGTTGTTACCCAATAGATATTTCGAATTTCGAACCCAATTGTTTTTTAATTATGAGCGGTACAGATGAATGAGTAAACTGGTGACATTGATGTGACGATAAGACAGTAAAATACGATAATGACAACATGATAGTAAACTGTTCTTCCGTACCTAATTGATTCTATTATTTTAGTAAGGTTATTCTTAGTGTCATTTGATTTTCTCTATTTATACACGCGATGACGTACACGTAAGTTTGTTATTATCATGTTTACACATGGAACAACTGAAATCATTATTATTGTTAAAAAAAATGATTAACCAACAAACATACTAAAATGTTTTCCAATTCAGGGCAGAGAATAAGTTAGTGGTAATGGTATTGGCTGTTGAGATGATATTGATGAAAAAAGCAATGAATGTTTTTAGTTGTCGATTTGCTGCTGCACACCGTATCCTAAATAAAAGGAAAATTTTTTGAAATCAGTTTAATCTTGAGTTTAATTAAATTTCATTGAAATTATTTTAAAATTTACCTCTTGCTCAGAAATGTTCATTCTTAATTAAATATAATTAATTCATCGTCAATTAAAGAAAGAATTATAATAACTATATTGTGCATATATTTAATATTTATCAGTTGAGATATACTGATAATATTGATTTCGGATAGATATACTGATGATAATAACTTTAAAATGAATTTCTTTGTCCAATGTGAGCATTCCAGCAAAAAATACCTTTTTATCAAATCAATAATATCATTGATATCATTGTATTATGCATTCATTATTAGTTGTAAATACAGAAAAAAAGTGATATGATAATTTGAAAATACAATTAATTTATGCGAATAGCTTGAAATCATTCCTCTGTTCAGTTCTTTCTTTCTTTAGCTTTCCTTTTCTTATTCATACCTTTAATTAAAAAGTAATTAAAGGGTATTTTGAATGAAAAGTTAGAAAAAAGAAAGTAAAAGAAAAAGAAGCAAATTAATCCATTCATAAGTGTTTTAAATATATTTTAATCAAGAAAAAGAAAAACGATTATAATAGTTAATAAGCAATAATGGTAGTAAAATTATTTTTGCGATTACTAAAGAAGAAGGAAAAAGAAAATATATGAAGTTTCTTTGAGTTTTTCCAATATTTTTAAATTAGTAATTAGCTAATTTTATTGCTTTAATTTAATTTCACATTTCATATTTATTTATGCATTTGATCGCATAAAAAAATAGAAATTATTAAATTATCATGAAAATTGTAGAAACAAAAAGAAACAGGAATAAGTAATGTCATTAATTTCAAATACTTTTATAACTATCTTATCGTTAAGCTTTCTTCTTATTATACGATAATATCTCCATGCTATCGTATATTTGCTTAATTTAGAAGTTAAAAATGGAATGAATGATGAAAATTTAATAATAAATACGATAACTATTCAATTTAGCTATTTCGTTATTTTAATTTTAGTTTCCCTTTTTTATCAGTTATTTCTTCATGATGAATGTTTATTCCATCATCGAATTTCATTACATTTACACTTCCTCTTATCGCTTTTACCAAAAAAAAAAAAGAAAAAAAGAAGAATGAAAAGCATCGCTGATTTGCGTTATAGAATGAAAATAGAGAGAAGGAGAAAGGGAGAGAGAAATTAAGGGGAAAAAATAAAAAGAGGAAATGTGTAATATTAAATATCGATTATATTAATTTAAAATATAATTATATATAAGTATAAAATAAGTTTTGCTAAACAAATTATTAAATTATTTCATTTATTAAATTAATTAATCGAACAATCCTTTAATTTATATTTCTACCTTCTTTTTCTTTTTGCTCTTTTTTTTTCAAAATTTAATTTGAAACAAATAATTTCAGTTTATTTTACATTTACTCTAAAATTTTATTAATAGTGCTAAATAAATAGCAATAAATTTTTAATGTTTATTTAAGCAATAATGAAGGAATGAAATGAGGAAAACATTTGAAATAATTACAGTTTACCAATTTGGATTATCCGTTAAAGTAATTCGTAGTTTATTCACCTTTTCTTTGATCGTGTATTAAGCATTCTGTCAACTGATCTGATCACAAGCAAGGCGATATGACGGCGCTATCTTTTCCTCTTAAATTATTATTTGTACACTTTGTTCATTCACATTCATCCTAATATTAACAAATATGATTGGGTAGGGGAGGGGGTGCGGGTTGAAATGTTTGAATGAAAGCTTAACGTAGGAAAGAAAGGTGAAGATGAGGATGGGTAATGAAAAGAAATGGGTATAATGTGGGTAAGAACATATCATCATTTGCGGTATCTTTTTTAAAGTTCCACTCCAAGCTTAACATCCTTACTTTTTTTTAAAGCAGTAATACCGTATATTTTATAACAACAAATGGTACTCCTTTTTTTTTGAAGATTTTTATCAATAATAGGTTTTACTCATTTCAGATTCCTCATTTTCAGGTTCTTATATATCTTTTTTTTTTGATTCTTTAGTACCATCAATAATCTTTTAACTGAACTGAACAGATGGTAAAGTGGATGAATGATATGATGATTTCTATTCGTCTAATTTTAAGTTTTTGTTACCAAAGAGAAAAGAAAAGTTGCACAGCTGTTAGTAAAAATCATTTCTTTTTTTTCTTTTTAAATTAAATAAAATTTCAATTTAAAATTATAAGAAAAACTTAAAAAAAGATTTTCTACTGTAATAAATTATTAAATTATTTATTTGTTTCAATACAAATTAATTATTTGATTTATTTGGTATTTCTTCGAAATTAATTCTTAGTTTTTTTTAAAAAAAAGGAGAAAAAGAAAAAAATTTTAATTCATTTAAGGTTTTACATTCTCTTTTATTTTCTGTATTATTTTCAACAAAGTAATTCTGATAATATTTATGTACTTGTACGTAGTCGATTGTGCGCATAATATAATTTGGATAAGCGCAAATGCCTTATACATATACACAAAATTTATCGAGGAATGTATGATAAATTTATTTAGAACAGTTCTAAAATTATGATAATAACAGAGGCATTATTATGATTAGTATGAATAATGATAATTCATTTTGAAACTACTAATAACTAATAAAACTTTAAATGGATTTATTGTCAATTAAAATTAGATCTTTTTTTTCTTTTCACTTATAAAATAAATCAATTTAATATAATTTAACATATTTGCTATTGAATTAATATGAATCTAATTATTATATTAGTTACAATGTTTTTACTTTTTGTCTTAAATATCATTGTGTCGTTGTGAATTAGGATTAATTTTAATTTTTTTTCCCCTTAATTATATCACATTGTTAACAAAAAAAAGAAAAACTGTAAACAAATCATAATCAATGTTGACAAATTTTCTTTTATTCATTTTCTCCATTTCTTTTTCTTTATTGATGACATTTTCTGTTTTTTTTTCTTTTTTTTCAGTCATATCAATCATTATATTGTATTATTGTATCATTTTCTCTTCTAACTCATACAAACAAACAAAAAGAGAAAAAAAAAGAAATGTCATTATGAAATTTGATTTTATAATTGAATTTTCGAAATGTTTAAGTTAAAGGAAGAAAAAATTTCAAATGACATTTTTGGAATTTAAATTTGTTTCTTCTTTTTTTCCTTTTCTTTAAAGAAATTGTTTAAAAAATTATATGAATAATATGAGAAATGTAAGGGTATTTCTTCCTTTTTTTTTCTATATAGAAAAATAAACGATAACGAAACAACAATAATTTAGAACATTTAAAAAAAAAAAACCAATTTTTTAAATGTAATTTTAAATTCCTATTAAAATATATTACCTAACTTTTCATTTATTTTTATAATGTTTTAAATATTGATATAATCTACTTCATTACAAATCATTTCAAATTCTTTCTTCTGCATATTTCTTCTTTGCTCTATGACGTAATGTTTGAGTTAACCAATACATTTAGAGTAAACTTGTACGTACGTAATAATATGTATCTACAAATATCATTGAATTCATTATCATTCTATAATTGCTATATTAACTTAGTATGATAAGTTGCAACGTGTACAATTATTATAAATTTGAAATTAAAATGGAGAATTTTTCTTTTTTGATAATTCTAGAATTTGGTTATGAAATAGTGGTAAGAAAAAAGAAAAATTATATTGAAATAAGTGCGAAGAAATGAAAAACAAATTTTTTTTTTTCATCATTTTTGTTTTTTTTTTTTTTTTTGTTTCTTTCTTTTTCTTTTTTTCGTTTTGTTTTAATGACCTTTGACATAGCTTAATAATATGGGTGCAATTATTACATCTATAGTTGATAGCCTTTTCTTCTTGTTGTAATATTTGTAATGAATTAATCGTATTATATCATTTTTAATTTTTATTAAATCTTATTGTTTTATAAAGCAAATAATTCTTATTGTCTCATAATAATTATATATGTCATTTTGCGCTGTATTTTTTTTTAAATTTATTTTTTATTTCCATTTATTTTTTCGATGATTTCTGTTTTTTGATAATTTATTTTTCATTTCTATTTATTTTTTTATTTATTTTTTATTTCTATTTATTATTTACTTTTTCTGATATTTTCCGCAATAATATATATTAAAAAATGTTGGTAACAATTATCACTCTATTAATAGTTAAATTTTCATTGTACTGCAAAACATAATCTGTAGATATAAGAAACAGGCATATTTTTTATGCCTATATGATTAAATTAATTAAAAATACAATTTTAAATCATTGCAAAAATACATATATATATATATATGTATAACAGATAAATATTTACTTTAAATTAAATTTAGTAAAACACTTGAAAATTACATTTTATAAATGAAAATTCATTTTATTATTATTGTCTTATAGAACAATTTTTAATGAATTATTAATTGGATCAAAAAAAGAAGTGGAAAAGAAGAAATGAAGTTTTGGTAATCTTTCAACTTTTCGAATAATTACAACATTGAGTTAACAAAATAATATCATTGCTGAAAGATTTTCTTTTTTCGTTTTTTTTCTTTTTAAAATTGTTTTTGTAGTTTTTCAATTAATAATGGATAGGAAAGGAGAGAAAAGTGCAAATTTTTAAATTTGAAAAACTTTTTAGTTATTATTTTTCCTTTTTTATTGTTTCAATTCTTTAAACTTTTCTTGCTATTATTTTTTAAAAAAAGGAAGCAAATTTCAATTATTAATTTAGAAGTTTAAATTTATAGGAAGAAAAATAATTTGTATTCCGTTAATCTGTCTGACTGGTAATATTATTTGGGAAATTTTGTATGCTTTAAAATGATGACAATTTAAAAATATTACGAAGAATAATATTTCGCTGATTGTGATTCATTAACATGAAAATGTCACCAATTCATTAAATGTCACTTGTTCAGAATAAATATACTAATTATTATAATTTGAATATGTTGAAACTACTGAATCATAATGTTCCGATAATGATGACTGATGGCTTAATTTGAAAGATAATAATTATCAAATTGGCAAATCTTAACTTAACTTATTCAGTGCTAAAAAAATACATCAAAAAATGATGGGATCGATTTGAGAAAAGAATGAGAGAATTTTTCGATGTCATTCATAAAGTATAGCATTACTGCACTATCATTATCAGGTATTATCAATAATTAATTCATTATAGAGTGAAATTTCAATTAATGTTATTTTGATGAATGATATATACGAATATGTAAGCTTATTTTACAATGAATATAGTTTGATTGTAATGAACTGAATATAATCCGATAAATAAATCAGATAATATATTTCTCTTACTAATGAAGTAGCAGATGATAAGATAATTAGTGGCGATGGATATAATCGCTGTTAGATTTGCAAACGAGAAATTATATCCCTCTGATATAAAACGGTGGATGAAAACAATAAATATAAAATAAATTGAAGAAGTTAAAAAGTGAAAAAAAAGAATGATAAAAGTAAGAAATAAAATAAATTCAATTGTTTTCACTAATTTTTATAAATTTGCCATTTTAATAAATTTTATCAACAAAATAGTAAAGAAATGCAAAAAAATTATTACACAACTATTACTTCTCCTAAAAGTATAATAAAATATATTAAAAATTCATGCAAATATTTAATTAAATTATCATTAATATCGCAACATTTACTGCTCGACTAATTTTTACATAATGAAAAACAAAAGCACACTTAAAATGCTTTTATTTCTGAAATAATTTAATTAAATAAACTGAATTTTAATTGAACAAATAACTTATTGTAACAAATTTGAGATTTCACAAATATTTTGTTAAATAAAGACTGCTAAAGGCAAGAAAAAAACTTGTATTTTCAATAAGTGCATTCTATAATCTTTGAAATTTGATTAAGAAAACATCAAAAAAAAAAAAGAAAAGAAATGTAATTATATGTAGGCCAAGGAAAAATAAAAAGCGATGCAAGATTAAAAGCACTGGATAAAAGAAAGGATATAAAGTTAAAATCTGAAAAGTAAATAAATTATTCTTCTGTTTGTTAAAGTTTGAATGAATGATTTACTTATGATAGTATTAGTAAAGCATATTATTAATTCGTTTCATTTATATATGATAATTCTAAAAAATTAATTCCAATTTTTTATATGTAAAATAAAAAAATTCTATTATCATAAATAATATTAACATATTAAATGATTTTTATTGTTTCATAAAAAGCTATCTTCATATAGTAATTACTAATTATGCTAATGATGAAATTAATATTATTATATTAAAAATTCACTTAATAAAAAAACATATAATTTAATTTCGATAAAAAAATAAACGTTCATTAAATGCAAATGAAATTTTTATTATCATAAGATAGGTATTATTGAGGAATAGAAAGAGAGAGAGAAAAAGAAAAAAAGAAAAACAGTAGGTGGTATTATTATGACTGATTAGTATTGGTATTATTATCCATAAAGTAAATTTAAGATAGTCGAAATGAAGAAAGAAAGATTTCGAAAATGATGGATGATCGATGGATAATACGATGGATTACTTTATGCCGAACGGTAGTGTCAACTCACTGTCGGATGCAAATGACTCCTTTGTCACCTTATAACATCATAAAAGGTACCGATAAATTACCATTGTAATCACTTCGTTACCTTTTGATGATGCAACATATTCATGTATGCATTTTTTTTTTATTGTTCATAAAAAGCTATCTTCCATAGATAGTAATTACTAATTATGCTAATGATGAAATTAATATTATTATAAAAACNCTGGTAGATTCTCGAATCTGTACTGGTTCCGTTCTGTGTACGTGNGATATGTCCTTAAGCCAAAGGAATTTTGTAAATTTCCTGTCATCTATGTGCAAAGTTAATTGATGGAAAGCTTTTTCTATGTCGGCGATAATTGCAATTGGTGGTAATCTCCATCGCATTACTACACCTAATAACTGTGGGAGTATTACTGGGCCCCGTAAAATATATTCATTTAAGCTTGATTGTCCTTGTAGCTTTGCACTTGCATCAAAGACAACACGTAATTTGGTTGAAATACTGTTCTCATTCCAAATCGGCTGGTGCGGGAGGAAATATTCGTTGTTGTGTTGGCGCGTTGTGGGTTCTATTATTCCATTCGCGATATGGTTTTGAATGGTCTGATGGTACCGCGAAATTAATTCGGGTTTTGATTGTAATTTGTTCCATTGGGAGTAAAGTCTTGCGGACGAGAGTGCAAAATTGTCTGATAGTGGGCGCAAATTATCCTGCTTTGGTCTCCAGGGAAAGCTTACCACTATTCTTCCTTCTTCATTAGTGTGGACATTTCGGTCAAAATGTTCCTGAGCTATGATATCTTCTTCTTTGACTTCGTCTTCCTTGATTCCCATCAGTTCAAGGTTCCAAAATGTTTCGACGGGGTCCACTGTTACCGTGCAGACGTTGCTGTCGATTGATTGTGGCGGTTCTGCTCGCGTTACTATTTGACCTAGTGTTGTCGCAATTATAATAAAATTGCCTTGGCGAAGAGTTGTTTGGGGTAGGAGAATTCTTGAAATGACATCTGCCCCCAAAAGTAATTCCGGTTCCTGTAACGCTGTTTGGATATCATGTCGTTGTCTTATATTCATTTTTATTTTGGCGTATTGTAGCGGGCGGTGTAAGATACTAGGAACTGTGTTGACGGTTACTACTTCTTTGGTTTGGCGATCCTGGCTTTCAAGGACGACCTGAAGTCGTCTGGTTTCCATTGTGATTGGTTTTGTTGCTGCGAAAAGTCCAACTGACAGTGTCTCGTGCTGACTGTCAGTCATTTTTAATGTCTGTGCGAGATTTTTTGTGATATAGGATCTTTCGCTGCCTGTATCCAGGAGTACCATTACTTTTTTACTATTATGGTGATTTCGTGGATTACTGGCAAATCCTTCTATACACCACAATGGCGTAAGGGATGTTCTGATATTTGCGAATGTTGCATTAGTTTCTGTCGTTGCAAGGTGGATTGTTGTTTGATTTACTGGTGTGTTCTTCGTAACTTTATTGTCCGTGTTGTTTGCAGGTGAGCATAATGCCGGATGGTGTCTTCGCCCGCATTTGAAGCACTGTGAAGCTTTGCAATCTTTTGATCTATGTCCTTCTTTCAAGCACAAAAAACATAATTTTAGTTCTACCACTCGTTTCGAGCGTTCATCAGGTGTAGAAAATTTTCGGCATTCATGAGTACGATGTGGTTTTGTGCAGAACGAACACCTTCTGTTCGTTCTAGGTGGGTGCGTTAAGGTTACTTCATTTTTTCTTGCCGGGAGATTATGTTTCGTGTTGATCGTTGGTAGTGCTGATGTCAGTTTTGACATCTCCATTGTGTCCCAATGCGGACTGTATGATTCTTTTGAGGCATAGCCTAATATACTTGCCACATTTTCTTCAGCAATAACAAAGGTTGCTAGGCGATCTCTTAAGGTGGGTACTGTCCATTCAGATTTCTCGTATTCTATTTTCTCCAATATGGACTTTGGAAGCTTTTGTTTTATGAGATAGATTATAAGAGTTGAATTAACATCTTCCCCTTGGAATCCGAGTAATTCTATTATTCGATCAATAGCTTCTATAGTGGTTCGTAGATTACCTTCTTTCGCTCTAGGCAATCTTTCTAGTTCTCTGTATAGAGCTTGTTTGATTGCTGCCGGCCGTTCATATCGCTTTTTTAGTGCTGCGAGAACTACTTCATAATTCTGGGTCCGTAGCGCGTAGGGTTCTATGACTGAGGCTGCTGCTCCCAGAAGACAGCCCCGAAGGTACGTTAGTTTGTTTAGCGGAGGGATTGGCTGATCATGTACGGCGATTCGGAACCAATCCCAGAATACTGGCCATGCAGTAAGGGTGCCATCAAAAGTCCTCATTTCCATTTTTGGAAGTTGCATTTGACTGACAAGTGGTGCGGTCGAAACTGGAGTTGGAGGTTCTGTGCTGTCTATTTCTTTATCAATGGTTTGTATAGCTTGTTCCAGTCGTTGTACGTTTGAAATTAGCGTAAACAGTGCATTTCGTCCGATTTCTAGTGTGTGTAGAAAACCTTCTTTTTGGGCCTCTTTATATAGTTGTTCTTCCTTCTTTAGTTGTTCTTTTTCCATAATGTTCATAATATCTTCTCATCGTTGTTCTTTTTGTTGTAAGCGCTGTATGCTGTCTTCAATTCTGCGCTTTAGGTCCTGTACTTTTTTGAGCTGGGTTTCATAAAGTTGTCGTGTTTCCAGCGCGGTACTGTTCTCTGGTGGTTCCATCCAGGGAGGGACGGCCACAAGTAATTCCTGCAGCTTTGCCGCCGTTCCTTGAGCTGTTCTTCTAATGCCAGCACTCATTGTAATAGGTACGTAATGTTCAAAAGCAATCCCAGTATAAGTCACAAATGAAAAAAGAAAACAGAATTACAATATCAAAAAAAATTGGTGCAATTATATAAAAGTGTAAAATATTAAGGTACTAGTACAATTAGGTTCACAAGTTTGACAAAAGTTCACTCTCAAAGAAAAGGTTGCTGATTTACTTGGTCTGGTTTTTTCTTTGCTCAGCCCCCATGTAAAAACAAATTTAATAACCCTTTCTTACTGCTCTGCTTCCTTGCGAAACAAAGTAGGTTTCCTTCCTTGACAGTTCAGATCGTTGACTTCTTTGCCTTCGATACTGGTAGATTCTCGAATCTGTACTGGTTCCGTTCTGTGTACGTGTACTGTGGGAGTCTTCGTGAAATACTTTATTATTCAAACCTCAAACTTGGGTAATTAAACCACAGATTAACATTAAAAATTATACAACATTACAATAACGAGTTGATACATAACACACGAATATAACTTAATTATAAAACATTTAAAGATGTAAGCAAGCTAGACACTTTCCAACCGAGCCATACCATTACAAGATACTATAAATGGCTTTGTAAGGAAGAAAATTGGGAGGGATTTTTTGGATGTTAAGGTTACAAAGTAGATTAAAATCACTTAAAACAATACTCTTTGTTCATTACATCATAGCTTCGCCATTGTGGCGACAGATGCATTTAGTCATATGAATCTAATTATTATAATATATTTTAGTGCTAATTTCTGAAATGTTTTTTACTTTTTGTCTTAAATATCATTGTATCATTGTGAATTAGGATTAATTTTAGTTTTTTTTTCTTAGTTATATCACATTGTAAACAAAAAAAAAAGAAAAATTGTAAACAAATCACAATCAATGTTGACAAATTTTCTGTTATTCATTTTTTTGATTTTTTTCTTTACTGATGACATTTTCTGTTTTATTTTTCTTTTCTTTTTTTCAGTCATATCAATCATTATATTGTATTATTGTGTCATAATTTTTCTTTTCTAACTCATACAAACAAACAAAAGAAGAAAAAAAGAAATGTCATTGTGAAATTTGATTTTATAATTGAATTTCCGAAATGTTTAAGTTAAAGGAAGGAAAAATTTCAAATGATATTTTCGGAATTTAAATTTATTCTTTTTTCTTTTTAAAGAAATTGTTTAAAAAATCATATGAATAATATGAGAAATATAAGGGTGTTTCTTTCTTTCTTTTCTTTCTATAATAGAAAAGTAAACGATAAAGAAACAATAATAATTTAGAATATTTAAAAAAAATTAATTTTATAAATTTAATTTTAAATTCCTATTAAAATATAATATTATTTAGCTTTTCATTTATTTTTATAATGTTTTAAATATTGATAGAATCTACTTCATTACAAATCATTTCAAATTCTTTCTTCTGCATATTTCTTCTTTGCTCTATGACGTAATGTTTGAGTTAGGCAATACATTTAGACGTAAACGTGTACGTACGTGTGTAGTTAATAATATGTATTTACAAATATCGTTGAATTCATTATCATTCTATAATTGCTATATTAGCTTAATATGATAAGTTGCAACGTATAGAATTATAAATTTTTTTTTTTTGTTTTGTTTTTAAATATTAAAATGGAGAACTTTTTTTTTGCGATAATTTTAGAATTTGGTTGAAATTTTTCATTTGAAATAATCATTTATGAAATAATGGTAAGAAAAAAGAAAAATTATACTGAAATAAGTGAGAAGAAATGAAAAACAAATTTTTTTCCATCATTTTTGTTTTTTTTTTGCTTTTTTTGTTTTGTTTCGTTTTAGTGACCTTAGACATAGCTTAATAATATGGGTGTAATTATTACTTCTATAGTTGATAGCCTTTTCTTCTTATTATAATATTTTTGATGAATTAATCGTATTATAACATCTTTGATTTTTATTAAGTCTTATTGTTTTACAAAGCAAACAATTACTATTGTCTCATAATAATTATATACATCATTTTACGCTGTATCTTTTTGATTCATTTTTTCCGTTTTTATTCTATTACTTATTTTTTTGATAATTTATTTTTTATTTCTAGTATNGATATGTCCTTAAGCCAAAGGAATTTTGTAAATTTCCTGTCATCTATGTGCAAAGTTAATTGATGGAAAGCTTTTTCTATGTCGGCGATAATTGCAATTGGTGGTAATCTCCATCGCATTACTACACCTAATAACTGTGGGAGTATTACTGGGCCCCGTAAAATATATTCATTTAAGCTTGATTGTCCTTGTAGCTTTGCACTTGCATCAAAGACAACACGTAATTTGGTTGAAATACTGTTCTCATTCCAAATCGGCTGGTGCGGGAGGAAATATTCGTTGTTGTGTTGGCGCGTTGTGGGTTCTATTATTCCATTCGCGATATGGTTTTGAATGGTCTGATGGTACCGCGAAATTAATTCGGGTTTTGATTGTAATTTGTTCCATTGGGAGTAAAGTCTTGCGGACGAGAGTGCAAAATTGTCTGATAGTGGGCGCAAATTATCCTGCTTTGGTCTCCAGGGAAAGCTTACCACTATTCTTCCTTCTTCATTAGTGTGGACATTTCGGTCAAAATGTTCCTGAGCTATGATATCTTCTTCTTTGACTTCGTCTTCCTTGATTCCCATCAGTTCAAGGTTCCAAAATGTTTCGACGGGGTCCACTGTTACCGTGCAGACGTTGCTGTCGATTGATTGTGGCGGTTCTGCTCGCGTTACTATTTGACCTAGTGTTGTCGCAATTATAATAAAATTGCCTTGGCGAAGAGTTGTTTGGGGTAGGAGAATTCTTGAAATGACATCTGCCCCCAAAAGTAATTCCGGTTCCTGTAACGCTGTTTGGATATCATGTCGTTGTCTTATATTCATTTTTATTTTGGCGTATTGTAGCGGGCGGTGTAAGATACTAGGAACTGTGTTGACGGTTACTACTTCTTTGGTTTGGCGATCCTGGCTTTCAAGGACGACCTGAAGTCGTCTGGTTTCCATTGTGATTGGTTTTGTTGCTGCGAAAAGTCCAACTGACAGTGTCTCGTGCTGACTGTCAGTCATTTTTAATGTCTGTGCGAGATTTTTTGTGATATAGGATCTTTCGCTGCCTGTATCCAGGAGTACCATTACTTTTTTACTATTATGGTGATTTCGTGGATTACTGGCAAATCCTTCTATACACCACAATGGCGTAAGGGATGTTCTGATATTTGCGAATGTTGCATTAGTTTCTGTCGTTGCAAGGTGGATTGTTGTTTGATTTACTGGTGTGTTCTTCGTAACTTTATTGTCCGTGTTGTTTGCAGGTGAGCATAATGCCGGATGGTGTCTTCGCCCGCATTTGAAGCACTGTGAAGCTTTGCAATCTTTTGATCTATGTCCTTCTTTCAAGCACAAAAAACATAATTTTAGTTCTACCACTCGTTTCGAGCGTTCATCAGGTGTAGAAAATTTTCGGCATTCATGAGTACGATGTGGTTTTGTGCAGAACGAACACCTTCTGTTCGTTCTAGGTGGGTGCGTTAAGGTTACTTCATTTTTTCTTGCCGGGAGATTATGTTTCGTGTTGATCGTTGGTAGTGCTGATGTCAGTTTTGACATCTCCATTGTGTCCCAATGCGGACTGTATGATTCTTTTGAGGCATAGCCTAATATACTTGCCACATTTTCTTCAGCAATAACAAAGGTTGCTAGGCGATCTCTTAAGGTGGGTACTGTCCATTCAGATTTCTCGTATTCTATTTTCTCCAATATGGACTTTGGAAGCTTTTGTTTTATGAGATAGATTATAAGAGTTGAATTAACATCTTCCCCTTGGAATCCGAGTAATTCTATTATTCGATCAATAGCTTCTATAGTGGTTCGTAGATTACCTTCTTTCGCTCTAGGCAATCTTTCTAGTTCTCTGTATAGAGCTTGTTTGATTGCTGCCGGCCGTTCATATCGCTTTTTTAGTGCTGCGAGAACTACTTCATAATTCTGGGTCCGTAGCGCGTAGGGTTCTATGACTGAGGCTGCTGCTCCCAGAAGACAGCCCCGAAGGTACGTTAGTTTGTTTAGCGGAGGGATTGGCTGATCATGTACGGCGATTCGGAACCAATCCCAGAATACTGGCCATGCAGTAAGGGTGCCATCAAAAGTCCTCATTTCCATTTTTGGAAGTTGCATTTGACTGACAAGTGGTGCGGTCGAAACTGGAGTTGGAGGTTCTGTGCTGTCTATTTCTTTATCAATGGTTTGTATAGCTTGTTCCAGTCGTTGTACGTTTGAAATTAGCGTAAACAGTGCATTTCGTCCGATTTCTAGTGTGTGTAGAAAACCTTCTTTTTGGGCCTCTTTATATAGTTGTTCTTCCTTCTTTAGTTGTTCTTTTTCCATAATGTTCATAATATCTTCTCATCGTTGTTCTTTTTGTTGTAAGCGCTGTATGCTGTCTTCAATTCTGCGCTTTAGGTCCTGTACTTTTTTGAGCTGGGTTTCATAAAGTTGTCGTGTTTCCAGCGCGGTACTGTTCTCTGGTGGTTCCATCCAGGGAGGGACGGCCACAAGTAATTCCTGCAGCTTTGCCGCCGTTCCTTGAGCTGTTCTTCTAATGCCAGCACTCATTGTAATAGGTACGTAATGTTCAAAAGCAATCCCAGTATAAGTCACAAATGAAAAAAGAAAACAGAATTACAATATCAAAAAAAATTGGTGCAATTATATAAAAGTGTAAAATATTAAGGTACTAGTACAATTAGGTTCACAAGTTTGACAAAAGTTCACTCTCAAAGAAAAGGTTGCTGATTTACTTGGTCTGGTTTTTTCTTTGCTCAGCCCCCATGTAAAAACAAATTTAATAACCCTTTCTTACTGCTCTGCTTCCTTGCGAAACAAAGTAGGTTTCCTTCCTTGACAGTTCAGATCGTTGACTTCTTTGCCTTCGATACTGGTAGATTCTCGAATCTGTACTGGTTCCGTTCTGTGTACGTGTACTGTGGGAGTCTTCGTGAAATACTTTATTATTCAAACCTCAAACTTGGGTAATTAAACCACAGATTAACATTAAAAATTATACAACATTACAATAACGAGTTGATACATAACACACAAATATAACTTAATTATAAAATTTAAAGATATAAGCAAGCTAGATACCTTCCAACCGAGCCATACCAAAACAAGAAACTATAATGAATGACTTTGTAAGGAAGAAAATTGGGAGGGATTTTATGGATGTTAAGGTTACAAAGTAGATTAAAATCACTTAAAACAATACTCTTTGTTCATTACATCATAGCTTCGCCATTGTGGCGACAGATGCATTTAGTCATATGAATCTAATTATTATAATATATTTTAGTGCTAATTTCTGAAATGTTTTTTACTTTTTGTCTTAAATATCATTGTATCATTGTGAATTAGGATTAATTTTAGTTTTTTTTTCTTAGTTATATCACATTGTAAACAAAAAAAAAAGAAAAATTGTAAACAAATCACAATCAATGTTGACAAATTTTCTGTTATTCATTTTTTTGATTTTTTTCTTTACTGATGACATTTTCTGTTTTATTTTTCTTTTCTTTTTTTCAGTCATATCAATCATTATATTGTATTATTGTGTCATAATTTTTCTTTTCTAACTCATACAAACAAACAAAAGAAGAAAAAAAGAAATGTCATTGTGAAATTTGATTTTATAATTGAATTTCCGAAATGTTTAAGTTAAAGGAAGGAAAAATTTCAAATGATATTTTCGGAATTTAAATTTATTCTTTTTTCTTTTTAAAGAAATTGTTTAAAAAATCATATGAATAATATGAGAAATATAAGGGTGTTTCTTTCTTTCTTTTCTTTCTATAATAGAAAAGTAAACGATAAAGAAACAATAATAATTTAGAATATTTAAAAAAAATTAATTTTATAAATTTAATTTTAAATTCCTATTAAAATATAATATTATTTAGCTTTTCATTTATTTTTATAATGTTTTAAATATTGATAGAATCTACTTCATTACAAATCATTTCAAATTCTTTCTTCTGCATATTTCTTCTTTGCTCTATGACGTAATGTTTGAGTTAGGCAATACATTTAGACGTAAACGTGTACGTACGTGTGTAGTTAATAATATGTATTTACAAATATCGTTGAATTCATTATCATTCTATAATTGCTATATTAGCTTAATATGATAAGTTGCAACGTATAGAATTATAAATTTTTTTTTTTTGTTTTGTTTTTAAATATTAAAATGGAGAACTTTTTTTTTGCGATAATTTTAGAATTTGGTTGAAATTTTTCATTTGAAATAATCATTTATGAAATAATGGTAAGAAAAAAGAAAAATTATACTGAAATAAGTGAGAAGAAATGAAAAACAAATTTTTTTCCATCATTTTTGTTTTTTTTTTGCTTTTTTTGTTTTGTTTCGTTTTAGTGACCTTAGACATAGCTTAATAATATGGGTGTAATTATTACTTCTATAGTTGATAGCCTTTTCTTCTTATTATAATATTTTTGATGAATTAATCGTATTATAACATCTTTGATTTTTATTAAGTCTTATTGTTTTACAAAGCAAACAATTACTATTGTCTCATAATAATTATATACATCATTTTACGCTGTATCTTTTTGATTCATTTTTTCCGTTTTTATTCTATTACTTATTTTTTTGATAATTTATTTTTTATTTCTAGTATTTAATATTTTCTACAATAATATATGTTAAAAAACGATGATAACAATTACTGCTATATTAATAGTTAAATTTTTATTGTATCAGAAAATATAATCTGTACATGCAAGAAACAGGCATATTTTTTATACCTATATGATTAAATTAAATTAATTAAAAATACAATTTTAAATTACTGCAAAAATACACACACATACAACAGATAAATATTTACTTTTAAATTAAATTTAGTAAATTTGTTAAAAATAAATTAAAGTTATTATTAGATAGAATCGATTAGACGCAATCAATGATGTCTTTACTGTGATATATTTGCCTGAAAAATTAAAACGATTGAAATTATTTGACATTTTATAAATAAAAATTCATTTCATTATTGTCATACAAAACAATTTTTAATGAATTATTAATTGGACCAAAAAAGAAGAAATGAAATTTTTGAAATCTTTCAATTTTTCCAATGATTACTACACTGAGTTGACAAAATGGTAACATCGCTGAAAGTTTTTCTTTTCCATTTTTTTCTTTTTAAAATTGTTTTTGTAGCTTTTTAATTAATGACGGATAGGACAGAAGAGAAAAGTGCAAATTTTTAAATTTGAAAAACTTTTTAATTATTATTTTTTTATTGTTCTAATTCCTTTAGACTTCTCTTGCTATTATTTGTAAAAAAAGTGTAAATTTCAATTATTAATTTAGAAGTTTCAATTTGTAGGGAGAAAAATAATCGTGTTTTATTAATTTGTTTAATTGGTAATATTATTTGGAAAATTTTATATGTTTTAAAATGATTACAATTTTAAAAAATCACAAAGAACAATATTTCGTTGATTGTGATTCATTAACATGAAAATGTCACCAATTCATTAAATGTCACTTGTTCAGAATAAATATACTTAATATAAAAGATTATAATTATCAAATTGACAAATCCTAACTTATTCAATGCTAAAAAATATATCAAAAAATGNTATAATATTTTTGATGAATTAATCGTATTATAACATCTTTGATTTTTATTAAGTCTTATTGTTTTACAAAGCAAACAATTACTATTGTCTCATAATAATTATATACATCATTTTACGCTGTATCTTTTTGATTCATTTTTTCCGTTTTTATTCTATTACTTATTTTTTTGATAATTTATTTTTTATTTCTAGTATTTAATATTTTCTACAATAATATATGTTAAAAAACGATGATAACAATTACTGCTATATTAATAGTTAAATTTTTATTGTATCAGAAAATATAATCTGTACATGCAAGAAACAGGCATATTTTTTATACCTATATGATTAAATTAAATTAATTAAAAATACAATTTTAAATTACTGCAAAAATACACACACATACAACAGATAAATATTTACTTTTAAATTAAATTTAGTAAATTTGTTAAAAATAAATTAAAGTTATTATTAGATAGAATCGATTAGACGCAATCAATGATGTCTTTACTGTGATATATTTGCCTGAAAAATTAAAACGATTGAAATTATTTGACATTTTATAAATAAAAATTCATTTCATTATTGTCATACAAAACAATTTTTAATGAATTATTAATTGGACCAAAAAAGAAGAAATGAAATTTTTGAAATCTTTCAATTTTTCCAATGATTACTACACTGAGTTGACAAAATGGTAACATCGCTGAAAGTTTTTCTTTTCCATTTTTTTCTTTTTAAAATTGTTTTTGTAGCTTTTTAATTAATGACGGATAGGACAGAAGAGAAAAGTGCAAATTTTTAAATTTGAAAAACTTTTTAATTATTATTTTTTTATTGTTCTAATTCCTTTAGACTTCTCTTGCTATTATTTGTAAAAAAAGTGTAAATTTCAATTATTAATTTAGAAGTTTCAATTTGTAGGGAGAAAAATAATCGTGTTTTATTAATTTGTTTAATTGGTAATATTATTTGGAAAATTTTATATGTTTTAAAATGATTACAATTTTAAAAAATCACAAAGAACAATATTTCGTTGATTGTGATTCATTAACATGAAAATGTCACCAATTCATTAAATGTCACTTGTTCAGAATAAATATACTTAATATAAAAGATTATAATTATCAAATTGACAAATCCTAACTTATTCAATGCTAAAAAATATATCAAAAAATGGTGGGACCGATTTGAGAAAGCAGTGAGAGATCATTTGATGTCATGCATGAAGTATAGCATTACCGCATTATTATTATCAGGTATCAATTAATTAATTATAAGCATGAAATTACATAGGATGAAATTATTTTTATGAATGGTATATACAAATATGTTTGCATAGTGAAATATTCGATGAATATAGTTTGATTGTAATGAACTGAATATATCCGATAAATAAATCAGATAATATATTTCTCTTACTAATGAAGTAGCAGATGATGAGATAATTAGTGGCGATGGATATAATCGCTGTTAGATTTGCAAACGAGAAATTATATCCCTCTGATATAACAGTGGACGAAAACAATAAATGTAAAATAAATTGAAGTTAAAAGGAAAAAAAGAATGATAAAAATAGGAAATAAAATGAATTCATCAATTGTTTTCATCAATTTTTATAAATTTGCTATTTTGATAAATTTTATCTAACAAAATAGTAAAGAAATGCAAAAAAACTCGTTATAGAAATAATTTCATTTTTCATTTNTAAAAGGAAAAAAAGAATGATAAAAATAGGAAATAAAATGAATTCATCAATTGTTTTCATCAATTTTTATAAATTTGCTATTTTGATAAATTTTATCTAACAAAATAGTAAAGAAATGCAAAAAAACTCGTTATAGAAATAATTTCATTTTTCATTTCTCTTTCGCATTTAGTAATCGTGCAAATGTATTTTTTTTTCTATTTTAAATGAATAATTATTCCAGAAACCTGATTGTTGGTGAAACACTTTATATATCTCTTCATCAATTCATAACAGGCATTATCACGAATGACTATAAATGGTAATGTGTTAAGAGATAGGCGATCCTAATAAAATGTAATGGTAATCCATTAATAATAATTCGGCAATACTAATAGTAGTAAGAGGAATAATAGTAATAATAATAATAAATAGCAATAAATAATAACATTATAACAACAACAGCAATAATAATTACAATATAGATAATAGTAATGATAAATTGGAAAAAGATTAATTGAAGGGAAGGTACTATTTTTTGCCGAATATCCAATTATTGAAGGAGGAGGATGAGTGGTAGCAAATGAAGCTGATTAATTCAGGCTGTAAACATTTCATTTTTTTTCCTTCCTGCAATTACCTCTTCTTATATACGCATAAATATATATATGTTAAATATTCAGTGGGGAAAAAACAAAATTAGAAATTTGAAACTTTTCTTTTTTCGGACAAACAATACTTTAATATTTAATATTTGTTATAAAATGTTGCAAATTACAAATGAATAAGAGATGAAAGAATTGATAATACAATGATACCATTAATTGTATAGCATGATATAGAAGGAGGAAAAAAGGAATGCTAAAAATTTACTTCCAAATTTTTAATTTAAATATCAAATTGAAATATATATTCAAATATTCTGATACAAGTAACAAATTAATATGTATTTTCAAAAATTTTTGATATATCAAGATAGGTGAAAATGGAAAATATTGCAGTGTAAAATTTAAAAAACTACGGGTCATTAAAAGAAAGTACCAAATTCTAATAAATGAATTTTTAATTTGAAAAAAATTAAATGTGAATATCGCATTTTCAAATTTTCAAATTAAAATTATTGCACAATTATTGCTTCTCCTAATGATAAAAGCGTAATAAAATATGCTAAAAATTCATGCAAATATTTAATAAAATTATCACTAATATCGCAACATTTGCTGTTTGATTAATTTTTACATAAAGACAAAAGTACATTTAAAATGCTTTTATTTCTGAAATAATTTAATAAAATAAATTAAATTTTAATTGGACAAATAATTTGTTGTAACAAATTCGAAATTTCACAAACAATTTATCAAATAAAGACTATCAAAGGCAAGAAAAAAACTTGTATTTTCAATAAGTGCATTCTATAATCTTTGAACTTTGATTAAGAAAACATCAAAAAAGAGAAAAAGAAATGTAATATATATATTATATATATTAAGCCAAAGGGAAAAAGCGATACAAGATTAAAAGCAATAGATAAAAGGAATATAAAATTAAAATCTGAAAAGTAAATATATTATTCGTCTGTCTGTTGAAGTTGAATGAATGATTTACTTACGATAGTATTAACAAAGCATATTAATAATTCGTCTCATTTATGTATGATAATTCTAAAAATTTAGTTTTGATTTTTTTATATGTAAAATAAAAAAATTCTATTGTCATTTTAAATAATATTATCATATTAAATGATTTTTATTGTTTCATAAAAAGCTATCTTCATATAGTAATTACTAATTATGCTAATTATGAAATCAATATTATTTATCGAAAATTTATCTAATAAAAAAACATATAATTTAATTTCGATAAAAAAATAAACGTTCATTAAATGCAAATGAAATTTTTGTTATCATAAGATAGATATTATTGAGGAATAAAAAGAGAGAGAGAGAAAAAAAAAGGAAAAAAATGAAAAACAGGTGGTATTATTATGACTAGATTAGTATTGGTATTATTATCATAAAATAAATTTAAGATAGTCAAAATGAAAAAAGAAAGATTTTGAAAATGATGATCGATGGATAATACGATGGATTACTTTATGCCGAACGGTAGTGTCAACTCACTGTCGGATGCAAATGACTCCTTTGTCACTTTATAACATCATAAGAGGTATCGATAAATTACCATTGTAATCACTTCGTTATCTTTTGATGATGCAACATTCGTGTATATGATGCAACATTCGTGTATACACTTTTTTATTGTTTTCTTATTGTTCATAGATAGTAATTACTAATTATGCTAATGGTGAAATTAATATTATTACAAAATTTAGAAAAATTAAGTTTTAACATAAAAGAGAATTTTTATATGAATTTAATTACTAATTTAATTATGACAAGGAGCATTTTTTTCAATTAATTATAGACAAAAATTCATTTTTTTCAAGTGTTTACTTATGAAAAGAAAAGCAAAAACCACTGAAATAATTTTTATATTTTTTGAAAATATAAAAAATTGGATCGCAGTATAAGAAAAAAAATAAAAAGTATTTCATATCAATTTAAATATTAATTAATTATTGGTAGAAATTCATTGTTTATTTTTTCCATTTTAAAGTTCGTTAATGAAAGAAAAAAGGAATGAAAAGTTTTAAAAAATGCATTTTTTTTATTTTTCCAAAAAGCCTAAACAATTTTTCCATACTATTATTACAATCTTTATTTAAAATTTGATTGAAAATCATTGAAATAAATCTCAATATTTCCAATTTATTAGTATTATCTAAATTGATAAGTTTTTTACGCAGAAATAACTTTTCTTCTTTTTCTATAGTATTAAAATAATGAAATTACTCTCAATTAATTTATTTAAATTTTAACAAAAAGAAATAGAAAAGAATAGGAATTTGAACTTTGTACCTTTTTTTTCAATTTATTAAATGTAATGGAAAACCAAATTGTTTCATAAATCAACATGCACCAGTGTAACACAAATTCATTCTGTTCTCATTCGGCACTATCATCGATTTATCATTTTGTCATTGACAACAATTTATCATTTTGTTTTTTTGTTGCATAACATTTTTTAACATTTTGTAATAATTCACTGTGTGATATATCGTGTGAAAGTAATTTTACATTGAATCTGAATATAGTTAAATGATAATTTATTAGAAATGAAAATATATGCAAATCTTTTATCAAAATTTTGTTTGAATAAAATAATAAAAATATGTAATTAATGAAATAATTAGGGAATTTACTGTAATTTTTAACTGTTAAAAAGACTTTGGATTTTATTGTATTTCAAAACCGTTTTACTATNTATAGTTAAATGATAATTTATTAGAAATGAAAATATATGCAAATCTTTTATCAAAATTTTGTTTGAATAAAATAATAAAAATATGTAATTAATGAAATAATTAGGGAATTTACTGTAATTTTTAACTGTTAAAAAGACTTTGGATTTTATTGTATTTCAAAACCGTTTTACTATTTTTATCACTAGGAATTAATTTATTCTTAAAATAGATTGCTGCAAAAAATCACTTAGCACAATTTGGACATTAATTAATTAGCTGTTCTCTTACATTGTTCTTACATTGTCTTCCTGCTATTCTCTTACATTGTCTTCCTGTTTTTTTTGAATCCTTCGTTTTTTCTCTTTATTTTTCTCATTGAATTCAAAAATGATAACAATTGTAAATGTTAATTAAAAGAAAACTAACATTTATTATGCAATGTAATCAGTCATTGAAATTTAATTTTAAGTTCATTAAAAATATTTAATCAAATAATTCAATTAATGAATCCATGAGAGAGAAAAACATATAATTCAACTGATGGATCCATGACGGTGAGAGGGAGAGAGAAAGATAAAAAGCGGGCGATAAATGTATTTCCGATTTTTGAAAATATGCTCTACATTCATCACCTGCATATCCGATTTATGTAGTCAGAATATATCAAAAAATAACTCACTTTGATAACATTCAATGGTATTATTATATTATTCAATTTTACTGTTCATTGAAGCTAAGTAAAAAGCTCAATTCATCTTTGCGCTATACAATAACAAGCTTTTACTTTGTTAATATTAATTGAATTCATTGATCCATTAAATTTGTATAAAAGCATATATATATTTATGTTTGCTAAACGAAATTTTATGCAACGCAATCAATTCTTTAATTTACGACTTACATTTTGGGGAAAATGTATTTAAATTCATTTGCGCTTCCCATTCAAATGCTTCTATTTAAAAATGATTTTTCCAAATAGAATAAATAAAAAATGGAATTATTAATTATTTTGGAAATTTGGTTTTGTAAAAAGAATTTAAAAAAGAAGAGAGAGAGAAAAAAAGAGGGAAATGATGGAATTTAACATGAAGAAATAAAATTTGTTAAAATTTAAAACAAATTTCAAGAAAATTTAAAACATTTTTTTTCCTTTTCGTTTTTTGAAATTATTCTACTGCATTGTACTATGTGTAAAAATTTTAAGTTAAATGCTTTCTAATGTATTTTATTAACTCATATAGAAATTTCTTTTCTTCATTCTATTGTTATTCTAAATGAATATATTTTTGTTAGAGAGAAAAAAAAGAAAACCTCAATTAATATTGTTGATCATTTATCATTCTCTAATTAATCTTGAGTAATTATTAATATTGTTAATTGAGCAAAGTAAGTGATTATTTTGAAGAATTAGTAAATATATCGTATAAGAAGTAAAATAATTAACAATGAAGCAAAAAAACAGTTATCAACTTATCTGATGAAATCCTTTTGCTTTCCGGTCTTCGTTTGTATTTTGTAAAGTTTCAGTAAGATGCTTCCCGGTTTCCCTTTATTTTATAAAGTTCAGCGTGAGATGCTTTCCGATTTCTCATATCAAACTGTAATGTAATGGAACGACATGTAAATTGCCCAAATTATAAGGAATAAAGAAAAAAAATTGAAATCACCGATTAATTTCCATCAATTAAATTTATTCTTCAAGAGATTTAATTACGGTCTTTATGAACATTTAATTCTTACTATATCAAAATACTGTGTCAAATTCAATCTTTTGTAAGTATATTGAAAATTATGTTATAACTCCAATATTAAGGTATTAAAATTATGTAATTACCACAATCACAATCATTGATCGATGATTGACGTTGAATTTATTTGAGTGAAAAAGGAAGGAAGGAAGATGAAGTAAAAGGCGCAAAGCAAGGCGGAAGTGCGCTTCAGCCTGTTGCATTTATTCAATTTACACCCTTCTCTTCCCACTTGTCCAAAATAAGCCTTCAATATATACACATCTGTGTATGTGTCTGTACACACTTTTACCATCATTTTACCTCTTTTACCCAACATTTTTCCCCTGAATCACTTCAAAATCCCTTTTATTATTACTACTATTACTATTCTAATATCTTTGGTTACAATATCTCCATTAGTTTAGCACAGAAAGGGGGACAGAAATTGTTCAAAGAACAATTTGGCTCAAAAAATAAAGTGAAAAAAAAAATAAAGAAGAAAAATGAGGACAAAAGACGAATAGAAAAGAAAAAGGGTGAGAAAAAAAAGAAAGAATAGATTAAAAAAATTTTTTTCACTTGAAAAGTTAAAAATAATTTAACAAGAGAAGAAGCACTAAGAGGAAAAAGTGATGGACAAAGAGGAAAGACAAAAAAGAAAGTTACAATGAGAAAAGAGAAAAAGAGAAGTAATATCTTCTAGTAAACATTATAAATTCATCATCGCTCGATTTTACATTATGTTTAGTAACAAATTTTACCAAGACAGAATGAGAGTTATGGGCAATAAATTCAAATTTGATAATTTGATCGTAAAATTTCCGGCAGAAATTCGATCATTATTCACGCGTAACATATTAATGTTAAATTTGGTTGCTTAATTTTTTAATTTGATTATTTAACTTCACTATTAAAGTTAAATTTGATTATTTAATCTAAAAATTTCTGCAAGAAAGGCAGAATGGCTGAATTAATTTAATTAATTGCTTAATGATTTGATGTTAAAAATTAAATTTAATAATAAAAAAATAAATTAAATTTCACAAAAGAAAACTTTTTTAGATACACTTTTTAAGTCTTTTTTTCTTTTATCATTTATCGAGAATAATATGTGAAAAAACAAAAAACAAAAAAGCAAAAGATTTGACAAGATTAAAAAAAAGATTGGCCTACATTTACTCATTCATTAATTTGTTTATCAATTTTAATTTCATTTCCCGTTTTACTTACTAATTGCAAATGATAAACGATTGGAAATTGCTTGAATCTCAAAATGATTAAACATTTTTAAACGAACTTTTCAATTCTATAAATGTTTCTTGGCGCAATTATTCCATAATTAGTATAATTTCCTTTTAATCATAAAGCGTTTAAATTTTCATCATCATCATGTAGATTATTTATCAATAATAATCATTATTATCATTGGGTATAAATTGTCCGGTATTAACTGCTTTTTGTTTGAGAGTTATTACACTTAAAAAGCTATCTTGTAAAAGTTATCATTAATCAATAAGTTACCTTTTAAGAGTTGTCATTAATCAATAAGCCATCTTCTAAGAGTTACCATTAATCAATAAGCTACCTTTTAGGAGTTATCACCAACAAATAATTTATCATCTGAGAGCTTCCAATCAATAAGCTACCTTTTATAATGTATCAGTTGGAAAATATAATCTCCACCATTAATCTTCACTGTTTCTATATTAGATTACTACTGTATACATAAAGAGTGGTACTACCTTTATTATTAGTACTACCTTTACTACCATTTTCTCACCGGTATAACCATTCCGGTACCTCTTCATATGCATACATATTGTTTGCAGATTAGATCAAATTACATTCATATATACATTATATACAAAAACTGATCATTCTTAACCGCATACAAATTTACCTCAAGTATCTCAATTTTTCTTTCTATTATATATATATATATATAATAGCTATAATTTTCTTTCTTTCTTTCCTTTTCTTTTCTTCTTTAATTAATAAAATAATTTTCTCTGTTAAATCTACCTTTGATTTAACAAAATTTCTCATTTCCCAAGGTGTTGTAAAAATTTATGATAGCATAAAGATTTGTTGAGATAAGGTCGATCGTCTCTTTCATTAATGGATATCAACAAATTTTCTTCAGTGCTGTTCAATATCATATTGTTTGCGATCGTAAAATTTTTTTCTTTGCTATGCTCATATGAGCATTATCAATTGATATAAAAGAATTATCTCATAGATTATTATTATTACAGTTTGGTTACACTGCAAATGGAAAGTCAAAAAAAAAAAGAAATTGAACTAAAGTTTGAAAAACTATAAATATAACTGCTAAAAATTAGAAATATAAAAGAAAAAAAGTAAACATTGAACATCAAATACTCACCTTAATCTTTGCTTTTCTTTTTCCTTCTTTAAATTATAAAAAATTTTGTTCTTTTTTTGCTTTTTAAATAAACATTATTTATAAAATTATATTGCTAGATTGCTAAAAATTATTCATTCACAAAAATTTTTGTTTTATTAAATATTATTTATTAAATTACATTTCAATGCTCCCTTTTTTTGCTCGAAAAATGACATAAATAATTCATAATTTTGAGTAAATAATAATTAAATGAAAAAAAAGAATATGTAAATAAGTGATAAATTAAAATAACAGTGAACAAAGAGAGATGTAATGATTGGAAGAAGTGAAAGAGAATTGATGACAAATGAGATAAAATTAAATTGAAATGGTAAGTAGTAATACGATTACTGAAACCATATAATCAACATCACACATGTTGCTACCACCCAATTTATACATTCATATCTAATTGACTAGTGCTAAAGGCTAATTTTTACTATAATTTCATGTAAACAATAATTTTATTTTCATGTTATTCAAAACCTATCATTATATTCAATTATAATTTGATAAATTATGGAATAAATTTTTAAAGTGGGAACAGAAATGAATGAAAAAAAGAAAAAAATAGAAGAATGAAATTTCAACAGAATTATTATGCAATTCATTGTGTTTTTGTCTATTTGATTGATAAATTTGTTCGAAAATTTTTTGGCCAATATAATTTGATTAACAATTTGATAACAAAAATAGTAAAAGATTGAATAGTGAATAAACAGAATGAAAAATATCCTCTAAATTAACTGGGCAAGACTAATATTTCAAACATCACCCATAGCCAAAGGACTGAAATAGCCATATTTGAGTCATTTTAAAAATACTAATTTCAGATGGCTTATTGAATTAAACTTTCTAATATATTTATTTGTAGCCAAAAAACAGAATAAAAAAGGAAAGAACAAATAATATTTACAATAAACAATTCAAATTAAAAAAAAATTGAAGAAGGTTAGTTTTAAGAAAGATAGAAATGGAAATTTATGAAGAAATATCACAAAAAAAGGCAAAACATTGGCTTAAAAATTTATCTTTTTAACATTTAATTAAATTAACAATTTTTCTATTAATTACAATATTTCAACAATTTACTAATTTTTCAATTATTTTCTTCTCCATTTCTTTTTTTTGTAATTTGACAATGCTATCATTTTTTTTTAAAAAAAGAAAGAGTTATAAAGTTAGCATAAAATGAAGCTGAACGGAAGAGATTTTGAATGCAAAAGAAGGTTCGGAGTTTTTTTAAAGTTTTTTTATTAATGAATATTGTGTGTGGTAAAAATTGAATGATCGATTAAAAATTGTCGGGAACTATTTCGGTATCTTATTGTATGATAAATGNATTTAATTAAATTAACAATTTTTCTATTAATTACAATATTTCAACAATTTACTAATTTTTCAATTATTTTCTTCTCCATTTCTTTTTTTTGTAATTTGACAATGCTATCATTTTTTTTTAAAAAAAGAAAGAGTTATAAAGTTAGCATAAAATGAAGCTGAACGGAAGAGATTTTGAATGCAAAAGAAGGTTCGGAGTTTTT
>SSBO01000012.1:13495222-13562711 GCA_005281725.1 Wuchereria bancrofti | reverse complement strand
CCGTTGAAGAAGGAAAGAAATACTATAGAATACATTTTGTAATGATAATTTTTAATNAAAAATACTAATTTCAGATGGCTTATTGAATTAAACTTTCTAATATATTTATTTGTAGCCAAAAAACAGAATAAAAAAGGAAAGAACAAATAATATTTACAATAAACAATTCAAATTAAAAAAAAATTGAAGAAGGTTAGTTTTAAGAAAGATAGAAATGGAAATTTATGAAGAAATATCACAAAAAAAGGCAAAACATTGGCTTAAAAATTTATCTTTTTAACATTTAATTAAATTAACAATTTTTCTATTAATTACAATATTTCAACAATTTACTAATTTTTCAATTATTTTCTTCTCCATTTCTTTTTTTTGTAATTTGACAATGCTATCATTTTTTTTTAAAAAAAGAAAGAGTTATAAAGTTAGCATAAAATGAAGCTGAACGGAAGAGATTTTGAATGCAAAAGAAGGTTCGGAGTTTTTTTAAAGTTTTTTTATTAATGAATATTGTGTGTGGTAAAAATTGAATGATCGATTAAAAATTGTCGGGAACTATTTCGGTATCTTATTGTATGATAAATGCTTCTGGTATCTTATTGTATAAAGGATGTTTAAATATTAAGCCGTTGAAGAAGGAAAGAAGAATTATTGAATTATTAATAAAATGATAATTTATTAAAAAGAAAATCTATGGAATATACTATAGAATACATTTTGTAATGATAATTTTTAATCATAGATAAATTTGTATCTAGAAAAAAACTTTTCGGCATATAACTGAATAACTAATTTAAAAATTTAGAAATGAAATTGGCAAACGTTAAATGATAAAAAAAGCAAATGTTTATTAGATTAGAAAAAAGAAACAGTTTGGTTAATGAAGTTAGTTCAGTTGAAGAATTTAATTTAACTTTGTAGATTCATACATAAAATTGAAAAACTTTTTAACTAAAATATCTCTATATGTTGTAAATACATTATGGATTTTGATTAAAACTAAAACTTTCTTTTTTCTTACAAAACTTAATTAAAATTGACTTTTTTTGCAATATATTGACATTATTAAATGCTAATTCGTAAATTACAATAAAATATTTCATTTTTGCTGCAATTTATTAATATATTTGCATGACCAAGTTAAACGTTCACTTATAATCATGTTGAACGTCTAAATATACGTGATTGCTACAAAATTGTTATTCATATTTAAATGTTAAAAAAATTTCTTAGATTTAAGAAAAGAAATAAAGTAATTATTGTAATATGCTAATACCGAACCTATCCGCCATATGCATTTTTTTCTATTTGCTAATTTTGATATATCTAAGAATCTAAAATACTTCATTTAATTTAAAATTAATCGTTGAAATCAATTAATTATTTCTTCCTTTTCCTTGAGAGTAAAATATTTTTAGTGAAATTAAAGTTTCAATGTATTTAATTTGAAAAGCAAAAAAAAATTTTTTGGAAATTATCATCATAACATTGTATATTTCTCCATTTAATGATTTTCAAATTATTGTACACTTCATTTTCTCTGTTTATCTTTTATCATTCACAATAATGAATGCATTTTTTTGCTAATTATCTAGGAAATTGATTAAAAGAATTTTTCTTCGATATCAATTTCAAATAAATTCCTTTTTAATGAAATGAATGAAATGAATGAAATGAATGAAATGAATGAAATGAATGAAATGAATGAAATGAATGAAATGAATGAAATGAATGAAATGAATGAAATGAATGAAATGAATGAAATGAATGAAATGAATGAAATGAATGAAATGAATGAAATGAATGGAATGAATGAAATGAATGAATGAATGAATGAANTTTTCTTTTTTCGTTTTTTTTCTTTTTAAAATTGTTTTTGTAGTTTTTCAATTAATAATGGATAGGAAAGGAGAGAAAAGTGCAAATTTTTAAATTTGAAAAACTTTTTAGTTATTATTTTTCCTTTTTTATTGTTTCAATTCTTTAAACTTTTCTTGCTATTATTTTTTAAAAAAAGGAAGCAAATTTCAATTATTAATTTAGAAGTTTAAATTTATAGGAAGAAAAATAATTTGTATTCCGTTAATCTGTCTGACTGGTAATATTATTTGGGAAATTTTGTATGCTTTAAAATGATGACAATTTAAAAATATTACGAAGAATAATATTTCGCTGATTGTGATTCATTAACATGAAAATGTCACCAATTCATTAAATGTCACTTGTTCAGAATAAATATACTAATTATTATAATTTGAATATGTTGAAACTACTGAATCATAATGTTCCGATAATGATGACTGATGGCTTAATTTGAAAGATAATAATTATCAAATTGGCAAATCTTAACTTAACTTATTCAGTGCTAAAAAAATACATCAAAAAATGATGGGATCGATTTGAGAAAAGAATGAGAGAATTTTTCGATGTCATTCATAAAGTATAGCATTACTGCACTATCATTATCAGGTATTATCAATAATTAATTCATTATAGAGTGAAATTTCAATTAATGTTATTTTGATGAATGATATATACGAATATGTAAGCTTATTTTACAATGAATATAGTTTGATTGTAATGAACTGAATATAATCCGATAAATAAATCAGATAATATATTTCTCTTACTAATGAAGTAGCAGATGATAAGATAATTAGTGGCGATGGATATAATCGCTGTTAGATTTGCAAACGAGAAATTATATCCCTCTGATATAAAACGGTGGATGAAAACAATAAATATAAAATAAATTGAAGAAGTTAAAAAGTGAAAAAAAAGAATGATAAAAGTAAGAAATAAAATAAATTCAATTGTTTTCACTAATTTTTATAAATTTGCCATTTTAATAAATTTTATCAACAAAATAGTAAAGAAATGCAAAAAAATTATTACACAACTATTACTTCTCCTAAAAGTATAATAAAATATATTAAAAATTCATGCAAATATTTAATTAAATTATCATTAATATCGCAACATTTACTGCTCGACTAATTTTTACATAATGAAAAACAAAAGCACACTTAAAATGCTTTTATTTCTGAAATAATTTAATTAAATAAACTGAATTTTAATTGAACAAATAACTTATTGTAACAAATTTGAGATTTCACAAATATTTTGTTAAATAAAGACTGCTAAAGGCAAGAAAAAAACTTGTATTTTCAATAAGTGCATTCTATAATCTTTGAAATTTGATTAAGAAAACATCAAAAAAAAAAAAGAAAAGAAATGTAATTATATGTAGGCCAAGGAAAAATAAAAAGCGATGCAAGATTAAAAGCACTGGATAAAAGAAAGGATATAAAGTTAAAATCTGAAAAGTAAATAAATTATTCTTCTGTTTGTTAAAGTTTGAATGAATGATTTACTTATGATAGTATTAGTAAAGCATATTATTAATTCGTTTCATTTATATATGATAATTCTAAAAAATTAATTCCAATTTTTTATATGTAAAATAAAAAAATTCTATTATCATAAATAATATTAACATATTAAATGATTTTTATTGTTTCATAAAAAGCTATCTTCATATAGTAATTACTAATTATGCTAATGATGAAATTAATATTATTATATTAAAAATTCACTTAATAAAAAAACATATAATTTAATTTCGATAAAAAAATAAACGTTCATTAAATGCAAATGAAATTTTTATTATCATAAGATAGGTATTATTGAGGAATAGAAAGAGAGAGAGAAAAAGAAAAAAAGAAAAACAGTAGGTGGTATTATTATGACTGATTAGTATTGGTATTATTATCCATAAAGTAAATTTAAGATAGTCGAAATGAAGAAAGAAAGATTTCGAAAATGATGGATGATCGATGGATAATACGATGGATTACTTTATGCCGAACGGTAGTGTCAACTCACTGTCGGATGCAAATGACTCCTTTGTCACCTTATAACATCATAAAAGGTACCGATAAATTACCATTGTAATCACTTCGTTACCTTTTGATGATGCAACATATTCATGTATGCATTTTTTTTTTATTGTTCATAAAAAGCTATCTTCCATAGATAGTAATTACTAATTATGCTAATGATGAAATTAATATTATTATAAAAACACTAGAAATTAAGTTTTAACATGAAAACGAATTTTTATATGAATTTCATTACCAAATTATTGACAAGGATCTATTTTTTTTAAACTAATTATAGACAAAAATTCATTTTTTTTTTTTTTGAAATGTTTACTTATGAAAAGAAAAAGAAAAAACACTGAAAAATTTTTGATATTTTTTGATAAATATAAAAAATTAGATTGCAGTATGAGAAAAAAAATAAGTGGTATTTCATATCAATTTAAATATTAATTAATTATTGGCAAAAATCCATTGTTTGTTTTTCCCACTTTAAAATTTGTTAATGGAACATAAAAAAAAGAATGAAAAGTCTTAAAAAATGTATTCTTGTTTTATTTTTTTCAAATAAATCCAAACATTTTTTTGTGCTATTACTACAGTTTTATTTAAAATTTGATTGAAAATTATTGAAATAAATTTCATTATTCCCAATTTATTAGTATTATCTAAATTGATAAAGTTTTTATGCAGAAATAATTTTTCTTCTTCCATTGCATTAAAATAATTGTACCAAAACAATTAATTTATTTAAATTTTAACAAAAAGAAATAGAAAAGAAAAGGGATTTCAACTTTGTACCTTTTTTTTTAATTTATTAAACATAATGGAAAAGCAAATTGTTTCATAAATCAACATGCACCAGTGTAACACAAATTCATTCTTTTCTCATTTGGCATTGTCACCAATTTATCATTTTGTCATTGACGATAATTTGTCATTTTGCTTTTTGTTGCACAACATTTTTTAACATTTTGTAATAATTCACTGTGTGACATATCGTGTGAAAGTAGTTTTGCATTGAATTTGTATATTAATTAAATCATAATTTATTGGAAATGAAAATATATGCAAATCTTTTATCAAAATTTTGTTTGATTAAAACAATAAAAATGTGTAATAATTCAAATGAAATAATTAGGGAATTCAATGTAAATTTTAACTGCTAGATGTAAATTTTTTTTTTGTAAATTTTAAAAGACTTTTGATTTTATTGTATTTCAAAACTGTTTTACTATTTTTATCATTAAGAATCGATTTATTCTTAAAATAGATTCCAGCAAAAATCATTAGCACAATTTGGATATCAAATAATTAATACTGCTATTCTCTTACATTGTCTTTCTGTTTTTTCTTTTGAATTTTTCGTTTTTTTTTTCTTTATTTTTTATACTGATCTCAAAAGTGATAACAATTAAAAGTGCTAATTAAAAGAAAACTGACATTTATTATGCAATGTAATCAATCACTGAAATCTCATTTTAAGTTCATCAGAAATATTTAATTAAATAATTCAATTAATGAGTCCATAACAAAGAGAGAGAGAGAGGGAGAGAGAAAGGTAAAAAGCGGACGACAAATGTTGATATTATCCGTTCAAATTTGCCAAAATCATTTCCGATTTTTAAAAATATGCTCTACATTCATCACCTACATATCCGATTTATGTAATCAGAATATACCAAAAAATAACTCACTTTGATAACATTCAGTGGTATTATTATATTATTCAATTTTACTGTTCATTGAAGCTAAGTAAAAAGCTCAATTCATCTTTGCGCTATACAATAACAAGCTTTTACTTTGTTAATATTAATTGAATTCATTGATCCATTAAATTGGCATAAAAGCATATATATATATATTTATGTTTGCTAAACAAAATTTTATATATCGTAATCAATTCTCCAATTTACAACTTACATTTTGGGGAAAATGTATTTAAATCCATTTCCGGTTTTTGCTTCCCATTCAAATGCTTCTATTTAAAAATAATTTTTCCAACGGGACAAATAAAGAATGGAATTATTAATTATTTTGGAAATTTAGTTTTATAAAAAGAATTCAGAAAGGAAAAGAGAGAGAAAAAAGAGGAAAATGATGTAATTTAACATGAAAAAAAATTAGAAATAAAAAAATTTGTTAAGATTTAAAACAAATTTTATTTAAAAAATTTTTTTCTTTTCTTTCTCTTTTTTTTGAAATCATTCTATTGCATTGGTAATATGTGTGAAAATTTTAAGTTAAGTGTTTTTAATGTATTTTACTAACTCATATAGAAATTTCTTTTCTTCATTCTATAAATGAATATTTTCAATTGTTATTGTTATAGAGAGAGAGAGAGAGAGAGAGAGAAAAAGAGAGGAAAAAGGAAATCCTTAATTAATATTGGTTGATAATTTGTTATTCTCTAATTAATCTCGGATAATTATCAATATTGTTAATTAGGCAAAGTGAATGATTACTCTGAGGAAATAGTAAATATATTGTATGAGAAGCAAAAAATTAATGATGAAGCAAAAAACAGTTATTAATTTATCTGATGAAATCTTTTTGCTTTCCGGTCTTCCTTTATATTTTATAAAGTTTCAGTAAGATGCTTTCCGGTTTCCCCCTATATTTTATCAAACTGTATTGCAATGGAACGACATGTGAATTGCCAAATCATATGGAATAAAGTATAGAAGAAATTGAAATCACCGATTAATTTACATCAATTAAATTTATTCTTCAAAAGATTTAGTTACAGTTTTTATGAACTTTCAATTTTTATTATATCAATTTAATTACAATCTTTTGTAAGTATATTGAAAATTATGTCATAATTCCAATATTAAAGTATTAAAATCGTGTAATTACCACAATCATAATCATTGATCGATGATTGACTTTGAATTTATTTAAGTGAAAGAGGAAGGAGGGAAGATGAAGAAGTAAAAAGCGCAAAGCAAGGCGGAAGTGCGCTTCAGCCTGTTGCATTTATTCAATTTACACCCTTCTCTTCCCACTTGGCCAAAATAAGCCTTCAATATATACACATCTGTGTATGTGTCTGTACACACTTTTACCATCATTTTACCTCTTTTACCCAACATTTTTCCCCTTAAATCACTTCAAAATCCCTTTTATTGTTACTACTACTATTATTATTCTACTATCTTTGGTAACAATATCTCATTAGTTTGGTATAAAAAGGGAGAGAGAAACACAATGCGCAATTATTCAAAGAACAATTTGGCTCAAAAAGATAAAGTCAAAAAAAAAAAAAGAAAGAAAAATGAGGACAAAAGATGGATAGAAAAGAAAAAGGGTGACAAAAAAAAGGAGAAAGGAAGAGAATAGATGGAAAAATTGGAGCACTAAGAGGAAAAAGTGATAGACAAGGAGGAAAGACAAAAAAGAAAGTTACAATGAGAAAAGAGAAAGATAGAAGTAATGTCTTCTAATAAACATTGTAAATTCATCATTTGCTCAATTTTACATTATGTTTGGTAACAAATTTTACCAAGACAGAATGAGAGTTATGGGCAATAAATTCAAATTTGCTAATTTGATCGTAAAGTTTCCGGCAGAAATTCGATCATTATTCACGCGTAACATGATAATTAATGTTAAATTTGATTATTTAATCTAAAAATTTCTGGTAAGGAAGACAGAATGACTGAATTAATTTAATTAATCGCTTAATGATTTGATGTTAAATTAAATTTCACAAAAGAAAACTTTTTTATATACACTTTTTAATCTTTTTTTTTCTTCTATCATTTATCGAGAATGATATGTGGAAAAAAAACAAAAGATTTGAAAAAATTAGCTTACATTTACTCATTCATTAATTTGTTTAACAATTTTAATTTCGTTTCCCGTTTTACTTATTAATTGCAAATGATAAACAATTGGAAATTGCTTGAATCTCAAAATGATGAAACATTTTTAAATGAACTTTTCAATTCCGTAAATGTTTCTTGGCGCAATTATTCCATAATTAGTATAATCTCCTTCTAATCATGAAGCGATTAAATTTTAATCATCATCTGATGTAAACTATTTGATTATCAATAATAATCATTATTATCGCTGGGTATAAATTATATGATTATCTACTGGTATTAACTACTTTTTATTTGAGAGTTATCATCACTTAATAAGCTGTCTTGTAAGAGTTATCATTAATCAATAAGCTACCTTTTATAATGCATCAGTTGGAAAATATAATCTCCACCATTAATCTTCACTGTTTCCATATTAGATTACTACTGTATACCATAAAGAGTGACAATTATGTTGTCGAACATAAGTAGTACGTAATGGTACCGTTATTAGTACTACCTTTACTACCATTTTCTCACCGGTATAACCATTCCGGTACCTCTTCATATGCATACATATCGTTTGCAGATTAGATCAAATTACATTCATATATACATTATACACAAACACTAATCATTCTTAACCGTATACAAATTTTCCTTAAGTATCTCAATTTTTCTTTTTCTGTCTTTTACTCTTCCTCTCTGTCTTTCGATTTTTTTTTTATTTCACTCATCACTTATTTGTTTTGAAAAGAGGGAGAAATTTTTTTCTTTACTTCTTTTTAAAAAATGTTGAAATTAACAAAAAATTAACAACTGTTTGAAGAAACAGGACTGAATAAAAAAGAAACGAAAAAATTGCAATATACTATAAAGTTTAAATTACATCAAGAAATATCATCAATTGGAAAATTTTGTATTTTAAAAGTGATATAAAACTATCAGGACATCAAAAAAAAATCCAGAACTAACATTATTTTCCTATTTTTTTCAGATTAGGAATCAATCAATCAATCAATCAAAATATATGTATATATAATAGCTATGATTTTCTTTCTTTCCTTTTCTTCTTTAATTAATAAAATTTTCCCTGTTAATCTACCTTTGATTTAACAAAATTTCTCATTTCCCAAGGTGTTGTAAAAATTTATGATAGCATAAAGATTTGTTGAGATAAGGTCGATCGTCTCTTTCATCAATGGATATCATCAAATTTTCTTCAGTGCTGTTCAATATCATATTGTTTGCGATCGTAAAATTTTTTCTTTTCTTTGCTTTGCTCATATGAGCATTATCAATTGATATAAAAGAATAAATTATCTCATAAATTATCATCATAGTTTGGTTACATTGCAAATGGAAAGTCAAAAAAAAAGAAAAAGATTGAACTAAAATTTGAAAGACTATAAATATAAGTGCTAAAAATTAAAAATATAAAAGAAAAAAAAATAAACATTGAAAATCAAATACTCACCTTAATGCTAACCTTAATCTTTGCCTTTCTTTTTTCCTTCTTTAAATTATAAAAAATTTTGTTCTTTTTTTGCTTTTTAAACAAACATTATTTAAAAAATTATACTACTGAATTGCTGAAAATTATTCATTTATAAAAATTTTTATTTTATTAAATATTATCCGTCAAATTATATTTCAATGCTTCCCCTTTTTTTGCTTGAAAAATGACATAAATAATTTTATAATTTTGAATAAATAGTAATTAAATGAAAAAAAAGAATATGTAAATAAATGACAAATTAAAATAACAGTGAACAAAGAGAGATGTAGGGATTGGAAGAAGTGAAAGAGAATTGATGACAAATGAGATAAAATTAAATTGAGATGGTAAGTAGTAATACGATTACTGAAACCACATAATCAACATCACACATGTTGCTGCCACTCAATTTATACATTCATATCTAATTGACTAATGCTAAAGGCTAATTTTTCATGTAAACAATAATTTTATTTTCATCTTATTTTCAAAATCTGCCATTATATTCAATTATAATTTCATAAATTATGGAATAAATTTTTAAAGGGGAAAAAGAAATGAATGGAAAAAAAAGAAAAGAAAAATAAAAGAATGAAATTTTAACAGTAAAAATATGGTTGTAAAATAAATAAGAAAAAAAAATTAAATGATTTGACTAAATAAACTTTTATTTTACAATTATATTTCTATGCATTTAGTTATTAAATAAAATTATCAGTTAAAAATTTAGTATTAAAAAGTTTCAAAAGAACAAGATAGTTATGCAAATGAATGACATATGAAAATTTTATGATTACAATAATAAATATATAATTTTGAGAACAATAATAATATAATGTGAATTATTTAAAATACTCAATATTATCATTTCAATTTGGTACAGTTACTAACTTTAAACGATTAATTTGAATATTTCTAACCATTTCAAATTATATGGTTCAATTTTTTCAGACAAATTTTCATTTCTAAATTCGAGAATTTCTATTATTATGCAATTCATTGGTGTTTTTGTCTATTTGATTGATAAATTTGTTCGAGAATTTTCTGGCCAATATAATTTGATTAACAATTTAATAACAAAAATACAGCAAAAGATTGAATAGTGAATAAACAGAATGAAAAATGTCCTCGAAATTAACTAGGCAAGACTAATATTTTAAACATCCAAAGGACTGAAATAACCATATTTAAGTCATTTTAAAGATACTAATTTCAGATAACTTATTGAATTAAACTTTCTAATATATTTATTTGTAGCCAAAAAAACAGAATAAAAAAAGGAAAGAACAAATTACTTTTACAATAAACAATTGAAATTAAATAAAAATTGACGAAAGTTAGTTTTAAGACAGAGAAATAAAAATTTATTAAGAAATAATACAAAAAAAGGCAAAATATTGGCTTAAAAATTTGTCTTACGTTTAATTAAACTAACAATTTTTGTATTAATTAAAAATAAACTATTACAATATATCAACAATTTATTAATTTTTCAATTATTTTCTTTTTCATTCCTTTTTTTTTTTGTAATTTGACAATGCTATCATTTAAAAAAAGAAAAAAGAAAGAGTTATAAAATTGGCATAAAATGAAACTAAGCGGAAGAGATTTTGAATACAAAAAAAGGTTCGGAGTTTTTTTTAAAGTTTTTTTTTACTAATGTATATTGTGTGTGGTAAAAACTGAACGATCGATTAAAAATTGTGGGAAACTATTTCGGCACCTTATTGTATGATAAATGCTTCTGGTATCTTATTGTATGGCAAATGCTTCTGATATCTTATTGTATAAAGAATGCTTAAATATTAAGCGCTAAAGAAGATTGAATTATTAATAAAATGATAATTTATTTTAAAAAAAGTGTATGGAATATACTATGGGATTACATTTTGTAATGATAATTTTTAATCATAGATAAATTTGTATCTAGAAAAAAATTTTTCGGCATAGAACTGAATAACTAATTTAAAAATTTATAAATGAAATTGCTTAACATTAAGTGATAAGAAAGCAAATTTTTATTAAATTAGAAAAAAGAAAGTGTTTGGTTAATGAAGTTAGTTCAATTGAAGAATTTAATTAATTTGACTTTGTGGACTCATACATAAAATTGGAAAACTTTTATTTCAACTAAAATATCTCTACTAGATGGCATATCATACGAAATAAATAATTTTAAATTTTATAAATTCAGCAAAAATTTTGTAAATACATTATGGATTTTGATCAAAACTGAAATTTTCTTTTTTCTTGCAAAACTTAATTAAAGTCGACTTTTTTTGCAATATATTGACATTATTAAATGCTAATTCGTATCTTATAGGATAAAATCATAATACAAGTAATATTTCATTTCTTACTACAATTTATTAATATATTCGTATGATCACGTTGAACATTCAAATATACGTGATTGTTGTTAATTGTTATTCATATTTGTGTTAAAAAAATTTTTTAGTACTTAAGAAAAGAAGTAAATTATTGCAATATGCAAATAATATTGTAATATAATATACGCTATATGCACTTTCTTTTTTTTGGATTTGCTAATTATGATACACTTGATACAATTAAAGTTAAAATTATTTACTGAAATTAATGGCTTTTTCTTTTTGCTTGGCAGTAATTATCATTTCGCAAGATATCTTAGTGAAGTTTAAGTTTCAATATATTTAAATTTGAGAAGCAAAAAAAATCTTTTGGAAATTATGATCACTGTGTATTTCCTCATTTAATAATTTTCAAATTACTGTGCATTTCATTTTCTCTGTTTATCTTTTATCATTCACGATAATTAATGCAGTTTTTTTGCCAGTTATCTAGCAAATTGATTAGAAGAATTTTCCTTCGATATCCATTTCAAATAAATTCCTTTTTAAAGTTTCAAATAATTCCATCATTCATCAATGAATATACAATTATTTCATTCTACAATAATAAATCCTTTGAACTTATCTTTTCATCTTACAATAATCATCCTTTCATATCGCCTATTTTCATCATCAATCATTCATTATTATCATCATTCATCTGATAATTGAGCCGGCTGTCATAAAGAGATCAAAGAAGAGTTTTAAGGATGGGAAAAAAAAAGGAAAGGTAAGAAAACCTTGGAAATAAGGCCAATTATGGTAAAAAAAGGGAAGAATAATACTAACATATCAAAATGGCTTCCTTTTCTTTCTTTCTTTTTCTCTTTTAAATCCTACCAATTCAAAAATTTCCGAAAAAAAAAAGAGGAAAGAAAGAGATGAAAAACGGATAATTTTTGAAGTATAGAAGAGAAACGAAAAAAGGTCCCATTTTCCTTTTGTATACCAAATCTTTTTTTTCCTGTCTCTCTCTCCCTCCCCCTCTCGCTCCCTCTCAATTCTTTTTGTCCAAAAATGATATAATACAATGAAGGAAGCGGAAAATTGAGCGGAAATAATTTGCCTATGTTTAATTCTCATAACGGTACACAAAGGAAAGGAATATAAAATGAATGAATGAATGAGTGAATGAATAGTTAAACGAATGAAATAAAATAAAATGAATTGATGATAATAAGCAATGACAGCATCTTTCTCTTCTTCAAGAGAAAAATTGAAATTAAAAATTTACTATTCAAAACATATATACGGCATGAAGACAATCCGAATTAAAAAGAAAAAGACGATAATTAAAATGATTACCACATCATTACATAAAAAATATTCTAAATCATTGCTCTTTCGAATTTTAAAATCATACGAAATTCATCTGGAAAAATACACCTTTTTATTTTCCTTCATGATACTTCCAAAACTGTTATTATTAATGTTAAATCATTATTTGTGGACTGAAATATAGTTAAAAAAAAAGAAAAAGCATTTGCAACAAATATATCACCATGATCTTCTTATCAATATAATGAAAATATCATGCTTATCATCATTATCCTTTTATTAATACGATCAAAATATCAAGTATATCAAGTGATATGATTAAAGTATTATGAATATCATTTTAAAAAGAACAATCGTAAATTAATATCTTTTAACTTTCATATTCCCTCGTTTGATTCGATTTATTTCCTTTTTTCATTCCCCCCCTTTTTTTTTTGTTTTTGTTGAAATTCTTCAAATAAAAAGTTTAGCTAATAACATTTCGTATTCTTTGATACCTTACATGCAGCAAATTCCAAAAATTATCTTCAAACATTTCGAAAGTTTACAAATGGAATGATCAATTTATCAGATTGTATGATATAATCCTAAAATAACTTTTCATTTCATATAATTTAGACCTAAGGAATATGCAACATATTTTAAAATTTCATATAATTAATACAAAAAAGGGAAAAATCAAGTGAAATTAAATAAATTCAATTTTTTCAAAGTAAACAAACGATACGCAATTAATAGATCAAATATAAATAGCATAAATAATGCAATACTGAAATAACTAGCTGGATTTTTTTTCTTGAATGAAATTGAAATGAAAATAATCTTTTCTCATTTTCCATTTCTCCTTTTTGATTTTTTCAATCTAAATATAATGAAAGAATTTTTTTTCTCGCTTACTCTCAGTTCTATAACGCAATTTAAAATATTCGTATGTATGCATAAGTATTCCATTTTTAATTAATTTCCTAAAAAGTAGCGAAAAAAAAAATTGATGTAACAAATTTGCTCATTTTCAATCAACAATTTCCTTTTTTCCTCCAATTACTTAATATTCACATTTTTCATTGCTATCTTTTGCAGTCATTTCTTGAATCCAAGGATGCTTCAAGACGTCCGCTAACGGCAAACGTTTCATAGGATCCTTTTGAAGAAGCTAAAAATTTAATTGAGTATTAAAAAAAAGAAAGTATTTCTCGAGCAAAAAAAATTACAAAATCATTATTACAAGATATTTCACAATCATTTCATGCTGCTATTAATAACTTCTAAAGGGTTCAATTTTTGCTCTCCTCTTTTTAAATATTTCATTATTTTTCTGAATTACTGCTTCTCTGAAAATTGTTTCTCTGAAAAATCAAAATTTTCAGCATATTATTGTAGAATTTTTTAACATTCTTCTTTTTTCTTTTTTACTTAGAAATGCAACATATTGAAATGTAAAATTAGATTTTAATTTAGCATCTTAAATTTGCATAATTTCTCATTTATCAAATCATCAAAAATTAATCATGAAATATTAAGTAATGTATTTACACAAATTGTATAAAAAATAAATAAATAAAAACAAACGCGTGATATGAGATCTTTTGCACCATTTGGTACACTATCCGGTATTGTATATCTACAATTGTGAATATTGATTAAGGTAAGTTCCGCTGTCTGAAATATTTAAGGATAGAAAAAGAAAAAAATAAAAAAAAATTTCTACCTAAAATTTCTAGTAAAAATTTCTAAAAAATCAATACAATTGATGTGCATGGATGGTAAACTGATTAGAGGTAAAATCAGTAGGATTTCCTTAATATGATTTTAATGTTACAATATTTGAGAACCACAATATCTACAATCCTTTTAAAATTATCATTTCACAATTAAATTTATCAGTAACCTTTAGATAAATTCAATATGGTATAGATTAATTTCATACATAGTAGCATGATAGTATGGTAAAAACAAATATTTATTACCACGGCTTCAAATGCAGGTTTACCAACTAAAAATTCATATAGCATAACACCCAATGACCAATTATCAACTTTAGAATCATGCGTTTTTTCAGGTGCCATTTCGGGTGCCAAATAATCCAGTGTACCGCATACAGTATTCCTTCTAAACAACAACAATAACAAAAGGACAAAAAAAAAATGTTTTTTAAACGGTTTCATAAAATATAATGATTTTGATAATATCTTCAAAAGATAACATCCAATGACATAAATTAAACAAATTTTTTTCGTTAGAAAATTTTTTCTTCGTGAAAACACATTTCTCAATGAGAAATTAACTGTTAACGCTTGAAAACTAGGAACTGGAAAATATTAAAATAACTGAAAATTTTGATGTTAATAAAGTAATATTCGAGAATACAACTAATTATATATGTATAATAAGTATAGATACCTTGATGATGGTTCATGTACTGACCATCCAAAATCTGATATTTTCAAATTATTTCTTGCACTAATTAAAACATTTTCAGGTTTCAAATCCCGATGTAACACTTTCTTTTGTTGACAATATTCCATAGCTGATGCCAACTGATACATATATTTAGCAGCTAATTCAGGTGGAAATGTTTTCATCTAAATGGAATTTCTATTTCCCAATAAAATAAAATGAATTTTATACAATTTTATCAATTATAAAATAATTACTGAACATAATCTATCAAATTTCTCATTTTTTGAAGATATATACAAGAATAGGTTAAACTTCAAATAATCCATCGATACCACTTGAAGATGTTGAAAGAGATTTCCCTTAGGCGCAAATTCTAACACCAAATAAACGCGATCATCGTCGTGAAAATAACCATATAAGCGAAGAATATTGGGATGTCTGAATTTAAATTTAAAGATTTCTTCAATTCTAAGATAAATAATTGAGAGTAAAGAGAAATTTTCATGCATTCATACATAAAATTCATACATAAAATATCATCACATGCATGCCCGCATCGACAAGTTCTTAGTATCAATTTTTAATTTAAAAATTTTTATTAGAAAAAAAAAACTAAGCACACATTGAAATATCTTTGCATAATTCTCACTCCTTGTCATCATTGTTCGAACAAAATTGAAACATTAACAATACAGCAGTAATATACCACAAATACTCCCATGAATGATGTGAAATATCAAATTTACCTTAAAATACCTACCTCAAATGATATTGAATTTCAATTTCGCGTCGTAATTGTCGTCTCAAATTATTTTGCTCCAATTGTGATTTGTATACAACTTTAAGAGCAACTACAAATTTTGATTCAATTTCTCGAGCCAAATACACATTCCCAAATCTACCCTTACCCAATGCTCGACCAATTTCAAAATCATCCAATGACCATTGACGAATATTTGGTCTTACATTACTAATAGTATAAAGCAAATTAGTGGCGGTAGTAGTAGTAGTAGTAGCAACCGTAGTGGTAGTAGTGGCAGTAGTAGTAGTAGTACTATCGACAGTACTTGTTGATTGTTTATCCATGGAATTCCTAAAACAAAATTGAACAAAACAAATTTGCTAAAATTAATTTAGAAAGGAAAATTTGATTAAAATTCGACTTTGATCAATATGAAAAACATATATAAAATCAATTTAAAAATAGACAACATTTAATAACAATAAATAATTTTGATCTAAACTGATAAACTATAAAGTTATAGATAACTTATTCACTTTTGTTTTTCATAATCATATTCATAAATATTAATATTTAATATTTTATAATCCTCGGATAAACCTCCCACATCCTAAGTTATATATCCAGTGAAAAATATAGCCAGCAAAAGTAACTTATAATTTACTCGTAGATAGCTTGTTAGATGAAAAATGGAGTGAGAGAAAACAATTTGTAGTACTAAATGTAAGATCATCTACCTATATTTTCAAAGATCAGAAAATATCTAAAAAGAAAGATCTGGAAAGAATTCAATACTTTCTTCTTCTTTTATCATAAATTTCGATGATTTTCAAATATTTTAAACAATTTCACACATTGATTTAGAATAATTCCAGAGAATTTATTGATAGAGTAATATAAAATATATAAAATTTACTTATAAAAAATACATACCTTTGTTTATTCTACCGGTAAGATAAGCAATTATTTATTTTTTAGAATTTAGAAATTTTTAAAACATATTTTTACGTTTCATTATCCTGTGCCACATATTTCGCATATACTAAATTCAAAGTTTTTCTTAATTGCTTTAGAAAATGCAAAACAATTATTTTTTTTTTACAGATGAGAATTTAATAATCTTCCCAGACCTCTTTTTTTTAACATTTTACACTAATAGAAATGGCAAATAGAGCATTACTAGAGCAATAAGCCAATTATAAATTATTATCACTTATCTTCATCATTCTCGGAATATTCATTCTCATTTTTGAAATTCTTTAAAAATTAGTTGAATATTTGAATGATCCTAGCATTCCCTACATTGCAATATATTTACATTAGTAAGTCCTATATTATCTGGCATAAAATATTCATGCAAATGGTATACGGTTAATGATAATCTGAATGTTTAGTTTCAACGATAAAAGATCAAAAAAAGGTTAGCTTTATCTAAGAAACAGAAAACGGAAAAAAAATGGAAAAATTGAAAAGTACAGAAATGAAAAATAAAAAAAAAAAAAAATGGAAAATATCTTACGCACGGCTGTATTTTAAAGCACTATATTAACAAGAAATAAGTAATAATTTTATTTAACAAACTGCTAAAATTTATGTGTCTATATTCAGTTTGTTCGACTTGATAGATGAATATAATGTGGCGTAAATGGAACATAATAACGAATAGTCGCAATTAAATCGATTTCCAAAAATCGATAATTTCAAATCCACCTTCGATTCATAAGTATCTATTCAAAAAAAAAAATTTTTAATAATTAAAGATTCTTTTATCATTAGATTTAGACTTTAAACAGAATATTATTTATTTATTGGAATAATAACGTACTGTTTAAACCAATATAATTCAAATTGCAACTTCTACAGAAGAAAACAAAAATGTAAACGAGCTTCTAAATCTTTTAAAATATTCAAGTTGTTAAGTTCAAGTGACTTTCCCGCATTATAAGTAAAACAGAAATCAACCAATGACTTCAATAAATATATAATTTCCTTAAAGACCCACACCAAACTTCTGACTTTTAGGCAGCAGCAGGTAAAAATTCCAAGGGCAAAACACAATTTTCTTTCAACATACTCGTTTTCTTCAAAATACGTAATAGAGACAAAAAAATAAATACTTAAAATTATCTAATCTATTCAATCCTGTGTTTAGAAGTCACTGATAAGATGAAAAATGTCGAATTCTGGCATGTCTTATTTTCTCAATAACCATATACAATAGGGAGACACATATAAAAAATGATGAAGTCATTAGCTTCTTTAAAAAGGCCTACAGCAAAATTCTAGTTTTTAGGCAGCAGCAAATGAAAGTAACCTATGAGGTCAAAGAACGAAAGGACAAGCAGCCGGCATGTTTATACAACAAAACGAAATATACACAAAATTATTACTTGAAATTATTAAAAGTGATTCTGTCCTGAAAATACGAAATGATGCAACCAACTACAATACATCTTTGAACAGTCGAATTTTCAGACAGACCCAGATAAAACATTCACTTCAGCAGGAAATCATTCACTATTTTTGACTTCCAAAGACCGATCTTCCTCTGTCTTCATAGCCAATAAATGTGACCTATAAAAAAATTGATGTCTCATATTCATGAACAGATTTTATTTGGACCATTTATATAAAACATAAAATCATCATTACAATATGAAGGAAACAAAGTTTCGTTAATGAAATAAAAAATCATTTTTTACCTATTATCCGGGGGATTGTCATCTTCCGATTCGCTTTCGAGAACTGCTGAATGAATTGTAGAATCATCGTCTGATTCACTATCTAAAACTATCGGTTGAACTGTCCTTGGACGTCTGAAAAAACCGTTTTTTCCCAACTTGAACTTTCATTACAAAAGAAACCTGATAAATGATAATTCGGAATGAACATCCGACACCGATCTGTTAGTGTCACCGGACTTCCGGTTTTTACAAATAAATTTTTTCGCATAGCACCGGAAGCTTACTAGCTTATTCGAATCGAATTTCTTCAAACTTTGAATGAAAGCTTTGGTTCTCGAATATATTATACACTAGGCCTACTTCGCCTTCAACCGACCTCAATGTGCTAACTCGATATCAGAAGGTTATGCACATAATCCTGCATTTCTTTTAGAATTTTTCTCTCCCAATTTTTAGAGATGAAATGATAAAAAAGTTTTTTTTCCCATGCTTGAAAAACCCTGTCCTGGTGATTTGCATTCAGAAAAAGAAGACTTGGAGATTTTTGAAAAAAAAAGCAAAAGAAGGAAGAAAAGAAAAAGAAAGAAAAGATACGCTTTATAGTCATCAAGAAATGGATTGAGAAATGCAAGCGAATCGAAATATTTCGCGCAAGAACTCCTCAAAGGAGGAGTGCCTTGAATTCGTCTTAATGTTCGGTCTCGTGCATAAGCAAACTTTAACTTATTCCATCTTCTACGACATCCATTATCTGAAAATATTGACTGACAATATCATTAACAAAAGGTAAATTTAACATAGGCAAATAAATCAATAAGAAATCTGTTAGTGAATATCACTATAAAATATGCAATTATTTTCCTAACAAAACATCAGTTTTGATACTGCATAACTTTGATACCAAATATAATGAAGCTATTTGCTAATTAATTCTAGTGATATATGATTCCATTTAAATCCTCAATAAAAACCTACCGCCAATGTCATTTATCAGTTTTAATTTTGTAAATAAATATATTGAATCAATCGATATTTTTCAACGAACAATTACCATTAATATTATGTCCTCGCTGTTGCATACATTTTGCAACAGCTTGCCAAGCTTTCTCACGTCTTGAACCTCGTTTTTGATAACCCTTCATACGTACGTCATAAATTATTGGATGTGCTTTCACCACATCGATAAGGTCATCGAAAACTGTCGACATAGTCAAACTTGAAAAAAAAAAAGTTGCTTCATAAATTCATTGTAGGAACGAAAAAAGAAAAAAAAAAAACAAAAATAAAAACGATCAAATCCAAGGTATAATGAAATTTCATAGTGTTAAGAATGCCAAAATAGAAGACATAAAAAATTGACAAGCTTTAATTTTTCGATGAAATGAAAATCATTTTTAATCCGTCCGATCATGTATATCATTATCTATCAAACTAGACTTCGATATTAATGGATGCGATTAAGTACCATTATTGAACTGGATAAGAGTATATGAAGGTAATGACTTGTAGCATACAAACTGTGTAGTGTAAACTATCTTATGGGTAAGTTAAAAAGCAAATTCAAACTAGGTAAGATCGTTGTATTAGGAATGATATCAAGGAAACTTAAAGAATGGACGAGTGTACCAAACACTTTCAGGTGATTTTGAGGTTGTAAATAATAACAAGCAAACAATTTCTCTAATGGAATATTCTTACTCCACTGTAATTGTCTCACCTAACATCGACAACATAAAATCGTTTTATTATTAGAATAAAGATAACTGCACAGATCAAAACGTTTAGTTTTTTTATAATGACTTTTTTTTTTTATTTTTATAATTTTTTTAGATAAAGTTGCTAGACAAATTAGATAAGACAAAATCCGACACGAAGAATCTTACTGCAACGGCAATTCATGCTATAGTACCAGTCATCCAGAAATCTAAATTACCTGATATTCTGGGCAAATTTACTCAACTCAATGACCCAGCACCAATTTAAAGCGGATCTAAGCAAATTCAAGCCTAACATCTGTCAAAAAAGTGATCTTCAAATTTCTCGTTGTTTATCAGATAAAAAATTGGAGTCCTTTCCAGTTAAAACAAGATCCCAGCAAATTTAAAAGTAGAGATTTTCTTTTCGGATAAAAAAACCCAAAGTCGATATAAAATGCAGAACTCCAAACATGCATGAGTGTTATCACTTTTTTGCGAAATAATCATACGGAACTATGGGACTGATCTGAACAAATGGCACAACTTCCAATAAATGCATTATTTGGACCGGCTGCTTGTTATAATTAACGAATGTTCTCCCTTCAAACCACTCATCGACCCAGTAGTAAAAATAGCAAAAGAGAAATCTATTAGTGCTATTCACGGGCGAGATAAAGGTCCAGAGCTTCAAAATTCCTAAAATGTAACTTCTTGAGTGAATATATTATACTTGCCCGGGATTATAATCATAATCCTTTTAGTTAATAAATCCCTTTCTCATTCCGAAAAAAACGTAGAAATTCGAAAATTGTATTCTGTACCTAAAAATGATAAGCTTTTTCCTTTTGGAAAGAATAAACAGCAATAAATAAGAGTAGTTCGAAGATATACTTCCCATTAATAAGCATTATTTTTACTCCAATGAAGCATGAACTTTTTTTTTTATTACAAAAGCGCATATCTCAACTGACAACAACGAAAAAGCTATCCAAATCAAATCCAAAAAAAGAAACATTCAAATGATACAATAATAACACAAAATTCAAAAGCAAATTCTCATAATGCTTTTTCTTCACATCAGCTCAATGCGTATCTGTTATATTTCATTCAGATATCGTCGTCCCGCAACGGACTGGCGAACACTAAAATAAATAATCAATTAATTCCTTGGCAACACAATTTGGGCATTTACATCAGCAATAAGGTATTCATTATACTTCTATTCTTAGCATAAGCCTGAACTATCCTGGTAATGTTCAGTATGATCGTTATGCTGTACAAATTTTTTCAATCCAAGTGAAACTAATACTAACCACTGCTGCAACAAGTACTGCGCTGTTTGTATAGCTGTTGATGTACCAGTAATCGTTATGATACGTTCGCCAGATTCCTGCTGTGGTCCTACAACGATCTGAGCTCCTGATTCCTCACGTACTCTGTTGATACGTTCACCACCTTTACCAATTATGGTACCACCAAGCTCATTTGGTATCGTCACCTAAGATAATTCGCATTGTTTCCAAAAAGCTTTTAAAATAATAAGAGTAAATTACACTAATCTGAAACCGCATTTGGAATAAGGATTTTATATTTTAATCTCAACCTGAGTACTTTCTTCCGGTCCCATATACGGTGGCAACGCAACAGCTGATAAAGGACCACGTCCGCCAATCTGCCGTTGAAAACTTCGGCCATAATTGCCGTATGAAGTCACTGCCATTGGTCCACGGATCATTGGACCGCGATAGTTACGATCTGGTGGATATCCACCATATTCAGACGAGTAGCTTGGATCATAGAACATTGATTCATATGGCTTCGTTACTCCTTTAATTGGAATCTGAAAGCGCTTTCATCCAATAAACTCTACGACAAATTATGAAAATTTTGAAACATAATATATGCTCAACCATTTTTGGTTTGAGGGATTAAATTTCACAACAAATAAGTCACTTATATCAATAAAACTGATGAAATTATACCTCTTTCAGCATGTTCATTATATGATTCACGCAAGCTAATATTTTGTCAGGAGCTCCTTTAATTGATACAACACGTTCTGTAGATTGAGGTGGACATTGTGCAAACACCTAGGATTATATCTATTATGCTGTATGATAATTCACAGTGGTCCGCTAAGACCAATGAAAAAGAAAGAAACAAGTGTTCGCCAACAAAAGCCAATTGAAGCACAGATAATTCTATGATTGCAATATTGGGAATCATTATAAATCGAAAGTGTGACGATAATGTTAACATAGGATGAACAAATGAAGAATAATTCAAACCATATCTTTATGAAAATGATAATTAAATCCTCATATTTGCATTCAGCAAGGAATATGTTAGAATTACCTTCATTTGCACACCAAGTTCTTCCTTCATTTCTTTAATTTTCGATCCCTGACGACCGATAACGGCACCAGCATGTGACGAATGTACCAAAACACGAAGCTCTATTGGACGATTTGAATCACCTTCTCGACTCTGTAATGTTCTCTAAAAAAATTTCTCAGTTATCTGCTGTGCTAACGGATAAATCATTATAGAATAAACCCTTTTTGACAAGAGTAAGCAGCCCTTTGTTATCCTGGAGAAACAACTAATAGGCATCAAAAGTCCCTAGCATGTGGTCTGATCGAGTGTACACAATTTCCCCGGTTATATAAATATTAAAATGCAGTAAAGCACGAATCAGAGTCAGACTATGAAAATAGCATTAATGCATCCTCATGGTTCCCATTTCAATAAGCATAGTGTAGCAAAAAAAAAAATAATAATAAAACTAACATCATCAAGTTTCGGAATAATTTCGGTAACAATGGAGAGTACATTTTCGACTGTCGCAACAATAGTAGCAATTCTGAAAAGAACAATATGAAGATTTCAAATTTTCATAATAGAGTTTAACTTCGTTATTTTAAAAATATCCTTCCCTAATATATATGTAACTCCCAGTTGGAAACATGTAAGACTCGTAGTTCAAAATGTTAGTGATGCCGTAAAAAAATTAACCAGTAAGGTAAGAAATAAGAGCTTCCCCCGCCGCTCAAAGTTATCATCTAGCAGAAAAGGTTTTAAAATATTGGCAGATTCCTCTACAAGAAGCTAATTTCATTTCGAAATGAAACAGAGAACATTCTATCCGAATATTCAATGCACAACGTTTTTTGTGCATGTCGGATAGAACCAAGTATCGACCCAAAAAAGGCCCGAAAATATCAGTTCACCATTTAACTTAATTGAACTAATGGTTAGTCTAGCCGCGATTTTCATAAAAACTTCCCCTAGAAACAAAAATTAGTATTTCCATGAAATAATTACCGGAAACTGTAATGAACTACTTGAATAAATTAGAAAGTTTGTTCCCATTTAGTAGATTGGAAAGAAGAAAAATACACAGAAAATTGAGAGACGGGAGCAGGGATTACCGTTCAGGAGTTTGGCTATCGGGGACTGTGACATTCGCATCGTACTGCAAAGCAAAGGATGAAGTTTTAAATTTGAGAGGAAAAGAAAAAATTGAAAACTGTGAGACTGAAACGGAAATTAGGACAAAGACAGGCAGTTGGTGTTTGGTAGTAGTGTTTGCCTTGGTCTTTCACTTAAATTCACAATCCATAAATACATATTGCACCATCCGACAACAACAGGGTGTTGCAGGTGAACTTGAAGGAGATCGGGCATCGGGATTGGATATCAGGATTGTAACTGGGAGTTAGGGCTGAAAAGAGCGCATTAATCAACTGTATCATATATGCATTCATTTTTTCGGGAAACATTTTTTAAGAAAGTAACATTTCAATGATATGAGTGAAGTAATATTTTTTTTCTTTTTGAATATATCATTTTGAATTATTTCACAATTTTTACGTAAAAAGGAATACCGGCCGTCCAACTAAAAGAACTTCAGGATCATCAGCGCAGTACGCATCTCGATAACTAACTACACATTGGATACGGCTAAGTAAACATCATCAAAGACAGCTCATGTCAACTGTTAAAACTACCTACCTGGCACTAACCTTTAACCTGGTACTTGTAATGTCGGTCGTCAAAAACTGTCCAGTCGAAATCAAACATGAAATCAAAATGTCCAACATTTCACAACAACTTTAAGTTCGTTCCGTGCGATCCCAACATATTTATTATAAATTTTCTTGAAGTACAAAAAAAAGTCAAACCTCCGATCTTAATCGTTTGATATTTTCTCCACCTTTACCGATGATTCCACCAGCCCCACGACTGGACACCAGCAATCTTAATTCATATTTGCCAGCTGCCAAAGCTTCTTGATAGCTGTCCGGTCGCTGTCGCTTACCGGATTTTACACTTTCATGAATATCCGACGAGCCTAAATCATCATCACCACCGTGGCGTTTCATCGTGCACTAGTGCGAACTGACAAAACTTCTCTAAAACACCATATGAAGATAATAAATAACACATGCAATACCAATAGAGTAATATTCATGTAATCAAAATGCGAAAAGTATCAAATATACTGAAGGCATTACATAAAATTGAATCAAAATTTTTAATTGAATCCAACTCGATTCTTCATTTAAACAATTTCAATTGTTTAATTCATTCCTAACGCATTGTTTTTGATATGCCCAATAAGGATAAGTCTTAAAATGGTACAGCACGAGCAAAAACATACAAAGCCGATTTATCAATTATTTGTAAGATTTCAACAAACGATTCACTCACGAAAATAGCTCCAACATACGTAAAATTTTTTTCATATCCATTTCCACTTACTAAAATATTTGTCTTTGCAAGAAAGACCATCAGAGTGTGTGTTTTTACGTGTGTGTGCGTGTATGTATGTATGTGCACGCCAAATTCGCAAGAGCAACAACATAAATTTTCATGAATAAATTTGCTGAATAGCAGCTCTAAGACAGTGAAAACAGTTAAGAAGTAAAGCACCTCAGCAAACTATTTAATGGAAAGTTAAACAAAATTAACTAAAGCAGGAGAGTACAAACCGTAAAACCGAAGTGGTAACCGGAACGGCAATCGGTACTGATACAAGAAGACAACCGACAATTAGGATAAAATAGCACAGTTCCAAAATGGATCGAATAAGTATCAATTGTAAAATTCGTACCATACGTTCAGATGTAGGCGAACTTTTAATTTATCATTCATATGAAAAAATCGGGATCATCAATTTATGTGTCATTTCGTATTTGCTTTAGAATTTTAAGTTATTGATTACATGACATTCTCAATATCTCATTTTTAATCAAATAAAAAATTAATTAGTTCCTTATATTCATTTTTTTGCGATATTTTTCGGCAATTTTTTCTCAGTTTGCATCAGTTCACATCTTATCGATTTTTTTTTTCTTTTGTAATTGATTTGTTTGTTTGATATATTTTGAGGTTTCTTTGATTGATATTATTATTTTTGAACTTTAATTGCTAATTTGTTTAATAGTTGATATAGTATCACTTTAAGAAATACGGTTTTCTAATTTTAGTTAACTTCAATAAAATTTTGTGTTTTCAGAGAATATATCTTTTTTTTCAGAAATTTACAATAACAAATGATTATGCATCGTCCAATGATTCGATGTAAATTTTTTGCTCGAGGCAATTGTCGTAATGGTGAAACATGTCCATTTGCACATATTCCACAACAGGAAATTGTTAATGTACAGCAATCAGATACAGGAAATGTTGGTATACAGCCAGAACGTCGTAGACGTCCAACTGGACAGGTAAATGATATAAATAACATAGACTGAATTTAATGCTTTTCGGATTTTACTTTAAATCATTTGTATATAATGCTTAATCTAATAGCAGTTTCTTGATTTCATCCTTCAAGTCCCTGTCTCTTAACTAATGTATCATCAGGACTTTTTAAATAATAAAGAATTCTAACTCATTTTATTAACTTATAATCCGCTCAGTTAGTTTTGATTTCCTATAATTAATTGGTTTTTCACTACTTTATTGACAAAGTTTTTGTGGTCTTGAATCAAAAGCAATAATAGTAATTTTCTCTACCATAAGAAGTGGTTTTTTCTCTATTATTTTAAATACTTCTATTAAATCTATTATTTTAAATACTTCTATCTTAAAATACAATTAACAAATATTCTCTGAAGTTTCGCTTAACTTCATAAATTGGATTTCAAGAGGAAGTTTTGGTAAATTTTTGAGTAATAATAGGTTCACAATTTGTACTTCTAATTCAATATTAATTCAGGCAGGTTTTATAAATCACAGATTTAACGAACATTTCCAGTCATCCTCACAATATTTTGACAAGAGGTAGTTATTTTCAGTACGTTTTTTTAACCTTCATTAAAGTTTTAGCATTCATTTTTCAAATTTTGTGGACATTATCAAATAGATGCACAGAAAATTGCACTCATTAGTAGTTTTCATATTTTTCTCAACTTATTTCTCTGTTTGTTTCAGCCGCTACAAATGGGTTTCACCTTTGCTAAGAGGACACGAAGAAGCCCAAATTAAAGTGAAACAAAATGCTACACATAAGGGCATTTGTAGTAGTGATCTTATTCCCAAATGGAAGTCAACGACAGAAGCATCAGGCGCAGATTTGAATAAGGATGCAGAAATGGTTATCGATAGAAGAAAGTAAATAGATTTTTATAAACGATTAAGGACTTATTTAACCGGTAGCTCGCATTCCTATTTTCAATATCATTTATCAATGTTGAACATTGCTAATAAAAGTCATGACGACAGCAGTATAAAATCTGATTTCAGATCAGAGAATCCAGATGATGTATCTTCAAGAAATAATGAGCTAACATACGATGGTTGCAGAAATCTAATGCAACAGCTTTATTCGAAGATGACAGACTTATCTGTGGAACAAATAAAGCAGTTCGACGGATATGAGTTTGAATATGGCAAAGTGCCGACTGTTCCACCTCCAAAGGAATTTTGTTTCTAATAGCCTTGGTTCGTTATGCTTCGTTAGGTCGTCTCTCTTAGATCAATTATGATTCTCGTGTGATGCCTTCGATATCCCTTAATATTTGGCACAGTGACTGCAATGAAATGAACAGGTTGGTTCATACTGGTATTTGCAATTTGAAACTGAGCGGATGAACATGAAACGAAACAAAGTTTACCTGTATTTCATCTTACAAAAAAAAGAAACCAGATTGACTGATTGTTTATTGTAAAAAATGAAATCAATAAATTCTCAGCAAATTACTGTTCTCGATTTCTTTGTTTTCTTTCATGACAGACTGTTTATTATTCATTTAAATTATACACCAGTGCAATGTGAAATCAATTGCTTATGAACGATTGATGAAAGAATGAAAAGCTCCTGAAGCGACACGCAATTATTTGAAATCCCGCTACACTTAATCTCTTTACTGAAACCAACGTTATTACTAGATTGTTGTGAGGGACAGGTAAAGTAAGTAATCCGTGTTAAATAATGATGAAGTGCCAAATCCGGGTCAGATTTTTAGCAGATTCATATTTCCATGAGATTAGAAATTTCGCAGAGGGCTCGGGAATGATGCATATCAATTCGGATCGTACATGGAGGAGGCCAACGTGAGAGGTGCAAAGAAAGGGGTTGATAAGAAAAGAGAGCCATGGTTAGATATTGTGCAAGAGCGGAGGTTGTAGAGGTGCTGGGCACTTGCAAGATGTGTGGTGCGTAGAAGGTGAGAGGATGAGAAAAGAATTATGGTACAATGTGGTTACAGTGATTAAGAGTAATCTACCCATGGAAGTTATACATGGAAAGGATAAGTATCAAATAATCGTCGCAGATTTATCAATGCATGTATTGATGGTACCATTTGCTTATATGAATGGTACCGTGTCGTATATATAAATATAATTGACATTTGGTTTTTATTGCTGTATTTAGTAAGGTTCCTGTAAGCTAAGAAATTCATTCCATTAACTGTAAAATGATTGGAGGTTTTGCGTTTTGAAGAATTTCTCAGGATGAATATTAGTTTAATGTAAGTTATGTACATATCACTTACGTGTACATATATAATACGTATTTCATGCATACGTATGCATTAATGTATATACATGTATATTTTTTTTTTAGATTTGTAACTTCAGATGTTAAAGTTGTGAACAATGAAAGCTGGATTACAAGTTATGCGATGAAATGGCTGGAAATTTTTGGCAAAGCTCACACTGGTTCGTACAAGTTGTAATTTATGCCTTTTATGGAAATTTATCATATAGATTTAGATATAGACTGTAATAATTTGTTATTTTTTTTAATTTGCATATTTGATGATTATATGTTTATCATTTTCAGCGCTTTCTTTTTCCTTTTCTTTTCAACATTCTTTATGTGCGTAAAATACGTGAGTGAAATAACTACAGCTGGAAAATTTCTAGGGAGCAATGGATTTTGGACAAGCAAGATATTCTGCGTATGCGTGGTGAAGATATGAAATGTATCAGTGAGGAAGAATATACGAAACTGATGATATTTTTCTGCAATTGTAAGTATGTTATTCATTTATTGCCTATAATGCGTATTGAAACTGTTACTGATACATGTTCTGTTCAAATATATGTGTGCTGGAGGTCTCATGGAGGAATTTCGCAGTCATTCAAGTGTTGTTTACATTTTTAGTCTGAATTTAAGATGTTTTGTAGTTATACATGCCATTGGAATGGATTCACAGCAACCTCATAAAACACGGATGCAAGTGATTGCCACAGCGTGTGTTTACTTCCGTCGTTTTTATGCTAGGTAATGAAATTTTGTAAAATCTTCACATGGAAGGTAAAAATGTTTTTTTGAGGATGTTTGGACTTAAGATTTGTTCAGCGTTCCAGTTTAACCTCCGCACACATTTTTATTTCAGGCGGTCACTGAAAGATATTGATCCATTTCTCTTGGCTCCTACTTCTTTATTTTTGGCATCAAAGGTTGAAGAACATGGAATGATGTCACATAATAAACTTATACAGGCGACAAATAATGCTTGTAAGTTATTGAAGTTTTTAAAAAGTTTTTTGGTTATCTGGCATGTCAAACGCAATTCTAGTTTTTTTCTTGCATACTGAGTGGTTCAGATAGGGCATTACATAATTTTCGATGTAATTGTGACTAAATTCTAAGTTAGAATCATTTTCATAATGCATGCAGAGAGAAATAAGTTTGCAATAAGGAATTACTGCAGTTATTATGTTTATGTGTAGATTTCAAAAGTTTTTCAATAATATTTCCGATTGCTCTCTAATAAAAAATGATATAGTTCAAGGTGGTGTTCATATTATTATTTAAAAAATATTTCTTTGAACAGAGAATATTTTCTGTTATCCGGAGTAATAAATAAGATAAAAAACATAGACGTCCAATGTTTGCATTTACCCACTGAAAATACCACTTATTGTTTATTATCAATTTTTGCAATTGCAGTGAAACGATGGCCCTTCATACAGCAAGATTTGATGATAAGAGTTCAACATATACAGGAAGCAGAGTTTTTTCTCTTGGAAATTTTAGACTGTTGCCTAATTGTTTATCACCCATACAGGTTTATTTTTACTTATACTTCTGTGATAAGCATGAACAGTAAAATTTTCGTTGGTGAAGTGTTCTGTATAATCAAATTGCAATTAGTAAGTTTCATTCGGCATCCAAATTATGCAATTGTCTAGTTAGTTTGCATGGAATAGGGAAAGTTAAGGTGCAACATAAATATAAATTTTAGGTGCGCCTTTGACAGCTACAGCTTTTCCACACATTTTTTTTTTCATCAAGAGAATTTGATTACAAATAGTCGAAAAATCTCGAAATATTTTAGCGCTAGGAAGTAAAGAATTTTTTTAAGATTTGAGGACATTTACAGACCACTGAATCAGTTAATGGCTGAAATGGGAAGAGAGCATAAAGATCTCGACACAATATCATCATATGCTTGGAAAATTTGTAATGATTGTACAAGGACGGATCTTTCGTTAATGTATCCTCCTCATCAGATTGCAATTGGTAAGTTTCATTTGGCATCTGAAAAACTTCTGTGTAATAAAATGTATTTCAAATTGGACTGCAATAAAGGTATGAAATATGAGTTCGCCTGTTTGTTATGAGGGGCTGATAACCGTTTGCTATAGTGAAGGTAGTAGTTTTCTTTAGTGTGGATACAGTTCTCCATCTCTTACAAAAATTTTTGATAATCCAAAATAAACTCGATATACAGTTCTCCATCTCTTACAAAAATGAAACTGTGGAAAGCTAATTAATTTACGAAAGTTCTAAATAATTTTTAGCATGCATTTTGATAGCATCAGTTTGGACAAATAGAGATAGAGAGCTGAAAAACTGGTTTGCTGAGCTCGCAGTTGATTTTGAAAAGGTAAATACTTATCTATTGATTTGTAGGTTTTTTCTCTGTTCAATTTAATTTCTTACTGATTTTTGACTGTTGAATATGTGGAGTGACCTAAGAAATTTAAGGTTTGGTTTTTTGGCTTGTTTTCGACTATGCAAATAGCAAGATGAATAACTTTGCAAGTGAAATTATTTCCATTAAAGATGTATCAACGTTACGCAGCACCAAAAATTTTTCAAATTATATAACGACGAAGTAGTGAACAGTTCTGAAATGTTATTGTTCCTCATAAACTCAAGATTTAATAAGAAATCTGGTAGATTTGAATGTACTGTTCAATATTTATTAGAACATTAACCCAAATGTGTCATGCATGATTTCCAGACTTTATTTTAGGTACTGGAAATCCAGAAAATCATCATAAATTTATATAGCGTATGGAAGACATTCGATGAAAAAGAGCAACTAGTGGCGATTCTGCAGAAAATTCCACGTCCTAATCCTGGTCCACAGTCATCGGGTACCACAATGGTGCAATCACAACATTCTCATGGTAGTCTTCAAGTGAATAATATGAACGTACATCAAGGTGTTAACATGGGGCCACCACCTATGCCTCCAGTTGGTAATATTAAATTTGAAACACATTAGCTAGAGTGAAAGAAATTCAGATGCTGTGGCGATTCACAAGAAAAAGGTGAGGTATTCTTGTACAGCTAGTTTGCAAATTCCTTATTACTGTTTAAGAGAGATGGTTCTTATCTTGGAACCGTAAACATAAAATACCTGTTGATATGCAGTTAATATTTCTGGGTTCGTCTTCCATTCCAAGACTTTGCAGTCTTATGTTCCATAGTTTTCCTTATTTATCGAGCTTTACTCTTCAGTTACATTGTTTTCTGTGATATATGAAATGAAATATATGGTTTCTAACTGTTTTTTGAACAAAAAAACTCAGTAATAATTCTGTTTTTCAATTCTGCATTCTCTATTGAGGTACACTACATACAAGTTAAATGATACATAGGTTCTTCTACCACCTGAATATATGCTTACCTGCTGCTTTACTCTAAAAGATGTTCGCTTACAAACAGAATTCATTTTTCTATTGATGAAATACCAATTCACTATGTTATATGGTAATATTGTCAAAGATGTTCGAAGCAGTTTGGTATGAATTACTCTGCACTGAAGCATCTAAAGTATTAACATTATTGATTAGAATCAGTAGCAGATCATAACCATATTGTTGTCAACAGTTTTATTGTTCCTTTACGATATTCATACAATATCACACCTATACGAAAGAAACAAAGTGAATAGAAAATAAATATCAACAGTCCATTTAAATGTTCGTTAAGTTGTCGTATTTCCGCTCTACCACTGTTATTTTAAGTTTAGAAGGTTGGAGATTATAGTCTCTATTGCTGTTGTTGGATTATCGTTTGTTGAATGTAAAATTAAGTGTTTCAGTGCTGAAATGAATCGAATCAAACCTTGCAGTATCTAAAAGTTAACACAAATAGTGATTTTAAAATAGACACTGACTTATAACAAGGCACATGATTGCAGTGAGTAAAGAGCTATCACTATTAAATGATCTTTATATAATAGGAGTTGGTTTATAACATTTGTTTATTGTTCATACAACATTTTAAGTTTAGAAGATTAGAGATTATAGTATTTCGATATTGCAAGTATATTTGGTTTATAAGAAAATTTGGAAGAAGAGCTCATAGTCTATTAGCAACTGGATCTTAACAATAAAATTGAGAGTAATTGAAAATTTATTAAGCATATATATTCTTTGTTAACAAATTTTCTAGACAATTCCTGTATAAGCTTAGTTACAATTGAAGGTAAATGATTTTTCATTTAACATATAAATTTGAAATAGTTTTTGTATTTGTTCAAGGAATTTTCGAACAAAATGATTTTAAGTTTACAGATTCCTGATTTGAATATAAAATAAATTTATTTGGATTTTTCCGACACATATTTCAATAAACTCTCAAGCAATAACATTGAGTTGAATTCTTGTTTCAGAATTACTGAAAATCTTTAACAAAAAGTCGTAGCATTAAGTGTAAGCGTTTATCTTTGGTGTAATGTTTGTTCACTATCTTTTTGCTTGAATAATATAAATTTTTGAATTCAAGTCTGAAATTTACAAATATAACTTTTTGATTTAATAAGATGAATTTTCGAAAACTAGATATTTTCTCAAACCCCGCTCCCCCAAAGAAAAAAAAGTGCGCTTCAAAAAAGCAGTTGAATTTATTACTTTAAATCGGAAAGAAATTTGTCCATAAGTTATTGTCACATCCATCGTTGCTAAGCCACCATAAAAGTCAATAAATTATTTACATTTGCTAAGGTAAATAATTAATGATAATGACTCGTTAGATCTTATAAAATTAATTCATCATGATTTAAGTATATACATTATCAAGATTATGTTTTAGCAAATTGGAATGAAATATTGCTGAAATTCATGTAATGTATTTCACTTTATCAATTAGCAATTATAAGCGAAGTATTTTCTTTTTTCATATGTATCGAACTAATTTTATGATTAAAAATATCATTATATCATACCAGTTGATGATTACAATATATTAGTTATTAGTTTGATACTATAATAATATTTATCTGCTACTATAATAAATATATATAATGATATATCATCATATAAACATATATAAGTGTTATATAATTAAAAAATTATAGAAATTACTTAAATATACAAAAAATATAGAAAATTTATTAATTCCGATTACTTTTTATTTGCAGGTAATATTAGCTAATTTATGAAAATAAATGAAAAAATAAATGATTTTTCTTTATCTTCCGAGTTTCAAACTACAATTTTAACATCATTTCAGTTGCATCTTAAACGCAATTAAAGTAAATTGCTGCATTTGCAAAACAAACAAAAATCCAATCAATAGATAAATAGAAGAAATATATATGAAAATAAATATAAATAAAAATAAACGGATAGGATAAACTGAATAATGATAAACAGTTAACAATGTTTCTTTTCTTTGATGCATTTTCTCTTTGTTCTAAATATACTTCAAGAAGAGAGAGAGAGGACAAAAACATAAGACGGATGATGAAAGACATTTAGCAGGAACAGAAATTCTAGCACAAGCACTTAAACCGATTCATTCATTTCTTTTCTCTCATCATTTCGTTTTTTTTTTTTCTTTTATTCATTTTTATTCAGATTATATTTTGATTTGTATGCAATATTAGGCAGTTTATCGAAAATAAATAAATGAATGAATGACGAAGTAAAGAAGTAAATTAATTGAGTAAATAAATAAATTGACTAATTAAATGAATAAATAATCAAAAAACAAACAAATAGCTAATTAATTAAGTAAGCAAATAACTTTTAGCTTATATCCATATCATTTCATTTTAATTTAATTCTATTTATTAACTTCATCTGATTGTTTTAATTTTGCTTCCCTGCTTCTTTCCAATATGATCGATTTTATCTCCAATTTTTTTTCCTCTTAAATCATAATTCAATTGCATTTGACTGAAATATATGAAATTCAAACTGCAATTTTAGTTCCTCTTCAATTGCATTTCAAAAAATTCGAAACGAACCGCTGCATTTCCAAACAAATTAATCAATTTCAATCGTCAAAAGAATCTGTGTTCTTTTTATTTAATATTTTTATATTTGAAATATGTTCATTTTATTTTCATTTCATCTTCTGCAAATTAAATATATTATTCATTCAACTTACTTGAATTTCACTCTAACTCAAGTCATCCTGTCCTAACTTCCTTCACTCCCATTAAGCTTTGACTAATTAAAAATAATATAAATACAAATGTAAATGTAAATAAATAAAATAAACAAATGTATATATACTTATTTATTCACTTACTTATTTGCTCATTTAATTAATCGATTAATTGATAATTATTTACTAAAACTTTTATTGTTGCAGGAAACCAATTATCATTTGTAAAATTTATTATAATTTCATTTCAGTATCACTTCATGCTACTTATATGATCTTTAGTGGAGTATATTTGTTCAACCCTTACCTTTTCAAATAGCACTTGCTATTTTTAATTGATATACCTGCCATAGAAATACATCACATTGAGTGTTTAGCATCTTGTGCTACTAATTGTAATTTTATTCCTGACTAATGATTCCATCCCATTTTATTTATGCATTTTATATCTTTTCAAAACTTATTTGTCATCCATAATTTATCATAGATAATTAATAGCAACAAAAAACAAAATAAAAAAGTGAAAAAGGTAATATAAGACCACAAGAACTAAACAATAACAAAACTTCCAAGAAAAGAAAAGCTAAACGTGAAGGGACACTTAAAAAAATTGTGAGTATTTTTGATCTAAAAAAAAAATAGAACTAACACTAGGCTGTTCTGTGCTTTCTTTTATTTCCAGTTTTCTATGTTACGGTAATTTCGTTTTAAATTTTGAATTATTTATAAAATTTTATTTTAAATGGTAAAATTTACTGTAATAGCAAGAATCTTTCTCAAATAGTTTTTTCTTCTCCTCTTTTTTCTCTAAATTGTTTTTTCTTTTTTTTAATTCATTATTAATGCCCAGTATGTACGATTAACCATGTATAACTATAGTGATAACTATACCAATAACTATAACAGTACTACTGAAAAAAAACGAGACATTCACTCCTTTACAAATATTTGTGCTTATATTTCTTGCGCATTTATAAATATATGATTATTTTCTGTGTAAAGTGTTGCAAATATTTAAATAAAAAATGATTAGAAAAATTTGCATACTAAAAATGCATTTTGCAAACATCAAACATTGATTGTAAAATTTTATAAAAAAGTGAAAAATGATTAAATGGCACTGTTTGTTGAGAAGCCATTTAAACAAATGAGGAATTCATATAATAATAGTGTAAACAGCTCAAAGAACAAAATTTATCCTTTTTAAATGTATGCAATTTATGAAATAAATAATTATGAAAACAAAGATTATTCATTCAATAACATATGTATTTGAAATTTCTCATAAAAAAAGTATTGTAAAAACACTTCACATATTTCTTCATTTCCTTACACAATTATTTTGTATCATATTTTACTTAAAATCATTTCATTATCTCTTCATTTATAAGTTCTACTTTCCATTGATTTTTTTATTTGTGAAATTATGTTTTTAAACTTAAAGAATTTCAATTCTAAAAATTAGACTTAGAAATTGAAATTAAAATTCAAACTTTAAGTTACGTAAAGAAGTCGACAATTTTTTTCATATAAGTCCATGTCTAAAATTTTCTTTGAATTCTTCACTTTTTTGATTTCTGATTAATTTTTCAATTTCAGACTAATCCGCCTAATTCATTCCGTATCTTCAACCGATATGAATATTCGATAATTTATTTAATCGTTTTTTTTCGTGGAAAAACACAAACTCAACAGAGAGAAAAAAACTTAGAAAAACTCCCCAAATTTCCTGAAAAAATTTCGTTTAAATTTAGAAATTACCAAAATCAAAATTAATTAACCTCAAAAAAGTTTCATTCAAATTGAAACTAATTTCTCAAGTCAATCTGATAAAAAAAAAGTAACTGACATTCACATTACATTTTTGCTCTTTCCTTTCTCCTAATTTTATGTGCTTCACGAACTATAACCTCTAACCCTTGACGTAAATACTCTTCCCATCCTGATATTTCCCAAAAAGTGAAAGCTTGTAAAATTCGTGCATACGAAGGTTAAAACAGATTTATTTTCATTCAAACTTTCTGCCACATTGTTAGGGGTGTTTTGCTCGTATTACAAAAAAAAAGAGAAAAAAGTTGCCTTTCCATATTTTGTCGGAATGATCAAAGGATTTCACCAATAAGGCAGCATTAGTTCTAAGAAAATTCCGCGATGATCGTACAACGATAGTTGCGGTCATACAACACATATTGCTTCATCGAATATAATGGCGTGAGTACATGCTTATGTCAGAGGGTAATTAATATATATGTATATATAAGTAGCAGTTTTAATCTTTAAAAGCTTATCAATTGTTGGATTTATTTTATCAATTTTATTTAGTCTGTATACGTTGTGATTTGGTTAATTTCGATTTTGAAGCATTTGTCAGTTTCGTTTTCAATTTGTTTTAGCTAGTTGATGATTAAATCGCAATTCATTTGACATTTGTTGTAATTCGTTCGCTCATTTAGCATCGATTAATTCAGATATTATCAGCAGTTTGCATATTTCGAAACAAGAAATTTCAAATGGTTGAACAGAATCCAATTTATGGCAGACGTCGCATTTATAAAATTGTCCTTACAGGTGGTCCATGCGGTGGAAAAACTACGGGACAAGTGAGAAATTTAATTTCTCCTTTACAACTATTTTTATGGCTTAAAAGACATAAGATTATTAATTATTTGGAAATGAAAGAGAACAATTTGCTATATATGCAATTTATTTTTGCTTCCTAACTATTTGTTTCTTTGAATCCTTTGAATTTCTTGTCCACTTGATACTTTATAAGTGGAACTTCTTCATTCTATTCTTTCCATTAGTAATGCAATCACTTAAAAATTGTTTCTTAACTGTTATTGTGCTATTCCTTTTAGGAACGTCTTCGAACATTTTTCGAGGAAATTGGATGGAAGGTATATACTGTACCGGAAACAGCTAATATATTGCTTGGTGGTGGTGTGAAATTTGCCGAGTTATCAAAAGAACAATGCTATAGATTTCAGAAAGATATGTTATTAGCTTTGCTGAGAATTGAGGCGGTAATAATAATTTATGTTTCTTTGTCACTAGAATATTTATTTTTGTTTTTATTTTTCCTCTTTTGTACTAGTTGTTATATAAATCACTATATAAAAAATATAAAAAAACCAGGTTTAATATAAAATACTAACCTAGCATATTGTTATGGGGCAAAAAAGTTCCACGATACATTGAAACACATATGCGCTACATTTATTAAAGAGGATAATATCACATTTCAGGTTATAAGTAGGGTCATTTTTCATTCACTGAATAGACTGGGGATGCTATTGATCGACATGCATAATTGATCTTTACGATTAACTGGATCTATAGATCATTCAAAAAAAAAAGTTTGGTACACAAAGAATTAGCATTTTGATATATTGATTAAATATACAAAATTTTGTTTCTAATTAATTTCTGTAGTGTTGATTGAAAAAATTGGCAGGTTTTCTTCAATCAAGCCGATGTATCAAATGCTGAACGTATTTTAATCATATGTGATCGTGGAGCTATGGATCCGGCAGCGTACATCGATAAGAAATCTTGGAATGAAATGCTAAAGGAAACAAATTTGGATCAGTTCAGCCTACGGGAAGAGAGGTATGACCAAGTAAGTTCTCGAAATATTATTTGAACGTTTGAATTGTGATTTTAAAGCAATATAATTCAGTCTTCATTTCTTAGATATCTATTCCTATTAACTATGTTGGTGTTATAAAATATATTGGAACATCTTTTCTTCCTGTAATAAAATCTGTGCTTAATCCTTGGAATCTAATTCATTTATAACGAGGAAAATAGATTTTGCTTATGAATGCCCAAGAAATAGTAGCGTTTGGAATGTTACTTTGAGGCCAACTTCTGCAATTCAAATTTTTAAATATCAACGGACGTCCAAGACTGTCTTTCGAAGTGTTTCATTTTGACAATTCAACCATTGGTTTAAGTGCTGGTGCATGGTTATTGTCACGCTAACCACTTTTTTTTTGGTTTTAACAACCGAAAATATTTGTTTACAGATTCTACATATGACGACAGCAGCAGATGGTGCTGAAGAATACTATACTTTAGCAAATAGTAATGTAAGAACAGAAACTATTCAAGAAGCTATAGAACATGACCGACGTACCCGAGATGTAACAAACTTTTTTTTTGGTTGAATCTTGATATATTTTTTTCCAATTTATGTAAGCCTTTGAAAAATTTCTATAACATTAAAATAATTATTGAAAATTTTCACATATTTCTTTTGTTTATTTGGATCGTTATTTAATTTGTGTCTTACTTTCCTATCTTTGAGGATGAAGCTCCCTTATAAGTTTCCGTCTCTTGATTCCCTTTTGTTATTTTCAATTTTATTTTCCACTGTACGAGAATAAGGGTAGCTGTGAAATTGTATGGCATTTCAACATCTTCAGTTGTATGTTTTCATATGACAAAATGTGGAGGATATTTTGAAAATGAGAGTGGAATCATTTTAGCATTTTCATGTTGTGATTAAATCACTGGTACTTGAACCACCAGTCATCGAAATTTGTAAATTGATATTATAATTGAAGTTGTGAGCTAAACTTATTTCAATGATCATTTTTACATAGGCTTGGCTTGGACATCCGCGCGTTGATGTAATCGAGAATGTTGGGTGCAAATCATTTGATGACAAATTGCTGAAACTAATTGCTGCCTTGTGTAGTCGAATGGGTCTTCCTACTGAAGATCGATTAGCCTTCAATAGCAGGTAATTTTTCATTTCTCGTTTAAGGTTAAAAATTTATGATGTGGTGATTGAAATTTGAGATGGTGGTTAGATTGAACTGATTAATACCATGGCCCTATTTTGGAAAGTGAAATTTTGTATAGATAATATAACTTCTTCATTTATTACCATTTAATATATATCGAAAATTTGATGATCTGCAACATCTAATGCAAACAAATTTTCCTAGCAGAAAAAGGAAATGGCTTGTTGCATCGTTTGATAAGAAGCGTTTACCACGTTGTGAAGTGTTCCTTGTAAGACATAATTATTTGTGTACCGACGACCAAAATGTTCAAGTGAAATTTTTTTTTTTCAGAAGTTAATCCCAAATAATTGAACTATTTTTCATATTCAGTGTTATTAACCAACGGAAAGGAATGTACTAGTCCCCTTGATTTTTGATCTTTACCTTTTCCAATAGTTTTTGTAAATTCGGATAAGAAGTTCTTTATTTTAATCTTCTGGCTTTATTTTGACAATTTCTTGTATTGATTAATGTATGGTTTGCTTAACATTTGCTTTCTCAAGGTAAATGAAAATGAAAGTTGTTAATGATAAATCATTTTAAGGTTCGGTTACGTTCACGAAGTCAGCATGGTCGGACAACATATGCTATAACAACCCGGCATTATGAAGGTCCGGAACCAGTGGAAACTCGTATGCAGTTGAATTATCGAGAATATATGAATTATATTAAAATGGAAGATCGTTCGAGAGTACCAATCAATAAGGAACGGAGATGCTTCATGTATGGCAAGCAGGCATGTTCAAATTTTATGTTTTAATTTTGCAATTTCTTTTTCAAATTAAACGCAATATGGTTTTGCGTAAAGACTTTTACTGTACGACATTGAATATTTAAGATCAAAAGAGAAGCATTGCTAATTGAATTAAGTAATTTTAGTCACATACCTCTGCTAAAAAGTTTATTTTATTGGAAATGAGATGTTTGCTGAATGTAGTATTGCTCACTCTACTTTTTCTAGATGAATGTTAAGTAAAAGCAATTGTTATTTGAAGTATTTATTCTTTAAGAAGTTCATTCACTTTATTTAAAGAACTGTACCGATCTAATTCTATGCAATTTATAGTACTATCATTTGGATACTTATACTTCACCATTACCACCATCATGTGAAGGGAAGCCGTTAATGTTACTGGAAACATATACGACGGCCCTAGTCGGTGATACCAGTGAACCATTGTTACCTGACTTTATGAATATTTTAAAAGAAGTGACAGGTGATCCGGCATACAGTATGTATACAATTGCCAATCTAAAGGTAGTCAAGAGAAGCTAACGTTTTATTTTGTCATTGTGAGAATTATTTTGCGTTGCTCTCAAAGTTATTTTTTTTTGGTCAAAAATTAAATTAGTTATTAATTATGGCAATATTAACCTGAATTGTGCAGCCTGAGTTCTACTAAGTCAAGTGTATGTTTTGATTTACTTATAAACCATGCATCAGAAAGTATGGATGGCAGCAGCTATTTATTGTGATTTATCTCCCCTGTTTTTCCTATAAATTTTTCCCTTCGGGAGTTGATGTATTTTAAATTATTGAAATTGGAAAAAAAGTTCTATAATATTTTTTAAACTATATATCTTCGAGCATCCGCTCTACTTTCCATTATCTTTATTTTACTGGCAGTACTAGTAAGTTCCTTATTACATCTTCAACATTTATGTTATTGATTTTTTAGTATTTGTTAAATTCAAAATTCAACGTTTGTTAACAACTGTCATGAAGTTCAGATGGAGATTATTTCGGTGTTTTTCTTATTTGATTTCTGTTTCAAATCATTTTTAAACAATTGTGATATCTTTACCCAGTGTGAAGCGGACTAATTTGATTCCAACAATCTTTTTTTTTATTTTTTATATTAAAGCTGTCGAAATTCTTTAAAGTAGAAAATAATATTTACGTAAAATTAAATCATTGCATTAATTCTTGTTTTCGAAGTTTCGTGATTTCTAGAAGATCCCTGTCGTCAAGAATTTGCTTTCCAATCATCAGATTAATATATGAACTGAAATGTTTTGTCTTAATTGATATTTCTTTTAAAAGATTTGAAAGATTTCGAAATGTTTTGAAATGCGAAATTACGTTACGCTAATAAAATATTGTTAAACCAAACTCTATGCAGTACATTTATATGATGGTATATTGCCAACCATATCATATGTTACATACAATTATTACTTTTTCTGTCATTTATATACCTAAACAATAATAGTTAGTTCTTAGATTTAAGCAATACCTTAGATTTAATCTTAGGAGATTTTTATTGTTTCATAAATTACAATAATTTATGGTTAGGAAATTTGGTCAAGATTTATCCTATTATTATCATTATTTTACTTAATTATTCCCGTCTGATTTTTCAATTGTTTTGAAAAATGCGAGCCATATTTCTTCCTGGAATATCAGTATCTGATTTATAATTTAATTACACAGAAAGAAAAAAACAAGGGAAACTTCCCCCCAAAGGTAAAGGAATTGGAAATTTTTGACACAGTGGTATCTGAGATTACATAAGAAATGGATCCTTACAACAAAGAAATCAAACAACAGAAAAAAAAAATCAAAAGAAATTAGGCTAAAACAAATTTAAATATTTCAAAACACTACAATTCCCTAACGTAATTCCCTGGAAAGAGGCCTGTTCGATTCTTCATTCTGCCCTGCCACCAACCAGAGGAATCTGAAAATTCAATCATAACAATAGGTTAAGCACCAAAGAATAATTGCAGCAATAGTAAACTAAACTAAAAGATTTTTAAAATGAATTTAATCGAATTGCCGAAAAACTTTGTTTAGTATTAACAGAATCTGATTAAAAGTTTGGGCAAAAAAACAAACATTAGGTCAAGAAATTTTTTAATTTAAAAATTTGAAAAAAACATAGTGAAACATATCAGTACTTCAATTAATTTTATCCCACTAAAAAGACGACAAATTTTCAGGTAACGTTGTTATTTAAGATAAAATAATATCTAGGATTTAATTATGAATCCTAATTCTTCATATTTTGATATATTTTTATTGCTCTTATGCTAATAAAAAGCATATACAATTGCATTCAAAACAATATAATTCTAATGAATTTTATTCAATAAATCAAATTGTATATTCTTATCAATCGAAGCATATCATTTCTACATATAAATATATATTTATTATTACCAATTCGTTATTAATTAATTATAGATTCAAATTAGTTAATTTTAATAACAAAAACTAACCTTTATTTACAAGTTCAAATTTATCACCAACAAGGAATGATAATTCATCAGTATCTTGAGCTTCATACGAGTATAATGCTTCAACAAGAGGAAGTAATCTTGGTTTTAATGGTGGCTTAGGTTTTTCCGGATATCGACATATTGCATTCTGTAAAATATTCTTTCTAAATATACACCAATACTATTTTATGATTGTTTTTCATTATTGCAAAAATTTACAAATAATTAAGAGAATAAAAAATTAACCTGTAAATGAGTGGTACCATTATTTCTATTAATATCTGTGTGATTATTATTTATTAATGGATATACACGATTTGACGTGGTTACGTGTTGTGGTGATAAAGAAGATGTTTGATGTGTTATCAGAGAAGATATCTTATTTCTTTCATAATGTCCTTTCATCGTTATTCTTTCATCAGTTGGTTCTAAAAATAAAAAAAGAAAAGAAATTCGTTTCATTTTAGAAATAAATCATTTATTTTAAACACTAATTTATAAATTTAGTAATTTTTTTTTAACTAAATTATCAGCTAATTGTAAAACAGACGAATATTTTTTAGTATTAAAAGACAAAAATTTGCAGCGACAACATCGATGCTATTATTTTTAATTTAAATTTGTGTTTATGAATTTAAAAAAAAAAAATTCATGAATTTAAATTAACATATTAACACATATTGCTATTCTAATTACCATTCAGAGAAATCAAAAGAAAATAATTTTATAATTTAATAATTTTTTTAATAATTTAATAATTTTATAATATTTTATAAGAAAAATTCATAAATTTTCTATAGATCTGAGAACTGGAAAAGATTTAATGCTATAAATAAATTTTGGATTATTCTAATGTCATCAAATGATAATAACAAGCATACTTGCATTACCGGATAAACCAGGTCCAATATATACGAATAAAATTTTTCCTTTTGGAAATAACTGAGTACTTGATCCATTATCATTTTTTGAAAATTTAACAATTCGAGAACCACCACCAAATCGAGTTTTCTTCAAGATAATCTGATGAGAAGTGTTGAAATTCAATGGTAAAATTCGTCCATCAGTTTTATCATAATATCGTTTGCTGCAGCAATTGATTGATTGATATGTTTCAAAGTTTACTTAGTTTATAATAAAATTAAAATTTTGCCAAAAATTAAAACTTGTCAAAGTTTAAAAATCCAATGAATTATCCACAATGATTTGTTAATTCTTTTAATTGATTAAAAGCTAGTTGATTCTTTTAATAATTGATTAAATTTATAAAATTTACTTGATTGCATTTATCAATTCCGTTTTTAGCGGTGTCTCCAAAAGTGATGTATATGAATTATGAATATTGAGAATAATAAAATTATCCTGATATGGACTTAATCCAATACTATCGATATCATTAAAATTAATTTGCCGTTTCAAAACCTGAAAAAAATATGAAATAAATAATAAAAATTGGATGGTAATTATGAATTTACATTAGTGAAAATAATATCATCTAAAGAAGTGAACAATAATAAATTTACCTCAATAATTTTTCCTTTATTTAATCCCTTTTTTTCCACTTCTCTGCCAATAAGAACAATTTTATTTGCTGTTATAAGAAAATCAATTTTTGAGACCTAAAAAATTTTGAGATCTGACAAAATATCAATCAAATATTACTATATCATACATACATAAAACGATTGTTTTCTCTCATAGAGAATTAAAATTGGGTTCAAACAGGCCATAATTCAAATGCAAAAATAGTTAATTAATTTGCTACCATATAATTATTATTCACTACGAATGAAATTTCGATTTGAACAAGTTTAAATGATAATTTTCCTAAATCACTTAATCAATCAAAACAATGCAATAAATTTAATTGGAAATGTGAACTTGGAAATTGAAAAATTTTTGAATTAACCTTAAATCTTCGATCATATTTATTAATGGTAGCAGCAAAAATAATACGTTCCTTCTTTCCGGCTAATGCTTGTAATGCCGGATGATATTCGATGCCAATGTAATCACCAATAAAATTACGATTTATTGAATAACGTCGTCTTTCTTTTTTATTCAGGAATAATTTACATGCATCTTCCTGCAACACAATTTATTTTCCTTTCAACAATGATATGATAATATTACAAGTAATTATGTTACGATAACATAAATCGATCCTATTTTAAACTATTTATTAAATCATTCAGACTGAAATTTAAAACCCTACTATATATTAATATTAATTTGGAATTTCGGCCAAAATATTGCTTCTGGTATATCATTTCTATCATATTGACACTAATGTATTTACATCGTCAAATGTACAAATTAAAGAAAAGAAAATGCATTTCTGGTATTTTCATTAATCATATTGGCTGCGAAATTTTCATGGTATCAATGTGACTAATGAAACTGATATTTTGCAATGCAAATGCTGGAAATGAATTATTGGCATTTTGGCCGAAGTTTTGAATTAATGTCTGAAACTTAAAATTTCGAATTCCAACCTTAAGCATTTAATAAGTTGTTGAAATAGTAACCCATATGTTAATTCTATGGTTTTACTCAAGAAAAGTAGTAAAGACATTTTATCATTTCATTTAACAGATTGATACTCTTATAGCTAAGTTTATTTTTCGTATTATTAGCAGAAATATTTTTCTAATTATGCATTCTAATAATAATGCATCCTTAATAATAATAGTAATAATAATAATAACAATAATAATAATAATAGTAATAACAATAATAATAATAGTGACAATAATAATAGTAATAATAATAATAACAATAATAGTAATAATAATAATGCGAAGAAAAATGCTACGCGAACCTTTAATTTTGCGTGTCGTTTACGAGCAGTAAATTTCTTGAATGCTTTTTGAATTACACGTGCATAACTATCATATTTCCTTTCACGCATTTCTTCCAAAAGGAAAAGCTATAATTGATAGGTGGGAAGAGCAAGTAGGGAAGCATGTAATTACGAAATTATAAGTGAGTTTAAAATAAGTCACAATATAAAATTCAAAAGAAATAAACATTAATTAATTAAATGAATAAATAAATAATTAAATAGTTAAAAAAGTAGTTAATCAATTAAATGAATAAATGAATAATTGAATAGTTAAGTAAATAATAAAATAAATAGATAAATAAATAATGTTCTAAAAACAACAACATACCAATTTAATAACAAATTAAATTAATAACTCGATATATGTATAATATACAGATTAAACGGAATAAACCAAATAAATAAATTAATTAGTTTAATTAATTATTAGAATAAATAAGTAAACGAACAAACAGAAAAATAAATTAGTAAACAAATTAGTTGACCAATTGAAGGAATAAATAAATAATTGAATAGTCAAGCGAATAAATAAAATAAAAGAAATAAGTAGAAAAATAAATAATGTTCGTTTTTAGAAAAACAACAACAACATACCGATTCCGGATTTTTGATGAAAATTTTTGTTCTACCCATTTGGTACTGGTCAAGGTCCATATTTACCGTTTGGCAAATGATCTAAAAATGAAATGTTAAAATGTTATTGTTGTACTTATTATCGTTATAGAACTTTTTAGGGCTGAGAAAGATAATGAAATAGTAAAAGATGCGGAATTTTCCTTATATAAAGGAAACATTTATGTGATAATAGGAGTTAACAACAAATGACATTATCATATTAAATATGATTAGCATATATCATTGACAATAAATTTGAATCAAAATTTGGTTATTTAAAGTTAGACTTGGAAATAAATGCAATTAAACTAAAAAAGTTAAAGAACTTCCATCTTTCTATACATAGCAATCGGTAATTATTGTTTTGAAATTAATTAGAAATAAATTTTCTGAGTTTTCATTCAAATGAATGGAAACATATGTGAATGACAACTGAGAAAGCAAATAATTAATGTGGTAATAATTAATAATAATAAAGTAAATAAATAAATGTTCTACTTAATTCATACTTATTATTAAGCAATAAATATAACAATTAAATACAAATTTAAACCTCAACTCCTTCCCGAGGATTACCCCGATAACTGGGCCATGTTTTTGGAGTCAGAATAGAATAGCGATAAAGGAATTTATCAAAAAGGCGACGATAGGCAAAACCTGCACGTCGAACTCGGATATTTTCCTTTAAACCCAAATATTCAACTTGATGCAGAACACTAAAAAAAAATTACAAGAATTTAACTTCTAACTTAACTTTAATTTCAACCATTAAATCTAATCATTCTAATCATAAGAAAATAATGATATGATGAAAATTTTCAAAAGTTTATTTTAATTTTTTAATCTGTTGAAACGAACGATTTATATAATATCAATCATTGTATCTTATAATTTGCTTTTAATAATTTAAATAATTGAAAAATGTAATGAATTAGAATCACAAACCGTTTCTCATCCCATTCCAATGATCGCTTAGTATCATTTGGCTTAATGCAACGTACATAATGAGGAGCGCATTTGCTAAGTGAATCAACAAGATCGTTTGCTTGATTCTAAAATAAAATAACTTTTTTTTTAAAAAAAAGTTCGATGAAGTAAAAAAAAGGAGAAAAAAGTACGAAAGTATAATTTAAACTAAAATTATATGCTTGATTTCATTTCAAATTAATTTTGATTACTCGCAATTTTATTTTAATTCAATTCATTTCATTCTAAATATTTGCCATTTGTATATTATATTAATTTTATACAAATTATTGCTTTTTTCTATTTTTCATTTATCTTTATTCCACTTTTTTATTTGTCATGTTATATACTTTTTTTTTTAATTTTTAAAAGGATGAAATAAATAGAACAAAATTAAGTGTAAATTAGTAAAATTAACCTTAATTTTAGATGAAAAACTTGTTGGCTTCTTACCACTAGAAGATACTATTTCGGGAAAAAGTTGCTTGAAAAATTGCCTGTAACAATGACATTATTTATTCACTAAGTTACTATTTTCATATTTCATCCAGTGAATATTTCCAGCTATTATTAATGGTAATTTAAATTAAAATTTTAATTAAAATGAAAAACAAAATGATCTGACCGATTACTTTGTTGCATCAACGTAATAAGATCTTTATAAAGTGTATCACGATTTTTCTCACAAAAACCATCAATGTTGTATAAAACCTGAATTTTAAAAAGTTAAAAAAATTTTTTTATTTGCTTGTTAATTTATTATGAGAACTATTGTGGTAATCATTACATAATACGAACTTATTAATTTATTAATATATTTGAGGTTCTAACTTATTAATTTATTTTAAATTATGAAATCACATGGAATTTTTTATTATTATCTGAAATTTACCATTTTTAAACTTCTGTTATAGTACGAAAGGCTATAGAATACGAAAATACATATTTGTTGAAATTTCAAAATAAACTTATAGTGAAACTGCTATTTGTTACTCAATTAAAGTATCGCCATGCTAAATGAAAGAAAAATGATAAAATGGTGTAAATAAAAAACGAGATTACTAATTTATTAAATTTACTCCTAAAAAATTCAAAAAAAATAGAAAAATGATTCCGTAATTAAATTATGAAACAAACAGTTCCAGCGTAATGTTTAATAATGAAACATTGTGCGCCACTTTGATAATGCTCATTTTGTGACATATATTTATTTAATTCAATCAAAAATTGACCATCAGCTCCTTCATTTTGCGCATGAATTTGTGAGCATATATCATCCAGAATACACATTATTCCTAAAGTTAGCAATATAATAAATATATGAATATTTACATAATAATATATGAAAAGTATTACTGTAGCAATATGTATCAATTTTTTTTTAAAAAAAAAATTTACGGAAGCAAATTAAACAGTGATAATCAATAATTTATACTTTTATATCCAAGATATCATGATTTCTAATTAAAAATACAACTATTAATTAAGAAATGAAGAATTTTAATAATAATAAAACTATTTTCATTGTTCTCATATTTAAAAAAAAAAATACATCGAGTAAAACACAATTTCAATTTAAGCTTTTTCATTTAATATTTTTCTTGCAGAAGGTTAATTACAGTTTTATAGGACGAAATTAGCAAAAATACCCGGTGGTTTTCGTGATTCAAATAAATCACAAACAATTTTATTGTTGAAATATTCAATTGGTGTCCATAAAATTCCTTCGCTAATATATTCTTCTTGTTCCGCTTTCAATGTTAATTCAATAAATATTTGTTGCAATTTTTCATTTACAAAATTTATGCTAAAAAGAAAGAAAACTTTTTTTTTGTTTGCGTTAAATTAAGGGAAATAAATAGGAAGGAATATTATTTATAATAAATTAAATATAAAGTAAATAAATTAAAATACAAAAATTTGCTTTTTTATTTTGCTGCTATCTAATCTAAACAAATTTTCTATTTTATTTTTTTCTTTCTTTTTTTTGTTATTAAATTTTAATAAATATATATTGATATGTGACAAGTATAAAATTTTTGTGTAATTTTTAACGTTAAAAATATTTGAATGGATCAAATATATTTAAGAAATGAAAGTAACTGACTGAATTAAATGTTATCTTATCTTTAATTTATTAAAATTTATTCATCATTTAAATAATATTACCAATAATACTTGTCATCTTTTTGAGCATAAAAAATAATGAATGAGAAATTATTATACAAAATGAAATTAATTAGTAAAATCGAATATAAGATTAAATGATAAAATTTTTCATTTTTTGTTTAAATTGAAATTTTTGCAACAAAAATCATGATTATCATTTTAATTAATTAACTTTTTTTAAAAAATTAAGAAATCAGAATTCATTTCATGCATCAATTTACCAAAATTGTTCGAAACCATTATTATCAAATATTTCAAAGCCATATATATCAAGAATACCAACTGATAACGGTTTTGCGGATAATTGTGAAGAAATCTTTATTCCTTCATTAACAGATGCAACTATAAATATGAAAAAAAAGAGGAATGATTAATAATTATAATAATAGAAAATTTTGAATAAGAGAAAATTAAAAAAAAATGAAAAAATAGAAGAATTTCGCTTAATGAAAAGTATAATAGAAATTTTTCATTTCTTTTCTTCAATTTTTACAAACTTTTTTTTTGATTGACATTAAAATGTCTTTTTATAAAAATTTATTTAAAAAAAAATTTCTTACTTAAAAATTGAAATAGACGTATGTACAAATTTTTTGACCATGCATCACGTGTAAATTCCGCTTGTTCAACATTTAATGATACATTAATTTGCTCTCGTTGTTTACCCCATTTACTTTCCATTTGTCGACTTGTTAGTTTTTCACGTATAGCTGATGATTTTAAGCCAAGTAAATAAGCTGGGAATTCTAGGACTAAAATATTACTATTAACTAGAGAAAATATATGAAAAAATATTAAAAAAAAAAAAACTAAAATGATTTTAATAATTCATTTTATTTACTTACATTCTTAAAATATTATGAAGACTAAAGTAGCAATAATTCAATAATACTAATTTATTACTTATTTGAGGCCCATTAATTAATATTTAATGATGATATAACATGGTAGTAATAGAAATATCATCCAATATATATCATTTAAATAAAAAAAAAAGGCTTAAAATATCAATAATGTTTTATTACAATCTAGATTTCACTTCAATATTTTCATCATTTTCAGAATATTTTAAAGAAAGTTTTTTTTTTTAAATTTTATTTTAAAAACTTGCAATATTTCCAATACATCAAATTTTTTTTAAGAAAAAAAGAAAAGTAATTGAATAATTATTGTAAATTTAATTAATATTTTTATAACATTTCTATATTAACACTTACAACGTTCATCAGCGATAGCTGCAAAATTATTACTTTCAACAAATGTGATATTACCAATATGCATAATAGCTGCAACAAGTTGTAAAATTTCCATTTGTTTTGTTGTTTCAATACCAATAATATCCATTGCATGCTAAAAATATTAAAAAAATGAAGTTTTAAGTAAATCAATAATAAATATATTATTTAAGATATATAAATGAATTATATTTTAAAAATGAAGATGAAAAACATTTCAATAAATAAAAATACTTGCTTTATAAGTAAAATAATACTTAAGCGTTTTGAGACCAAAAAAAAAAACTATTTAAAATTATTATCAATGATTTGAATAATTTTGGGGAGAAAATTTATTTAATTATGATATGTTCATTTATTTTTCAAATAGAAACAAAAAAAAAAACATTGCAAAAAAAAAATAAATTAATTACGTATGGGAAGAAAGTAGTAAAAATAAGATAAATTAAATTTGTAATAGTTTTTTTTACTTCTTTGTTTACTTTTATAATAGTTTTTTATTCTTGAATATTTAATATAAATTTCATTTCTATCAAATATTTTTACACTTACGAGAGTTTGTTTAAATTCTTTAGCATCATCGATTCCATCAATTTTATAGCAACCACTATGATTCAAATAACTGTAATAATCCAATGCTGTGATACCCAGATTAGCTTGAAAAGGAAAAAAAAATTAGTAAAATTGATAAAAATTCATATTGTATGTAGTTCTTCTCACAGCTGTACTCATTAAATGATAATTAATTACTGCAACAGTCCTTACAAGTAATTATAGTATTAGTATCTCATCACATAACAATTTATGTTAAACTACAAAATGACATGATTTTAATTAATAGCTGGAAAAAAAAAAACTTTTTAATTTTTCGTCTGCTCCAGTGCATAGTTGATAAAATATATGAAAATTACGCTCTCCCTGGTTCTGATGAACTACTCGAGATTTCTCGAGTAAAAAATTTGATACCTATAAGTGATATTATTAAAGTTACGACTGCAATAAAATTTTGAGGAAGATAATCAGAAGTAAATTTGTTGTAATAGATAAGTTGAACTTGTAGGAAGTATATAGCTTCAATAATACTATAATACTAAAAATACGTTGTGAAGAACATCCGAGTAATCGCGATATTTCTAATTAATTATATGTTTCATAAATACAGCGGAAGAGAAAATGAAAAAAGGGAAAGAAATTGACCTTTCCGCCAATTGGTTCACCGCCCCGACTGAATACAATCTCAACATATTTACCAAAACGACTAGAATTCCAATTTCTAACAGTGGCGCTATTACCGAATGATTCTAGCAATGGATTTGATTGCAAAATGACGTCTTTCACGTGCTAAAATTTGAAGAAAAATTTCATTGAATGTAAAATTTCAAATTATCAAACTAAAAATACAAAAATAACCTATAATTATTCTTTAATTAAAAAAATTTTTTTTATAAATCAAAAAAAAATTATTGCTTTATTAGAGAAATTCATAAAATATTCCATTGCTTTATTCTAATTTAAAAAAAAAAAAAGAAACTGCATCCTTGATTTAATCTTAAATTACAAAAAATTAAAGCAATTTTTATGTATTCGTAAAACACTTTCATTTTATACCTTTCAAATTCAAAAACATAAACTTATTCTTTTTTTTTAATCGATAAATACGATAGAAATTTTTCAGTTCTACTATTTTTAGTGTTATATATCTACAATAAAAGGTCGAATACAAGATTATTAACTCATAAATGAAAAAATAAAATACAACTTATTAAAAATTTATAAAACAAGATTAATGCGTACTAAGATTTCAAATTTTTCCAAAAAATTGAAGCTATCAGGAAAAAAAACGTTGAAATTTTGAAAACCTGAAGTCGCTGTCCACCACCGGATATTCGAGCAATATATCCCATAATATACTTAGCTTCAACCGTTTTTCCGGCACCACTTTCACCGCTTATTATAACACACTGACTTTCGTTATCTATTATCATATTCCTGAAATATATCCATGAAATATCAAGTTTATCAGTAAGCGTTCATTCTTATAAAATAATTGCATGTAATACAATTATTAATACTTGATAACGTGACAAAATTATCACACTAAATATCAATTTCATAGCAAAAATTATAGAAATTATAGAAATGACAGAAATATTAAATGAATGAATTGAAATTGAGAGAAAAATTAAAATTGATTTAAAAATAAGCAAAAAAAAAAACTTTTTTTGTGTTATAAATGTATCGCAACGAAAAAAATGAAAAAAAAAGAATTGGGAATTATGCAAATTTTATGATTCAAATACTGAAAATTTCATAAATTTAAACTAAAGATTGAAATTTTCACCTAAACATATTATCAGCAACGGCATAAATATGCGGTGGATTTTCATATTGCGCCGCTCCCTGATATAATTCCATTTCTTTATTTGTAAAATATGGCATATCTTTGAATGGATTAACTGCTATAAGTACTGGCCCAATATATGTCTGAAATTTTCTTCCTTTTTTCTTAAAAAGAAACTATTTGCATTTAAAAGTTTGGTATAATTTAATGATAACTTTATAAAACATTTTCAAATGACATATGTGTGGGAAAAAATATAATAAATTTAAATATTACATAATTATAATTTTTTAAAAGAATTAAGCAACATTTTTCTAGAAAATAAATTTGAACAAATAATTAATTATATAAATAATACTTTATTATCTACATTGATTATAAGTTAATTATCAATTTACAACGGTAAAAAAAGAAAAGAATGAAATAAATAAATTGATGTAATTATTGCTAATAGCATAATTATAACACTTACAAAAATAGAATTAGCCATAAAGCGTTTTCGTAGATTATCAACGATTGATTGTTCATTAAGTTTATTAAGTAATACCATATCATCCACGCCGACATGTTGAATATTTACTTTTGATTGCCAATGAAATGCCTAAAAATAGGAAAACAAATAGAAATAAGATGTAAATATGAACATAAATATAAAAATATAAATATAGGAATATAAATATAAATATGAAAATAAATATAAGTACAGACATAAGTATAAATATAGGAATATAAATATAGGATATAAATATAAATAAGCAAATAAATATATATGTATATAACCTCGTATTAAATGTGGGAAGTTTTTATGTTTCACGTTTGTAAAGCTAGTACTGTTTTCTAGAACACGTAAACAATAACTGATAAGTACACGTGAGTAAACGAATGGATAAGTTTCAGTTGATTATTTAAACATATATCAGCTAATTAAAAAGCTAAAATTAAGGGAAATGATTTATTATCTATTAGTAAATGTTTTTAGTATTCAGTGATTTCTTAGCTTATCACTAAATTAGCAGCACTAGTAAGAGTAATTAGTTTAAAAGAATTTTTCAAATTTCATGTCTCTTAAAAATTATATTTCACGAATTATTTTCAAATTTGCAACAGAAGTCAAAAATAGTTGTATAGCAAATCTGAGAGTTATTGCCGAATTTAAATCAATTAATCAAAATGCTTGAGTAATCTAACATACATTATCCATAAACTAGATTATCCATAAAAAAATTTTACCTATTGAAAATATTTTATTTTTTATATTTAATTATACTTTGCTTGTGTTTAATTTTATAAATGGAAAGAATTTTTAACAAAACTTTTCTTGGCAATCTATTAAATTATTTATTGATAAAATTTAATAAAAATTGATTTCTCACTATGTAAATAATAACATATATCATTCATTGTCGATTATGAATGATAAAATGTTACTCATTCTAGCAACAGTAACTGATATTCTAAATGTTTGCAACTCCAATAAGCTAATTACAATTAATTAAGAAAATTTTCCGCAACAGTAAGACGACCTATATCAAATATAAAAAGGAATAAGATAAATTACTGTTATTTCATTTCTTTTTTATACATTAACGATATTTGAGATCTTATTGCTAGTTAAAGAAAGCTTATCAATATCAAACCTATCACCATATACTAACTAAAGTTTTCAATATATATTGACTGAAATTTAAAAATTTTTAGAATTTAAAAACAAAAAATATATATATATTGTGCATATATAAAATTAGGATGAGAAAACTTTAGAAAAAATATATAATAACTTAAATTAAATAGGTGATATAAATTTTCGAAGGAAAAAATCAAATGAATTATTCAAATAAATAGAAATTTAGATAAAAAATGGAAAATTTTAAATAAGAAATCTCGATCAAAAGCATTTGGTTGATTAATAACATTCCTTCGGTTGATTTTGAAATATTTTTTAAATAAAATAAAATTTTAATATAAATATTTGCTAATTGTCTTGACGCATTGTAACATTATAAAGATATTGATGTGCTAACTTTTAAAAAATTTTTTTTTACTTTTTTACTTACCATTACTACATCGTTTATCAATCTTATAAAGTTAAAATGAAGGTAAAAAATTTAAACGACAGTAGCATTAATAATTATAATTAATGAATCATTTGCAAATTTTGTTTTTGAAAGAAATTGGAATTGAATTCCTCTGAGAATTTTCAATTAATATTAAAATAACACTAAAGAGAAAGCAAACAATCAGATAGAATGAGAAATTTTTTTTTTAAGTTAAAAAATATTTAAAAATTCAAACTTACCATTACTATATCGTCTATCAAATTAAAGTTTACTCCACCGAATAGACATTAATTTTTGAAATAAAATTACTGAAACGAAAAAGGGAAAGTGCAAAGAAAATAGAATTTTGGAATTTCTTTATGACGAAAATACAAAACCTAATGCTATTAATTAATATTCGAAAAATAAGAATAACAGAAATAATGATTATCCGATTGTTTAGCGAATTTTTCCTTCCAATAATTTCTCTCTCTCTCTCCCATATGAGCAAATTTAATAGGTTTATAAAAACAATACATGTGATGGCTACTGGTCAAGTGTTTCATTTTCAGAAATTATGAATGAATCTGACCATATGGCCTTAGTTAATTAAGTATAGTGGCATCTATCAAAGTCATCGAATAATTTGCATATTGCAAGAAAATAAAGATTAGAACCAGTGATAAGCAAATGATGAACAATTAATCCACCAAGGTAACCTTTTGACCCTTCCCTCTCTCCTATATGGTTGAAATGACCAACACTCCTTTATTCATGCTTTTTGACCACATCCCCTCATTCTGACCAGCCTCTTTTCCACTATTTTAAATGTGAACAATTATGAGGAAGAAGAAGGCTAACGATGACCACAATCGATCATGACAATGACATATAAAGTTTCTTAATGACACCATGCCAGCAAAGTTAATCGAACCAATTCCATAATATGTGATGAGATTTGTCATATTTCAGTCAATTTCAATCGATTTTAATTGAAAGTTTTTCGATTTCCTTTCGTGGTCTTTTCAAAATTTTCAATTGGTTGTAATTGCTATACGTAAAATAAAGTACAAAATAAATAATTACATTTCAGTCAGTGTTAAAAATCATATCAAATCATGTTGATAAGGATTTGGAGATTTAGATATGAGGGGATTAATGCAAAGAAATAACTGAATTGTTTTGTGATAATATACAATCAATATGATATGAAAAAATTTATCAAAGGTTAAAGGTAAGCAATTTATCACAAAGCTATTATTGCTAAATACTTTCGCGTCAATTAATATTTTTGACAAATTTTTTGATAAATATATGGTCATCTATTAGACAAAAAAAAAAGAAACCTTTCGATTTACTTTCTCAATCAGTCAGAATTCCTGCAATTTTAAAAATGGTGTTTTTTTCTTAAATAATCTAACTGAAAATTTTTAATATAAAATTATATATCCTAAATAAATTTAACAATAAAATATTTCATTGCCATATTTTTTTAAAGACAATATTTAAACTGAAATGTCTCCTAGTTATATAATTTAAATTATCCATCAATGAAATGCATCATTATCCTAACAATTACCAATTAATTCATTTATCAGATTAATTCATCTATTTTTAAATCAAATAAAACGAAACGAACAAAAAAAAGAAAATGCTAGAAAGATTAAGAAAAATGACAAAAAAAATATAAAAGAAAAGATGATACAAAACACTAATAAATGAACTGAACAGAGAAGAAAAAAATAACAGCAAAAAATTTCATTTAAATTAAAATCGAAAAATTTTAACGCATGAATTGAAGAAGGAAATAAAAAATAAAAATGAAAACAAATGAATGATTCATTATTTCAGGTGATTCCTATTTACTAATATTAATCAAAATTAATGATAACAGAGTGTATTTTATTGATTGCTATAAGTACGAACTTTTATTCTTTTAGTTTGAATCATATTAAGTTTGATATAATTGATTAATTAGTATTTGGCATCTTTGCTGCAATTGCATTGTTTATTGCAACTGTGTGGTTGCTAGGACTATACTTGACGTAAGTTTTGCATTGGTGATAAAAACGTGCTTGACACGTAGTTTCACACGTTGAACACGTTTAATGCAGGATAGTACATTGTCCTAACATCAAAATTTCTTCGCTCAATTCCTATTAATTGATTAAACTAAGCTATGTTGAAGCATAAATTTCAAATTTTCTCAACTAGAATTTCAAATTATACATTTTTGATGATTCATAGCTGTATATACACTAGGACGACTGCAAAGATGGATATGACATTGTGAAATAAACGAAATTTGGAATTAATTATTGAATATATTACATTGAAATACAGCAAATTTGATGCTTTTATTGTTATAAAATTTAAAATTCAAATTCAAATTTAAGGAAAGCTAAAAATTTAATTCAAGGAATTGCAACATTTTGAGGAAAAGGAAGAAAAATGAAACGACACAAAAGTGGCAAATGACTAATGGTGGTAGTGATGACGCGTGATCGTAGCGTGGCGGTGGCAATAATGGATGATCGCCGTGTCGTCATCATTTGAGAGGGAAGGAAGGGTAACAGCCATCTCAATGCAATGCGGAAGCATGGATGACTCATCCCATAAGATTTCGATTTAAATATCAGTGATGAGAAATGACTGCATTGGTTGGAATAATTGATTAAATCACAGAGTTTATTAATTGATTGATGGCATTGATTGAAAAAAAAGGATAAGCAATGAGCTCGAATTAATTCTCAAATTTTATGCTAATTCAATCAAAAATTAATATTTATGTAAACAACAATTAGCATTACAAGTGTGACACTTTAATTTATATAAGAAATTCAAAATTCTATTGATTGATTTCGAATACTGGAAGTGAAAATGATGAAAGGAAGTGAGCGTAGAGTGCAAAAGAGAGATGATATTGTTGATTTTGGAAAATTGAATGAAAGAATTTCAAAATTTGCTGATTTCAAATGAAAGTTTTTTAAAGATTCCGGCAATATGATATCAGGATTATTTAATAATAACTAAGACGTTCAAATACGAATACTATTTCATTATGCATTTCATTTCTTCCCATTATGTATTAAAATGAGTTAAAGAAATTTTTTTTTAATAAAATTGTTTTAAAATCTGAACAATTTTAGGTGATTGCTATTTGCAATAATAGTGATAAATGAAAAAATAAATAAACAAAAATAAATTTACCCAAATGCCATTAGCCTAATCATATATTACTGTTAATATGCCATTAGCCTAATCATATATTACTGTTAATTGTTAATACAATTAACGGTATGCTTTTAAATTTGTCATTCTTTAGTCTAAAATTTCTAAACTGCTACAAATAAACAAATGAAATAAAAATTCTTGCTGCATCCATCACTTAAATTGTTATCCAACTGAGGTTTTTTTAGTAAAAAAGTAATTATTTAGTTAATTAGAAAGACTCAAACCATTGCTTCCTTTGCAAAAAAAGAATCATCTGATCGTTTTTTTTTTTTTTTGGCAAAAAAAACTGGTTTTTTTTTCCCCGAAAATAACTTATTTAAACGATTTTTTTTTTGGAAGGGGAAGTTAGATACCAATTTTTTATCAAAAAATTATTAAACACTAATTCTAAAATTTACAAAATTAATGAAATTTATAAATAAAATTAATATTTGGGTATAATTATGTAATATAAAATATTACATGAAATTTAAAAATGATTTTTGATTACATTGTTGGAATTTTCTTCAGGAAATTTTTTTTTTTTTCAAAAGAAGTTATTAAGTGTGAAAAATTATTTGTATCTTAAAGAATTTAAAAAATTCATTTCATTATTACTATTGCAAAATTGTAATTATTTATCATATTTTCACAGTTTGAAATGATAAAAGTGCAAATGCAGTATAAAAATAAAAAAAGTTGAAATGCTAATTTTGCACTTAAAAATTTGCAAAAAAATTCTTCTCGTCCTTATGACTAACTGAATGTAATTGTATTCGAATTTATTTTTTAATATTGGAAAAGCCAATTTGAATCGCTTACATTTGAAATGAAATTTGGAGATGAAAAATAAATGAAATTACTTTTTGAATATTAAAAAACAAATTTAGGCTTATATATATATAAAACAAGAGAACGAGAGAGGGGAGGAGGAGAGAGACAGAAATGATAATGAAAAAATTAACAAGATGAAGTGCAATGCTAACTGGTTGTGAGATGAATTTTGTACAATCACTGGTTGAAAACAATTTGACAAACATTGTTAATAGTACATGAACAAATGAAATGAAAAAGAAAAACTGGTTGAAAGCAAAAGAAGAAAAGAAAAGAAAAATGATGCGATGATAGGAAAATTTTTTATCCGATAAACTGTTATTGTAACAATCACTTCGAAATTTTATTTTGTTCTTTTTTTTGCTATTTATCCATAATTTGAAGAAATAAGACTAACTGGTTTTCTTTTTTTTGAAAACTGATTAATTTTTAATTATCAATTACATAAAATGAACAGTGATATTTTCAAATGAAAAGAAAAATGAAAATGAATATTAAAAGTAATTACTATGATAATAGTAAGAAAGAAATAGAAGTGAAAAAGACTGCAAATTAGACAAATTGTAAATTAAAATCATTCAGCGGAAAGTAAAGGATATTTTCTCATTGCTAAAATGATTCACACCAAATAGTAGCCATTGGTCATTGGTTCTTGGTTCTATGTACATTAAGCAGATCGATGATGGTATGTGTTACCCGTCAATAATTGTTGTCAACCTGTAATGGCTATTATTTGAGTACTCTTCCGCTGAAATTATTCCTCATTGGATGACGACCATTTAAATATCACCGAAAAATAACATTTCATCAGCATGAAAATAATAAATTTTTAGTTTTAGTTTAAGTGAATTATAAAAGATTAGCCTTTGTTCAAAAATTAATACAAATAATTAACTAGCAGTAGCAACTGTTAATTAATTTATCAATTAGCTTATTATTTAAGTTGAGATAGTGTCCACTATCGATTTTACTTAAAACTTCTATAATATGAACATAAAGGTTTTTTTTAAAAAAAGGCAAATGACAATTACAAATTCTTTGCTGTAATTTTGAGAAATGGTAAAAAAAATAGTGTGGAAAAAAACTATCATAAATTGTTGAGGACAAATTTTGATAATAAACTCAAATTCAAAATACATAATTAATCACTAATGGCTAATCTATAAATTTGGCACCCTGATTAGTAATTGCTAATGATATATTTAAATCTAAATATAATATCAGTATGGTTAATAATTCTTACTTAAATTCATTAAATATAAGTAATAACGAAATTATTACACTCACTGTCTTATTTCATTTAATTTAGTTCAACATTTGTTCAGATCTGATTGATAATGTAATCTCCATGGAATTAAATGACAAAGTGTCATCGATCATTCCATTTTGATCTTACAATGCTACCATAGTGCTTCTGGGCAGATATAACTTTGTCCTAGGGAAGGAGCTTGCATGCTAATTGTGCGATTGTGGGCTAAGTTGACGATGGCATATGTCTTCAGGTAAGATCTCTCAAGCCAGACAGATCTCTGTTGAAGAGTCAGACAAAGTGAGTGTGTGCATGGGTAGAATTTAGGGTAACCATTCTGAGAGAAGGGCAACTCTCATTTCAAACTCCAGCATGCATCCTCCATCCAAACAGTGGCACCTCATCGACTACAATTTAGTGCGCCAAAGGTGCATTCCAGTGTTTGTCATATCCGAGTGGTGCCTAGCGCCGAACGTCAACCAGAAATAACCGCCTTGTGCGATGCAAACTCAGTCTCTTTCAGGGCAAACCTAAAAGAGAGGACAGACGAAAAGGCCTAAAGCAATAATCTTGAAATTATTACAATAAGGAACAATTTCCAGGCTAACTTCAAACTAGACTTGCAGGTCACTTTATGGATTTCTTCCCTGCAACCTTCTGGCTAATTATCAAAAATAGTATCCGGTGGTCCCTCACAGAATGCCTAGGGTTCACATCAAAGAAATCCAAAGATTGGTTCGATAAAGGCAATCTATAGACCAGGCATTGTTACCCAAGTAAATCCACCGTCGCCACCTATGACCCCTTGAATGGTTCCATTAGGTTGTTGACCCAGATGACCAATATATCCTCCTTAACAAGCAGACTTACTAGTACAAAGGTCACGTTATTTAAGAACAGCTACACTGGATGGGTCACGTCTTCAGGATGGAAGATTATTGTCTCCCTGAGATCCTACCCTACGGTGAACTCACCACTCAATAAATTTGTGCCCCAAAAAAAGAGGTACAAGAACTGCTTGAAATAATCTCTTAGCTTAGGACACACTGACCAAGGTCATTGGTTCACTTTGGCCTCTAATCAAGCGACACGGAGACACAGCATCCATAGCACTGCTACCGTCCTTGAAAATGCCTGTTTCATTGAGAAAAGACAATGCATTAAGAATTATCCAATGTGTTCTACTGCAATCGGGCTTACCTATCTCTCATTGATATCCTTAACTGTCAACGTTTGCAGCAAGTGTGGAGTAAATTTTTTCATAAATTTTCGTTCATGAAATCAAGCCATGACAACAATAATGATAATGATAATGAAAGTAATACAGTGATAATAGCAATATCATTTATGCACAAAGATATTAGTTAATATAAGCAGAAAATTATATTACTGCAAAACAAATGCTCTGATATTATTATGGATTATTATTATTGTAAACTTATGCAATTAAAAAGATTTAATTAAATAAAATTTAAAAAAAAATTAAAACTAATGCTTCAGGCGACTTGGAAGCTGCCGGGGTAGCGCAGCCAGTTAGCGCATCAGTCTCATAATCTGAAGGTCATGAGTTCGAACCTCACCTTCGGGCATTCCTTTGCAAAAATTAGCTATTGCTTTCATGGATTTACGCAAACGAAGTGGAAATATTGCGTACTGTGTTTCTCTAATTTGTGATTACAGTAATCTCTTCAACCAGAATGCCAACGAAACGAGAAATGGGGATAAAAATTAGTATGAAATCATTTTCATATTGGTAAACAAGGAAGAAACGAACCGGTTTACATTAGTAAACAAATATTACTGAAACTGAGCAAAGATAATAACAAGTTTAGTAATGATAAAAAAGACAAAACTAATCAGTTAGGTGTTAAAAAAAAGACAATTATCGGCGAGAAACGAATTGCCATTAAAAGCTTGGATAATTACAAAAGATGGGAGATGGAATGCCATTAAAGGCCTAATTGTTACAAAAGATGGAATGTTATTAGAGGCCTGAATGGCCAGAAAAGGTGGAATATAATTAGAACCAAGGAAGAGAAATTTGTTAAGCTAGCAATATATAAGAAAGCATGATTGAAAATTAACGGTAGGAATAAAATCGAATTGGAAAAAAAACAAAAAATAGAAATAGAAAGTGAAATTTTCAAAAACAATTAAATACTCGAACTGTTTCGCATTTTCAAATTTGATTCATAGGTTGAGGTTAGTGAGGCGGGCCCGAGTAGCGCAGTTGGTTAGCGCGTCAGTCTCATAATCTGAAGGTCGTGAGTTCGAACCTCACCTCGGGCAGTGCCTGGTTTTTGTACTTATAAACAGCTAATAGTGGTAGTAGCAGTAATTAAATTCTTACCAAATCAAACTGTTTAAATTTAAATAAATATTTGTAAAAAAGAAAAAAAAAGGCAGAAGCGCGAAAAAGTAAAAGTATATGTGCTGGTAATAGTTATATCAGTTTGATTTCGTTTTTTCCATGATTTGAGCGAATATTAACAAACCTTTAGCTTATCCATTACACTTAATTTTTATGCTAATTCAGAATAAAAAAGTAAAAACACCAAATTTAGAAGATAAGAAATGGGTTAAAAAATGAAGCAAACATAAAAAATATTGAATTGTTGATACGTGATAAATACTTATAAATTATGATAATTCAATTAAATGAATTTATTATTTCATTATGGCTATTATCATCAGATCATCTTTTTCAGTGAGGTTTTTTTCTTTTTCTTTTTTCTCTCGATAGCATGATATTGAGAATTGAAAAATTATATATATATATAATAATGTATTGATAAGAATACCCTTAAAATATTATATGCATAATAATATATTAATAACTATGAGCTTTAATACTACCGGATTTGACGTTCCTTTTTCTCAATAGTTTCCTTCGGTTGAAGAATAAACTTCTGAGTCCGTGTACCTATTTATACCTGAGCCAAAGGCACAAAGCAACTTAGAAAAAAAAAATTCCGTACCCTAGTGTCACATAACTACTCAGTGTAGATGTGGTGCCTCATAACTCCGAATTACTCATCTCAAATTTGGATAATTAAATCAACGCACAAAATTGATACCAAAAACTTGAATAACAATAGGACAAAATTTTTTAAAGCAAATTTTCTAATTTCTTAGTGATAAAAAAAAATTTTTTTCTTGTGATTAAAAAAGAAAAATTGAATGTTATCAAAATTTTTTTTAGTGACAGCATTTAATTTTTAGCAGTGATATTATTAAAATCGTTTGCATAATTTCATTTTTTAAAAATCGTGATTTGTATTATACAATTTTCTTTTTATCTCATATTTCTTTGCAAATTCATTTGAATGAAAAGTTTCGTTTATACGTTAATTGAAAAAATAATCCATTTGATAATAATAGAAAAAAAATTAACATGAAAATTAAACTTTTGAATTTAATTTTATGCATTCTTTCCATCCTTCATAGATTTTCAATCGCGTAACAAAAAGAAATGTGCAGTTGAAATGCTCGAATTATCATATTTAACTGGCGTTTTTATATTCAATAAATCTTGCATCCATTTCACTTCTGAAATAAATAAAAATTGAATGTTTTTATCTGAAAAATATAAATTTTCGCTTTATTTCAACAGCACTTTTAATGTCTACTTATTATATTATATAAAAAATAAGTAGTTGTTAGTTAAAAATCTTTTTATCAATATTATCTTTACCACACAAATCTTTATCACACATTTATCAATATTATCAGTTGTACTAGCATCAAAAATCCTTTTAGTTGCCAAAGCCTGCGATTAGTGAAAATTTGAAGATAGAGCATTAACAGTTCACTAATTAAGAATTTCACGATTGCAATAATTAATTAATTAAGGCAAAATATTTCTTAAAAATTCTTGCATCATTTTCAAATCTCACTAAAGTAGGATAAAAATGATATGAAATCATTGATATTTCTATTATGAATGAATAGATATTTGAAATATATTTGAAATAAATCATACTATTTTCATTGTTCTTATTTGCTTACCAAATTCGACAACTAACAATTAATATCATAAAAATATGAAACAGTTACATAATTAAAGGGAAAAGCTTCAAGCAAAAAATTTATCAAAGACTAACACATGTTATCTGTTAAAGTCTCATTCAATTATTGATTTTTTCATTTTTTTTAAAATAAATAATTTGCTAAGCATACGATGAGGATTTTCAGGATCAAAGCCTATGACATTTGATGGACAATAACCCAAATCTTCCTTGTTTTGTGCAACAATAAGAGCTAATGCAAAAAGCATTAGCAGTAAAATAACAAATATCAAAGTTCCTATGGCCAAAATCTTCATTTTGTTACCTTTCTGAAATAATTAATTTGTGTTAAATAAAATCAGTTTTGTAAATGCTTATATTCAATATGCAAATAATTAATGTAATAAAACTTTGTAAGTAATCTGATATATTAGAAAGTTTATCTGATATTAAAATAATCCTTGTAAACACTTAATCACTTATGAAGTAAATTAAAAATTTAATGCTGGCATTTAAATTATTTTTCTATAAGATTTGTTTTTTTTTTTTGATATGATGAACTTTTCAAAGGTTATTGCTTATTTTGTATAAATCGCTTTGGTATTAATTTTAATTTTTGCTATTTTTTTTTTTAAATTCCAGAATTTTAAAAAATGAAATGTTACCTACCAGGTGATAACGATGAAAGGATTCGATGATATACGGTATCGAAATATGATCGGCGCGATCAACCAAGGCTAAATTTGAAAAATCCGAATCCAATGGCCATGCATCACGATCAGTTATCTGAAAACTCAAAATACATTGATTCCTGCAAATTTTGTTTAAGGCAATCACAGAATCTGTTTAGAGTTTCGAAAAATATTTTTGCAAAATAAATTTAAATAGGACAAATACTACAGTAATCTAAAATCATTAAAACTAATTAAAATTAATCTAAATTATTTTCAAAAATTTTTTAGGTAAAAAATTGAGATCAGTAATAGCAATGATGATGATGACAATAATTAATAACTAGTTTGCAAATGAATCATTTAAGAAATAAAATTGAAATTAAAGTTAAAATTTAATTGGGGGAGGAAACTTTTTTTCTATCAAAATGAACAAACTATTATAATTTTACACTTCACTTTATGCTATATACTTATGCTACATACATTACTTATGTTATACTTATATATACAAAAAAATATACAAAAAAAAATGTACAAAAAAATACAAAAAAAAAAAATTATAGTACCAATAACTTTAAAATTTGCAAAGCATTTGGTGGAATACGATTGGAATGAATAATCCGTCGCCAGCTGTCATTGATGTATAAATTTGTTGTTTTTGTTGAATGATCACTTTGTAACATACCAAATGATAATGTTTTTTCATTGTCATCCTAGAAAGATACATTTTGTAAAATATTTTCAATTTTAAATTTTCATTTTTAAAAATGTTTCATTTACAAATCATTTTTTATAAAAATTCCATGAATTTTATGAAAATTTTATGAAATATTATTGAAATTTCGATCATTTGATTATACATTCAAATAACTGATTTATTATTTAATCATTTCATTTCATATCATAAATTTATTCTTCCCACCCAAATAATATCATATTATTTGCTAAAGAAAAGTAAAGTCTAACTTTAAACCTGCTATTAATGTCAACAAAATGAAACGTAATAAATTAATGATAAGTGATGGAAAAAAGAAAGTTATTCCAACTTGAGGTTTATCAGTTGATTGTGTTATCTGTTGATAACTGTTATAATTTGATAATGTTTGTTCATAACGTTGTTTGGCATAATATAAAACCTTAATATTGTAATTTATTTTGATTCATAATTTTGGGACAAAAAATTATTTTTGTTTCAGTTATTTATTTATGAAAGAAATAACTCAAATTAATTAACATTTTCATATTATCAAAATATGCTTAATTAGCCAGTAATTTAACCTGTTAAACATTTTTGAAGAAGGAATAAAAATTTATATTAAAAAAAACCGATGAAATGATAAAAATTTAATTCTATGAGCTTTTCTAATTTAATTCTTATTCCATTTGTTAGATGTATATTTTTAAAAAAATTTTTTAAATTCTACTAGTTTTTGATCTTACTTTTTTCTGAAATTTTTATATGGAACAGAATTTTTTAGAAACAAAAAATTTTCAACAATGTAAATACTTTTAAATCTTTCTTTTCATCATCAGTTGGATCATCCTTCATCAGTATGGAATTGATATATGATTCAGCTTTTTTAAGCCATGTCATATCACCATGCCTATCAAGAATATCCGGAAAAAAGTTATCAGTGTCACATGCTGCTATTACACGTGGATCCATTTTATGATTCAGCATTGTTGTTGATAAGACTGTTTCGATATCACTAAAAATTAACAATTTGATAGTATTACATCCGTTTTTTTGCAAATTATTTTGAAAATAAAAGAAATAATTCGTAATAATTTCTAAAATTGCAAATATTTTTTTTTCTTAATATGACAAGAGTCGTTTTTTTCCTGAATTATAATAAATTATACATAAAAATTACGCAAGTGCGAAATCAATTCGTTTATTGAGTTCTTTATTGAAACGAACAGCAAATTGTTCATCACCACGAACACGTGTATCTCGTACGTCTGGTATCGTTGTTTCAGTCAAACGATGATCGTATTCATCATGACGTGGTTGCATCTTCCAATCATTTTGCCATGAATTTGGTGACTTAAAATAAAATTGATCAATTAATATTAATTAATAGTCATACAGTAATATTAGAATGTTTTCGTTTTTTCTTTTTTTTAACTCATTAATCATTATTGACTAAATATGAGGTATACATCAGGATTTAATAATTTGGTATTAAAATCATGCGAAATGAATATTTACATTAAATTAAGTTGCATGATTAATTAAAGTAATTAATTAAATGCACACTGTAGTGGCAGTTGACATTTTTGTAACTGTAGAATATCCGGAAACTGATTCAATGCTAGGAGGATAATCAGTAAGTGGCCAATGATCAAGTGGAATCTGAATGAAAAGATGAAAAATTATTTTCAAATTAGTATGTCATAACTAAGTAATAGAATAAACAAATGAAAGAGTCAAATATATTATAAGTTAATAATAAATTAAATAAAAAATCACTCAATAAGTTAATAAATTAATAAAGACTCAATAAATTAATAAAGAAATTGCTGGAAAATAGTGGAAAAAAAAGAAATAAATAAAAGAATGGATAAATATAAATGGATAAATAAATGAAATTAATTGTACCTTTTAACTTCAAGTGCATATGACTGTATTCTTTTTTCAATAATTCAAAATTATAAATTTATGCTTCATCAATTAAAAATTTAATAATTTTTATTCCAATATAAAAAATTAACTCCTACCTTTCCTTTGCTATATACTTTTGTTTCACCAAAAACTGTTGTCGCTTGTGGTTTATATGTATATTTGGAAGGCATAATGCGTAAGTGTCTCAATTTGTCACCTTCCTGCTAAAAAAAAA
>SSBO01000012.1:13475944-13495207 GCA_005281725.1 Wuchereria bancrofti | reverse complement strand
AAAAAAAAATTGAAAAGCAGTGGAATTAAACTTTGCATTTCGAAAATAATTGGCAACTTTTTAAAGCCAAATTTAGGTTACAATAATTGTTACAAATAAAATAGAATGATTTTTTCAAAAATAATTGCTCATTTTAATGATTTTAACTAAAAATAATTTGAAAATTTGATTTTATAAGTCAAATAATAATGCAAGTTTGAATTATTAATATTATATAAATTAATCGAAGTTACAAATGGAATATGTATTATGCTATTACTAAGGCTAGGAAAAATTATTGCAATGTTTAAATTAAATTAAATTAAGTAATCATTTAAATTAGTTGTTGTGCTTCTTTTAAAGAAATATCAGAAGGATTATTGAACTGCAAAATAATAAAAAAAAAATTATTTGGAAATGAAAAAATGAAAGAACTCACAACAGCATAATTGATATCATCGTAAACAATATGCAAGCCATTTTTGTTGAGTACTCGCATAAAATAGTAATGAAAACCAACCCAGATTGGATAATCAATTAATTCGTTACATAAATCCGATACTGTTGCACCTTTGAAAGCTATTAACCTATTTCAAAATTTTTTTAGAATTATTGAATATTATTACTAATGATAAAATTTTTTGAATAATATACTTAAAATCTAACTTTAGCGAAGAAACTTCAATTATTTAATATCACAAAATATTATTAGTATCAATTTTAGCAATGATAAATTTTGATTGTTTCAAAATTTGTAAATAAAATATTATAAAGAATGATGAAATTTTGATGGAGCAAACTTTTTTTTTCTTTTTTCTTAAATAATAGGACATTTTTTAATTAAATTAGCATAATTAGGTATATATTGTTGAATGAATGCAACATATTTTCTGGAATTACTATGCTATCTAATAACATTTCCCTTAAAAGGTTTACATTTTCGTTTTTTCTTTTTTTTCTCTTTTTCTTGCTCTTTTCCAGAACCTTATATTTTCCAGATTATTAAGCTACTTAAAATTTTGAGAAATTTTAACAAAGAAACAAATTAAAAACCTTGTAGCAGAGCATCGTTTAAACGGAACTGTTTTCCGTACTTTATGCTGCAGTGCAGCATAATTACTCATCTGTTTCCGGCCGTGAACCCAGTGCTTATGATTTGATATAAAAGTCTAAAAATGATCAATAACAAACGTTTTTTGACGTAGTACGTTTAATTATTTATACAAAACAATAATTATAATCTTTTTTTCCATGAAAATGCTAAAGAAATATGCAAATTAGTAAGAGTTTAATCAAAATATAAAATGCATGCCTTAATTTGTTTAGCAATATTATTTTGCTCCAAAATTTTCTCAATATTTTGAAGTCTTTTCTTCTGATAAGCTCGTATATCAGCAATATGACGATCGATTAAGATTTTTATCATAGATGGTCCATTTTTCTAAAACTATTATTATGTCTAAATTTTAAATTAGTTTTTTTTTTTTGAAATTATTAGTTAATTATCTTAGTGCTTAATCAATCTTATTTGTTATGGTAAAAAATTTTTTGATTTATTCCTAATTTGAAATTATAATTTTTTTAATTTTAACAAAAAAAAGAAGGATATAATATCAATTAACTTGTTCTCTTGCATGCGATGCTAAAAATGTTGGTAACACTTTGCGACCTTTCATTGATCGTAAATTTGGTCGAAATCCACCACCTGTAACGTGTTGTAGTTCCAATTTACGATTATATTCACCGTGTAGTACTGAAACTGTCCTTTAAAAAAAAGTTGTTATTATTACTTTTATAATCTTTCAAATTTACAAAAATTTTAAATGATAATTCAAGAAAAAATACACAAAAAATAAAAATTTAGAATATTGCTACAGCGCAAATAATAGTAAATTTTAATATAACAATTAAAAATGAAAATAATTAACATACGAAATGAAATCGTTAATTTCATAAAAATCACTACGATTCATAATATCATTCGGTATAACACCCATATAATATACTTTTGCATTGAAATTATCAATTGCACAGAGCTAAGAAGAAAAAAATTATATTATCTATTTTTGAAATTTTTTTCAAAATTTTTTCATTAATTATTAATGCAAATTGTAATGAATATTTTGTAGTAATTTGCTTTATTCTTTCATCATTCTTTGCATACGAACTTCTAGATAATTAAATAAAATTAACGATTTCATTTCGTATTGATAATTTTAGATAATTAAATAATTTATCAAAAAATTTTAGACAATTGTATTTCTTTTATTAATGTATAACCACTGAAATTATTTGCAAAATTAATGTATGTTTGATTTAGGTTAATTGACTTTCTTCATATTTCCAATCAACAAAACTAATAAATAGGATTAAATTCTAAATTCCTTTTGTTATTTATCAGTGCTTATCAAATAAAACATGAAACTTACATCACTGATACGTTGATAACTCTTATAAACATACCACTGATTAGATACTTTATGAAAATAAACACGATATGGTTCATTTTCCGGATAATAACTGTAATTTTGGCATAATTAATTTATATTTTATTAAAAACTTAAATTCACACATATTTAATTTTAATTTCTCACCGTATATTTTTAATCAAATTTAATTTTTGATTTTTGAAACAAAATGCAATAAATGTTTAGAAATATTTTTTATCAGCAGAAATAGCACTAACTATTCAGCATAGCAATATTGTTCAGGAAGAAGTTTTAATCGGAAATATTTAATTTTGGTAATATCTTCCGTTTTCATTTCTGTTTCAGCCTGTGATGCAATCCATTTAGAATACTAAAATTACAATTGTGAACAATTTTCAAATAAGAATCATACACAAAATTGAACTTGTATAAAATTAAATTTGATATTATTTTAACCTTTGAACTAATACAGTAAAAGATACTTCGTGTTCTTTAAGCAGATTAATCGGTTTATTTCGTAAGATAAGTTCTGCTTGGTGATTACCAACTTTCAGTTTTCCTTCTAATTTTGACATATTTCTAAATTACATCAAATCTATGATTTGAAAAATACTCAAATTTATGATTTGGATGTTTTATTTGAGCCACATTTATCAGTCAATGATCATTTATTAAAGCACATTCATTATTTATAGATAATTGAGCATAATCATATCTTTCACTTTTTATAGTATCAATATATTCGATAATGACAATTTTTTGACTTTATTTTATTGAATTAAATAAAGTAACGCCTTGTGATAGGTATAACAAATATGTTATCTCTTTCTGATAAGCAATAATGTATCAAAGAAGTTAACAAATTGCAATACAATGAAGTATTATTGCTTGCATAAATAGTTTAAATACAATTTTATATTTAAATAATTTTATCATACACAATATAAATATTAATATCACTGATAAAATAAAAAGATAGCAAAAAATTAGGACATACAACTGCTTAACAGCAATCAAAAGATGAATGTGAAAAAGTTTATCAATAAATTTATATAAAAATTAGCTACAGTAAGCACAACCGCAAAGTTATTTTTTCTACGTTTGCAAATGATATGGAAATAATTACAAATTTTACATCATTTACAACTGTCATATTTAAACTGTCATGTTGAATGTTATTTTAAGAGTGATTTCTTGAGATATTTTTCGTTCAACTAAATTAATTCATTTATTTAGTATTGCTTATACAATTAATTAAGAATTAATGAAATTATACTGGATAGGAAATAGATATCAAAATGGCAATAAAAAAAGTATTTAATATTTGAACTGCTATGAAAAGCGCAAATGACAAATGAATGAATGGTGAGAGTGATATCATTGAAAAGTTGCTAATGATTAATTATTGAACGATTATCAAAAATTCATTTAATTTCATCAATGTTTTCAAACATAGTATTAATTAACACTAATGTTTACAGAATTTTCAAAATTTCCAGATCACTGTAGCCAGATCTTTTCAGATACATACAATCAATTGATATTTCTCAAACCGTATCTACAAATAATGAAAAAAGAAATCTTTTTTGATCTGATCATTATTAAATGGTCAGATCAAAAATCTATAATTTTTTTTTAAATTTCCATCACGAATTACAAAACCGGAATTTGCACTTCATTAGACAGAGTCAGAATGCTTTTTTTCCGCCATTTAACCTATAAGATAACATTAATTCTTTTTAAGCTTTTAATTATTAAAAAAACTTGTAATTCGAAAAATTAAATTCCTTTTCAAACAATCGACATTTTTCCATTCAAACAGTAATCTATAATGTATTTCAAAATGAATTTTTTTGTTATTTTGCCAAAAAATATTTTGTCGAACTCTATTGGGTAGTTTGTTGCACTGAGCTGGCTGGATTTGCTATTGATCTATAATATATTTCTATGTTTTCTGATCAATTCTGAATTTAATTATTTTTTTAAATTTAATTCTTAATACTTTTCTTTCTTCTTATAAATGCCAGCTTGTTCATAATTGAATTTATGAAAGAATTACGGACGATTATCAGTGTTACATCTCATCGACTATATTATCAAATGCTTTTATGAGTATTTGATGCTTTAGTTAAAGAAAATATTGATATCGGATTAAAATTAAAATTTGATATTAATATTTTGTTGACTAGAAATGCAATTTGACAAGCTGATGCAAATTAGAAGTCAATAATTACAATCTTCGTTCCAAGCGAACTGGAAAGCCTCTGCTCGGTTTCAGGGAAAATTCCGGTATTGGTCGATTTTGTATCTCTGGTAACATCGAAATGACGCGATAACGTCTCAAAATGTAAGCCAGACTTACTACCAATTCCAACGTAGCAAACTTACTGCCTGCATTAAAAAGTATTAATGAAAAAAATTCAAGATGTGATATTTTTCCATTTCTCATACTTTTCGAGAGTGGATGAAACAGGTAATGAATTAGTGGAAATATGAGCAGAAATGCAATTTAAATTCAAAATTGGCAAAAGATACTTTACTTTCATCAATTACATATATATTACTCATTTCATATTTAAAGAAATATTGCATTAAGTGTTTGAAATTTCAATTAAATATGGCTAAAGTTTTCTTACCTATACAATTTCGAATTCCTGCAGAAAATGGCACAAAAGCAAATGGATCACGATTTTTTACCTTATCAGGAGCAAAATGTTCAGGATCATACTCTTCTGGATTATCATAATGCTGAAATATTAAAATGCAGTGGTTGATAAATACAATTTGACTTTTTTTTTTGAAAAATTTGCAAAAAATTTTGAAAATAAGCAATAGCGTATAAATTAAGTTTTTATTGAGAATAGTGAAATAGTCGGGAATGAAAATAATGATTACAGCATGTTAATTGGCAACTTTTTTTTCAAGAATTTTCAAAATTAACAAACTTTTGGATCTCGCATGATTGAAAATGGTGATATGTAGCAATCAGTACCTGCTGGTATTGTATAGCCACCTAAAAACAGTTACATAGCAAACAAATAATTCGATTGAACATTTAAATAAGTAAACTTAAATATTTAAATAAGTAAATAAATTTGAATTGAAACAATCAATGCAAAACACACAAAGGTTAAGTTCAATATGTATTTTCCGTCCTATCACAACTACATTTGGTGTTATGCGACCTGTTTCACATACGCACTGATAAAGATATTTCAGCTTTTTGACGTCATCAGTCGTAATGTCCCGTTCCGTGTCCCCTACAAAACAATATACATTTGTGAGAAAAAAAAAAATAAGATCTATTTCTTCTACAACAGCAAAAAAAAGACTACTAAAAATTTTAAATGTATTAAAAAAATTTTTTGCTAGATTCATGTTTGATTTCTTTGAGGACATTACCAAGAACATATTTAATTTCTTCGTACACCTTTTCCTGATAATTTTGTCGATGACCTAATGCAAATAAGTTGAAACCAACTTGAGTCGATACTGCATTGCTTCCTGGATGATAAAAATACAAATTAAGCAGGAAATCAATTAAAATTAAGTTATTAAATTAATATGTTTATGGTCAATCTTATGAGTGATAGGAAAACAAGGAAGAAGTCTACCATTCTAATTCTGATTAATCAAAAAGCAGATTTCACCCCAAATTAAAAATCCTGCTGCAATTGATTTCTTTTTTTTTTCTTAAATTTGTTAAATGTAAATCTGCTTGTTACTGATTATATTCACTAGAGATGGACGAAATAGCTGGCTTAACTGATAAAAAGAAGTGATGATTTTGTTTCACATTTCAAAGAGATCAAAGAGCGTGGACAAGAGATCATCAAGAAAACACGAAGAACGGACAAAATGTGTCATCAAGGAACGTAAAGAATTAACAATAAGATCAAAGGAATTATAGAATCCGCAATAGTTCAGTCTTGAAATGTTCATCGTTTCGATAAGAAATATTGAAAAGGCTCAAAATAGATTCACTATACCATTAGACATTTTGAATCAAATAATAAAAGATTAAAGTTTAAGAAACGAAAATAACTATAAAATATGCTTAACAAAGGAACAAAAATTATAACTGTCATAACAATAAGAAAAAAGAAAAAAAAAAGGATATACACAAAAAATTATAAACTTTACTGGCATTCTACAGTGTTAATAGAAATAAACAGATTATTTTAGCTGAAATATTTCGAATTTTTTTTTGAAAAAGTTTTTTGAAATTCATACCTGCTGCCATAAATGTATTAACCTGATCGCAGATATTTTCATCGGTTAAATTGTACTGATCACGAACGTTGAACAGAAAATCTAAGAAACTTAATTGCTTCTTACCGCTACCTGATAAATCATCCATAAATGATTGATTTTTGAAATTCTCCCATTCTTTTCTTTTAACTGCAATTATCTGAAAAAGCGAACAATGAACTATAAATTTTTCAATTTGCACTATAATTTTCAAAATTTCAACAGAGTATTGTTTAATTTGAGTATTCCTTAGTTTCAATTTTATATTTTAATTAGGAAATCATTTATTCAATACATAACTTCCGATTATACCTTAACTTATCTGAATTATTTAGAATGTTACAGTTTTTTAATAAAAAATATGTGCATTTTATTTAATATGTTAAAAATTTCTCCCAACTTCATTATTCAAATTTTCTTATCTTCCAATCTGATAGCTAAACTTATATTCAATTGTTAAAAGGTCAAAAGGTTATCAGATTTTTGTTCAACTAATTTCCACTGCTCTAAACCAAATGAATTTGCATCCACTGTTCTAAACCAAATGAATTTGCAATGTCGAAATATTGTAGAGACCTTTCAAATATGACATTTATGATTATGAGCAATTGTTAAAACCCATCTCTTACTATATAAAGCGTAAAGATCATCCGTTAGTGACAATTCTTTACTCACTGTAATCATGCGCTTTTGTCATAAGCCAGTGCTCATTTGAATAAGAATTAGGGGCTTAGATTTTTTGTCTGAGTTAGTTTTTTAGTACCGATAAATTTCAATTCGGTTGATCTCACTCTCATCGAGTCAACTCTCTTCATTTAAATCCTTAATTTATTTTTCATATTTTTTTATTTCTTTCTCTTCATTCTATATTCATAAATAGTACTTCTACAAAATTATCAGTAAATGAAATAACCAATATAGATTATTAGTTTATTTAATGTAATTGTTAGCTAATAAAATTCATTACAATAGATTCCATTACATAATACATTTTTCTTCTGTACAAACTTCAAATCACAATCAAAAAAATTTCTCTAGCAAATCCTTTACAAATTATCAACATTGATGAGTAAAAATTGTTCCGTTAGTTAAAAGTTAAAAAAAGAATGTTTACCGTTAATGAAATGCTCCAACCTCTTTTTTCAGTGAAAGCTAATTAAATTTTGAAATGAACCAATTAAATTCAAACATTTTTATTATATAATAAAAAGAATCTACCCGTTATTTATTCCAAAATAAAGCCATAAGATCATACTTCTCTAGTGAGATTTTTACACACATTGCAATGATATTCCATTTTCCGATTATAGCCGGAAAGCCAACGAGTGAGGGCAAACCAATACCACGGGCATCGGATTCTTGACCATGCTAACTCTTCCACTAAATGTAATCCTTCGATGTATGGGTAATCAACACAGTGATTTTGTGCAGCTATTCTTACACCCATAGCCGTTTCTGAAATGATTTTTTTTCATCATTTGGAATCATCCGGAATATGAAACGGAGAAACGGCAACTACTTCATCTGTAACATTTACTACCAATTATTTTACTATTTTTAAATGATATGTTAATTAATTCTTCTCTAAAATTTTAATGCAAAAGCAAACCTGCGATAACATCCAAACCAAAGCGTCGTAAATAAGGAAATAAATCAAAAGTTTGATTAGTGTCACTGTACTTATCCAAAATTTCTAACAAAATCTGAAACTTTTATTTAAAAAAAGTTTTTTTTTCAATTAAAATTTTTGCACAAAAATTACAACTTTTTACTTGGGAACAAATGAGTGAAAAAATATTGTAAATGTGGCAATAAGAGAATTCATGATGAATTCATGATCAATTTAAAGCGCTAAATGTATGAAAACAATCATATTTCCGAAAGATCTTTTATTGATTGAATTTTGAAAATTAGCTAACATCATTTAGACTCTCCTTCATAATTAATTAGCATTATTTAAGTAACAAACTTTCGATTGCTCATTAAATATTTCCATGTATTTTCGTAAAATATTGAAATGAAATGTTGGTGTTAACATTCGTCTTGCTTTAAACCACACATTGCCAGACCTGTAAATTGCATTGAATTTATCAATTTTCATTCAAATGCTAATCAGATGGCAGATGACATTTAAGTAACAGAAACCATTCAGCAGAATTTCAGTTTTTTTTATTTAATCGTAAAGCCATAAAATTGAAATTAACTTACGCGGCTAACAGCCCTTCACCTACCAATTGTCTTACAAAACCATAATCATCCGTTTTATATGTTAATGTCTTATTTTCGAATATAACCTTCAATGAAGAAACGAAAAATGATTAAAAACGTTGTTATAACATAAGCAGATATATTATAATTGAAAATTCAAAAAATACAAATCAAATAAACACTCCAACTTTCTTGCATTGAATTTCAAAAAGTTTTTTGTAATTCCAAAGAAACTTTTGGGAAATTTTGAAACTTGAAGAATTTGTTCAATAAATTATAAACTTTAGCACTCGGTGATCTCATCAATAATAACATTGGTTTGAAACCAAACCAAACACACACTATTCCATGATCATGTTTATAAGCATATTTCCGAAAGATCGCTTCCAATTGATAAGTAAATTCTGAATTAACAAAAAGTAATTTATAGCTAATGAATTTTCATCAAATTTTCTTTAAAAATTTTATAAAACAAAAAAATCTGAACATTGTTTTTCATTGCATTTAAGTTAAAAAACACGATAGATTTTTTGTATCATATATGAAATATCCTTGCTATCGTCATTTTGAGAATTTAGCCAGGTGATTCTTTTATTATTATTATTATTGTTATTATTCTAATAAGCTCAAATTAATTTAAAGCTACACAATTGAACATACGTTCACGATCTATCTTCAGTCGTAGTAATTCTACAAATATTTCCAACAAACTTGGTCCAGGAAGTTTATTAATTAGTCTGATCATACGCCATTTCTTCTGTATCTTCTGCTTAGTTTGTTTTGCATATTTTGTAATTAAGACAAGAATAAGTATTAGGAATAATAACAAAACGGTTAACATTCCTGAAAAGTATACAAAAGATTTATGTAAAAGAAATTCAAATTCAAAACATTACATTCCTTAGCAATGATGATTTGACGACGTGTTAATAACAACGAAATGTTGAAGTGTTAATTAGTTTTTCAACTTCTATTCCAATTATCATCAGGCTTTTCGGATGCAGTCAACAAGTGTCCCCCAGACAACGTTGACAAATAATAATAAATGAAAACTTTTTGACGAATAGAAACAATATTTTCTTTATTACACTCGAAAAATCACAAAAAATGAATTTGCACTTCATTAGATTTTAAAGGCTAAAAAACCCTTTTCTCTTATTTAGTCGATAAAATGGCATTGTTTCTCTTCAAACTTTTAATTATTAAAATAATTTATTTTTTGAAAAACTAAATTCTTTTCCAGTTAATCGCCATCTTTCCTCTTTCCTCTTAATGAGTAACATTTCCTTTCTTTTAATGTAATCTAAAATGATATGACTGAATTGTTCCAATATTGATATAAATGAGCGCAATTTGTGGGTGTCATAGAAGTGACTATATTAAAAAATGAATTTAAAATAATGACAATTCGGCGGCATTTCTAAACAGAACTTGCTCTCTTTAGGCACAGATAATTTTACTGTTAGATAAATGTGAAATAATATTAAAATGATAATATCGACGAAAAATCAATTGATACAATAATGATACAGCAATGAAAAGTAGAAATGAAAAGGTATGACGAAACCTGATCAAAGAAAGTAATTATTTGGGTGTGTCGGGTAAGGAAAAACAAGTTTAAAGGTTAAAAATAAATGTTGGTCTGATATTTTTAAAGTTGAACATTAACAGAAGTTACATTAGCAGAAATATTAGCAGAAGTTATTCTTACATGATATCAGTGAATTGATATCAAGAATAGCTTCTTAACCTTATTGCAGCATCTATCCAATGATTAACTTTTCATTACTTTAATGAATTAATGGAAATATAATTTTTCCAAACAAAGAGTTAAAGGTAAAAAATATAGTAACAAACGATCAACTTGCTGAAAAAAAAAGCAATCATAAAATCATGGATGATTTCATCGGCAATAATAAATGTCTCATATGTATTATGAGTTAATTGACATCCAACAAAATTCAATGTTTTGACGTGTTACTTTCCCTTCTGTGATGATTATAATAACTCTTTACCGATCAATTTACAGCATTTAACAGAAAATGACGACAAAAACTAACGACCAAAATAATATATCAATAAACAAGAAGTTCAAAATCATTTCCTATAATTGTAATCATACAGTTGCAAAATCAGAGAAAAGAAAATCATGAATTTGTAACAGTTTACTATCACTATCACAACTTCCTGAATTTCGGAAAATCATCGCAATTTGATTGGTATGTTCAGCAAATTGATGAAATGTAACTTTAAACTGCGACGTCATCAATAGAAAAGCCATTTTCCACAATAATGTCTGATAAGCAATGCTTCATTTCAAACAAATTACGCCACAAAGTTTGATCTCATCCATTATAATCATTTCGCTTCCTGATAACTTCAATAAATCACTCAAAACATTAATCGGAAGGACAAGTTGAGCTGTTCAAATGATGTATTGCAAAATTTATAATTATAATCGTATAGTTGCAAAATTAAAGAAAAAAAGATTATAAATTTGTAACAGTTTACTAAATTACAATAAACTAACCAGCAAAAATTTCTATGAAATGTTTCTATAAAAAAATCTCTATGAAAAATTAAGAATATGCGCCAATAAAAGAAAGCAAAGTTACTATTGTTATTCTATGACTTTTTGTATAACAGTTCACAACTACAGCAAATCGTACGTTATATTTATGCTTAAACGATACCAACACTATTCTTACGTATTAGTGTAAAGAAATTACAAGTTTATTTAATCAATTTATTATTCTTGTTCCTTCATACCGCTCTTTCTTGGCAATAGAAATTTATTTCAAATCAAAAATTCAAATTTTCGATATAATTTGCAATAAGAAAAAGAAAAACAAACAAACAAATATCAAATATTACATGATGTTAATGATACTCATAGGAACAAAGTTGCTCTTACTCAAGGAAAGAAAAAAAAATTAAATAGAAACTAATTTTTAAACATTTACTTCCTTAGCAGTTATTACTCAAATTAGTTGTATGGCATATTAATATATATTATCAAATTCTTCTAATGGTCAGCATATAAGGTGCATTAAGTCAAATATCATCTTCATCATATATATATAAGAATATTTGACGCAGTACGTAGAATTACGTAATTAGCGGTAGAATTATGTCTATATACGTGTACATGAATATCTTATTTTATTTTTTCAAACGAAACAATTAGAGTGCTAGAAACAATTGTTTAATTATTATTTTTAAACATTTACTTCCTTGGCATAGATTTTCATCGTTTCTTTAATTAAAATACCACCATTTCGATATTGAAATGAGAAAGAAAATCAAAAATGGGCATATTTTGCTTGTAAATGTGAAACTTTTACCATTCATCTTACTCAAAATTTTCGATTCTTCTCCAGTTATCTTTTTTCTTTATTTTAAAAGAAGATAGAAGAAAGAGTTAAAAATGAAATGTAAATGTGGTTAAGAAAGGTGGAAACAATTTGTAAAACATCTACATTTAAATTTCAGCCTTTTATTGTTAGATAGGAAAAAAGTACAAAATTTAGAGCAGAATTACAATTATTTCTGGCATGATTTATAATTTTTTAAACTGTAGCAAATTATCCACAATTAACACAGTAAATTTAAAATAATAAAAACTGAACAAGAATTTTTGAACACTTTTTAAATAGAAAAGAAGAAGTATTGACCAATACATAAGGAAGAATATGTGATAAAAGTAATAATAAGAAAACATTGGCATATATAAAAAGAGATTTTTTCAAAACGAAAGAAATAACGAAAAGAAGGAATATAAGAATAAAGTCAAATGTTAATTTAAAACAACCAAAAAAAGAAAAAGGAAAAAAATTAAAACAAAAACGAAAAAAATTTAATTTGCATATGTTCGCGTTACTATGTGACATGTTAAAACTACGTAACCATAAATTTTGATTCACGTTACTACGTGAAACGTTAGAATTTATCACCCATCAGTTCCGAATAAGATATTTGTTAGAAGGACACTGTGTTTGTCTCTTATGTTTGTCGTTGGTCTAAAGACTTTTCATTTTTTATTTTTACTGTTGTTTTCTTTTGATGGAATATGCTTGATGTCTTCATATCCGATCAGTATGAAAGTTTCACGGAAAAGCTATTTATATTTCTGAAATGCTTAATGACGTTTGCGATAAACTTTTTAAATGATGAAGCGACATGACTTGGTTACAGAATTTGTACTTCTTTTAAACCTCTTGTCCTGTTGTCTTCCTCAGCACAGTCTCTGTTTCAGTTGATATTTCGAATTATGTTCTATTACTATATCCATTGCTATCGCTAATTTACAAATTTCTTTAACTTCATTTGTGTATAAATTATACTTCATTTGTGTAAAAAAAACTTCCATTTGTATATGAAACACCTGTCAAGATATTTTCTGAAAATGACCAAATTTTTTCAAAAAATCTTAAAATTCTGTTAATCCTTAGCAATCGTGAACTTTTTTTCAGATATGATACTTTGCTTTTTCCGAGTGTGATACATTGTTGATATTCTGAGGTGCGTTATTTTGCTAATGTGTATACAAGATTGATGGATATTACATACGATTCCGAAGCATTGTTTGCGGACGATGATATAAACGAACGCGAAGAAATTGAAAAAAATGGTCGATTATCATAATATGTTTATTTTCTCATAGAAGTTTTAGTATGAACAGACTTTTGAAGATTACTTTGCTAAAAACAAATAATGAGCATTCCATATAGTTTCTTCTTTCAGCAACGCCTTCCGAGGAACAAATTTTGAACGACCTACTGAAAAAAGATGAAAGGAAGATCCGCAGGCAACGTCTCGTAAGAAATCCAAAATTACGAGATATTGAACTTTGCGGACCAAATGGCTTCTTTGAATTGAAGCGAAGTTTCGACAATTTTATTCCAAAAAATAAAAATCCAGTTGGTCTTTTGTACTTCCATCCTGTAGTTGTTTTCACACAATTTTCTCATTTTGTTCTTTCACGAACATCCTATGAAAGATTTTGGTATTATTCTAGAGAAACTAACTTAAGATCAGTTTATTAATAGCTCATAATAAATAAGTTACTTGTTTTGATGCCAACGTTAGAAATAATCTTTTTATCACTTGGATTCAGTAATCTGTTATTAAAACATTGAGTGGTATACAAAGTTTTTGTATGGTTTTTGTATTTCCTATTAACTAAAATTGATGAATTTTTAATTTGATTAGGTGTCGTTTATGTCAAACAGAAGCAAAATATTCCTTCTGTTTTAGTGGATGTTTTTAAAGACTTTTGTTTTTCTTCTTTTTCAGTATGATGATTTGCTTGTAATGATGAGTCGAATAGAACATTGGGGACATTTACTATGTCCTAAAATGACATTTGAAGATTTTGTATCTCATGTCGAATCCCTAAGCGACAAAAGAATGGTGAAAGTGAGTTGTTTATAAGAAAATTCAATTGGGTTTTCAATGCTGTCTTGGTTGTTATTCGCTGTTGTTAAAATTTGTTTTCAAGTATTGTTTTCTAATTTTCAACTATTCAAGAGAAAACTACGATTTACCATAATCTATACAAAAATTTACTTTAGATGAGTGGATAGTTTTCACCTGTTTTCAGTTCGATGTTATTTATTTTAGACAATGTTGACAAAAATGAGACTTGACATGCCTTTGACTGATGAAGACTTCCTTGGAAACAAAGAAAATAAACAGGATAATGAAATAGCTGATAAGGGAGGAAGCAAGGAGTTCACTGATATGCTACTGAATGATACAGATTTGTTTGAAATTTTCGATGATACGCCATCCGTATCTGTTACATCGCATCAAACAGCAACGTTGCTTGAATCCTCTGTACGTGAGAGATATATTTTTAATATACATTCATATATTTTTAACCTTAAAATTTGATTCACCATGAAGTTGAGGAAATTACTAGGATTATATATATATTTGTTTTAAGAATATTTGTATGTTTGTTTTATAAATATAATATATATTTATACATTTGTTTTAAGACATCGAAATTGTCATGGGAGCAATTACAACGTATTGAAAAAAATAAGCATCGTGCTCAAGAAATTCGTATGCAACGTGAGAAACGAATGAGTGAGTTGGATGGTTTCAATTCAGTTTTGAAAAATGACGATTCACCGGTTCTTGAGGAAATAGCAAGCAATATAACGTTAAACTCAAAATCGTTCATTCAAGATGAGAATTCAGAAAAGTCCCAAGAACACGTCGATATTATGATGGACGATAGCGAAGCATTAGATTTTATATTTTCATCGACTTGATACTTTTCATGTTCACTTATCTTCATTTCCAGTGTGACAGCATGTACTTCCGTCTATCTCCCAAGCTTTTTTAACTTTCATTAACTTATAGGAACTTTTCAATTTCGATGATTATTTTTGCAGATCTTTTGGTTTTGCTTTTTCTTATTTTGTATGTTGTGAATTTCAAACACAACAATAAGGCAGCTGTGTTTTTCGTTTTTCAATTTTTCTTTTGACATATGAGCTAATCACGAAAACAAATGGTCTAATTTTGATCAATTTGAATTTTGATCTTCAGAAAAGCTCTAGCATTATTGACCTGATTTTAAACTTCAGTTTAATTATTGAGAATTGAAATTTCTAGATAAGAATCACAGCACAGTTTTAAAATTCACTACAGAATGAATATAGAGAAAACATGAAACGTTAGGTGTAGAATAGATGCATACCAACGGTGCAAAACACCCGGTCGCAGCGAGCAGGGTTCGAACCTGCGCGGGCAAAGCCCATTGGATTTCAAGTCCAACTCCTTAACCACTCGGACATCGCTGCACAAAGTGGCCGCAGGTGTTCATAGTGGAACTTCTTGAAAGCATTCCACTCTGTAAATTATTGTTACTGATGTCATCGCGGTGAATTCCTGGTAAATTTATCAGAAGGCATTGTACAAATCAACCGTCTACTTCAAATTTGGAAAAGGTACAATGTACGCAGCGAGCAGGGTTCGAACCTGCGCGGGCAAAGCCCATTGGATTTCAAGTCCAACTCCTTAACCACTCGGACATCGCTGCACGACAAGCGATTCTCGAGTAAACGAGATTTCATCCATAGATTCACATCAAAGAAATTAAAGTTTTTAGATTGAATGCTCTGAAGTAAATTTAAAGCCATATTGAATGGTTGCAACAAATTGGCGAATTCATGAAACTATTCCTGGTTAAATCTATGAATCTATTCTATGTCAAATTTATAAAATTATTCTGAATTTTTAATCTGTCAAGAAAAACCGAATTATAATATGTCGTCGTGAAACCGTGTTAATTTATTGAATATTCTTTAGGCAAATGTTTCAATCTCATACAGGAAATCATTTATCCATTTGCATATTGCTCCAGTTTGTTAACAAAGAATATGTATTGAAATTTGATTCCAATTAGATTGTTTACAAAGTTATCAACTGTTTGTCGGCTTTTCACTAACTATAAATTATATTTGAAAAGATTAACAGTTTTTCGTTCGCTAATCACTTTTGCGAATGATACATAAATGAATGATGCATAATAATACATAAGTATTAATCTATACCAGTAATATACTTATAATTTCATAAGGTTTATCTACGAAAATAAACGAAGAGAAAGAAAGAAAAGTAGATTTAAAATGAATGAATTTGAATGAGGACGTGGTAGCAGCTAAATTGGAGTTCGTTATCAAGAATGGATGCTATTCTTTATATAGTAAGCATTAACTTATACAAGACAGATGACGATGCCACGAAGGGGAAGAACTGTTAACCTTGTCAATATTTGAATATAAGTTACAGTTAGTAAGAAACCGACAAACAACAACAAAAGAGGTCAATGAAATAAGGAGCCAGTAATTGTAAACAATTTAATTAGAGACAAATTTCAATATATATTCTTTGTTAACAAATTGTAATAATGCAAATAAGCTCAGTTACAATTGAAAAATGAATATTGGATAAATGATTTCCCATGTGAGATTAAAATATTTGTCTAAGGAATGTTCAAATAAGACAATTTATAGTTCTATGAGTTTATTTCTATAAATTAATACAATTATCTTTCAACATATCATCCTGTTTTTCCCAACAAAATCTATGAAGCTATTCTAGGTCAAACCTATGAAACTATTCTAAGTTAAATCTATAAAATATTGACTATTTTTAATTCTATGACTATTTTTCCAATGAAACTATTTCAGGTTAAATTTGTATTTTTTTACCAAATATATATGAATATTTGGATGTCTTTTTTTGCATTTTTATTTCGAAATTTCATAATTTTTTAAAATCTTTTCTTTTTTAAATCACTATTATTAAAAAAGTATGATATTGATGCAGAAATTTATCCCTTATTTTAATTTAATACTTCTTCTTACAAACAATTTAATCTGAAATAGTTTCATTGGAAAAATTGTCATGGAATTAAAAATAGTCAAAATTTTCATAGAAAATAGGAAGCAGGAAATCTTATATGCTTAACTTATTTCAAATATATTAAATTACTTTTCATCCATTATCTTTGTAAAATGAATCATTAAACTTTTATCCCATAGACGAAAATCTTTGTTTGTTTAAAGATTTTCAAATGAAATCATGTTTTTAACTAGCTTGGCTAAAATTAAAACTGTTTAAGTATTTAAGTTTCATTACTATTAATAAATTACTTGTCAACTGTGAAAAATTTTGATCTTAGTAGGTTCACGTCAAATGAACAGGTAAAAAAATTTCCTTCATTCTACATTGATACTGATTTTACGCAATTACGCTTCATTAAAGTGTCACATGTTGCTATGGCAATCATTGAAAGATAACTATTATTTCCATTATAAGTTCTTTCTTAACTTAGTTCTTTTTTGTCTCTCTTTCTTATTATTAATTCAACTATTTCTTAAATAACGCTTAAATTTTCTCAAAATAATACGAAATACACTTTTAATAAGTATGCAATCTTTAAAGTATCCGTCAAGTTTTTTTTCTCCAGATTTTTTTAATTTCTGAAGTCACTGAAATTTGAGAATATCTGTTTATATCACACAATGATAGTAAAAGTTGAATTTTTCAAAATTTAAGATTTCATTCAAATCTGTGCTACAATAGCTACATGAAGTATGATTTCATATTTGAAATGAATAAATCAGCTTTTTTTTGTTATATTTATTGGAAATCTTAGATACTTATAATTTTTTTTGATACTTAAGTTTTCGTTTGCTTTTTTTTGAATATAAAACTTTTATTTTTGACTCTTTTTTTAAACGCAATTCTGAAAATAAATTCTTTATTTTTTTCCTTTTTTTAGACAATTAAAGTTTTCACATAATTTCAATCCTAACGATAAAAAATATTATTCATGTGGTTTTCATGTCAAAAAATTCATATTACTATTTGGTATCCTGGAAATCTTTCTCATATGCTTTTTAATTATAACAGGTTATTCATTTTTATACATTTTTTTAGAGTGATTTGTTTATAAACTATGCAATCAAATGATATTACTTATGATAGAATGTGTAATTTGAAAGGCTTTATTTAAATCAAATCAAAATAATTTTGCTATCTTTTCATGCAATCGAATGAAACGATATTAGTGGCTGGTAATTTTTAACTAATAATTGTATTAAGTAATAATATTGTAAAAGATTAATGATTGCTTTTTTGTGGAATATTCATGAATGATTGATTATTTTTAAAAATTAAATAATACATATGAGCAAACAGCAAACAAATCCATTAATCATTTTAAAGTTTCACAAGAAAAAAAAAAGGAAAAGAAACATTTAATCTAACTATATAAATTAAAATTCATTTAAGGTAAGCATCTGATTCTGTAGTACTACTGAGCAAAACAAAAAGAAAAAAAGCATCAAACAATTTTCTATTATTAATTTTAAATTATAATCAAATTTTATTTCATATATTTGAAAACTGGACGATATCAAAGTAAAATATAATATATTTGTGTTTTTTTTTCTTCTTTCTGAATTTATTCATTTAAATTTTCAGAAAAATAAAATCTAATTTTAGTTCTTCCTGATTTTCCTGATCTAAAAACAAAATTATGCACTCAACAGGATATTAAAATAGAGCCCTATGTAAATGATACTTTATCGTAGAGTAAACAACAACAACCTGAAACATTCATGACAAGATTTATAATATAACTTACTTATGCTGTCGTATTTTCATAGTTTCATGTGATATTTCCTTTGAAATATGCTATATTTATTCGTTTAAATAATAAGAAATCACTCGAATCAATAATTTAAAAATCTTTTTTTTTTGCTTTTATAATTATTTTATGATAATGAAAAATACCAACTGAATAAAAAACATTTTTTGTTTTTCATTAATCAATGATTCTTCACCACATGAATATAAAAAAAAAAAAAAC
>SSBO01000012.1:13456945-13475934 GCA_005281725.1 Wuchereria bancrofti | reverse complement strand
AATAAGAAATCACTCGAATCAATAATTTAAAAATCTTTTTTTTTTGCTTTTATAATTATTTTATGATAATGAAAAATACCAACTGAATAAAAAACATTTTTTGTTTTTCATTAATCAATGATTCTTCACCACATGAATATAAAAAAAAAAAAAACCAAAATGACATTTCCACACTGCATATGAGATATGAGCGATTGTGATTTCTTAAAATTTGATCTTTTCAAAACTAAAAATGTACTTTCCCACTTTTTCGAATTATCAATTATATCAGTGGTATACATATACACACGAATACTACATGGATCATATGGCCAATTGCACAAATCATGTCCATAAATTTAATATTTTATGGCTTAAAAACTATTAATTGAATGTTATTTTTATTTTTTTAGTTTTTCCGCATATTATTTTTAGGTTGTTTGAATCAATCATTTTTTCCATATGCTAGCTTTCATTTGAATATTTTAATATGTAAATTAAATCCATAAATTTCCTTAGAAAATAAATTAATTTACACAAATGAAAGCGCATTTATGTGCTATAATCGTCATACATATATACACACATAAATACATCCAGAAGTGGTGACTCGTATTGAAATTATAGAGTCAATTATCTTTGCAGAATAATGAAAAAAAATGAGTTAGCAAATGAAAGAATTTCAGGGTCTCATGCTTGATATTATTTATTTCTTTGTTAGTAATACTTATTCCTTCAATACTTTATTTGCAACAGGAAGGGAGGGAGTATCGTGCCACTTCACTTATTTTACTCGTCATCTTAATCATTTATTGTCACATGGTTTCACGTTCATATTTTTGTCAATTATTTAATGATTACGATATAGGAATGCTAAATCTATATATACAATTTACGAATTACTTCTTAAATTTACAAACTTTACAGAAATGTTCTCTACAGTATGCATGAATAACAATATATTGATATGACATAATCGTAAATATGACGGAATCCAGGAAATTGGCGGTTTCTGATGTCATAAAAATAGTATTACAAAGTTATTACAATCATATATACAAATCAAGATAAAAATGTATCCCTTTGTCCGAAAAAGAGGGATGTGTTTTTCCTACAACACTTCTGAAACTGAAAACTCAAAATTATCTTTGAATGGACCTTCAAATAATTGTAAATTTGTCAATTGAAATGTTGCGATTTCATCAGACTTTCTGCAAAAACCGGCTTCTCACTTTCAACAATCCGTAAATTTCATTCTCCATAAATGACATCAATTGAGGAGCGAACGGAAGCTATACTAACAGAATCACAAGATCCAATAAGCGTAATCAGTGCTGCAGGACATTTACGATACTGTTACATGTACCAATTTGAGTTCGGAAATTTTTCAAACACCCGTCAACATTACGAATAAATCAACTATATCTAAATTATAATGGCTAGCAAACAACAGATAAAGGAAGCATTACAGAAAGCCAAAGTTATACTATACTGTTACTGAAGATTGTAGTTTTAACGCAATAATAAATGAATTAAACATAAATTTGTAAAACAATAAAATAACTGAAAACAGTGCTCATATTCTGGCTCAAAAATTAATAAAATATATCATATGTTGCATATGCCTAATTGTTCGGTAAATATGTTCTGCGTATTCGATAACCTTTTACGCTCACACTAGTTCTTTCTTTTTCTTCTACATATCGTCCGTTTCCTTTTTCTGTATTTTAAATATTTTAAACCATATCCTGATTTTCAATATACCGAACAAGTACAATGCGGATCACAAAACAACTGAAATTTATAAATCTGTTACCTAACAAAGTTGACTTATATAAACATAATACAGTTAACCACAGTATTGCTAAGCCAAAGCGTTCCTGAAGGCATACAAATGCATTCCCCAAGCGTTTTATAACTATTTTTCAATGCTCAAAATTTGGGATTAAAATTCCCGGCTAACTCATTTTCGAATTACCTGATCGACTTTTTGGAGTAATAGCTTAGTTTTGTAACAAATATGAGAGATTTGTATCAAAAATCTCTACACAGCAAAAAAGATGAATCTATTTCAAAACTATGTATCACAAAATATTGGAGCACTGCATTTCAAATTTAACGAGCTTCCCTGCAGAATGCTCTCGAAATGAGATTTCTCCCTTACTCTCTTCTGTTGATTGTTGTCATGGGTTACTGAGCTTGACTCATGTGAAAAATTACGTACAGAATCGGCAGACATCATCAAACATCTAGTAGACCTTAAACACTCAATTGTTTGAACTCCATATACCATTTCGGTTCGTAATTGGTGAAAAATGATAGATGCAATGCACAACATGCAATGCACAATGCTATATAATATCTTAAAGCGTTATAGTACAACATCTTTTCTAGTGAACCGAGTCAGGATTACATCTACGGCAAAGTAATGAAAAATCGGATTTATAAATCTAAATCTGCAAAACGAAATCATTACCATTAAGTCTTATGTGACTTTTAACGAGATCATTCGAGGACTGCGCAGCCAAAAGCGATAATTCACCCCCTAACACTGTTGAACAAATAATTTCTGCCAAATGTTTCAAACTTTCATCGCGGGACTGAGGTTGGTATCCCGCAACCCATCATCTCAATAATATACACTTATCACACAAATGCAAACATTACAATTCAGAGACTTTCAAATGTTGCACTATTTCAGGATACCAAATAGAGCATCTCTCAAGTGCTTCAAAAAAATTTATGGAAAATTTCAAGAAACCTTTAAGCATACATTTTAAGCTGGTAGTATTGTACCACCTCCAACAGTTCCAACTTCTAAGCAACGCATGCTGCAGAAAATATACAAAACACCAAGCTCAGTTTTTTCCACTGCAGTTAAATACATACTACTAGACATGACCTGAGCAACATCCTGTAATGAAGAAATGGGATCAATTAATAAGGTACCTCATTACTAAAAGTCTTCTGGATAAATAATAGCAAGGAAACTTATGAATATTGAAAAAAAGAATATCTGATTTATATACATATATAAATCAAACCTGTCCAGTCACAATAAATATGGCTGCAATAATATTAGCTGCATGTGCATTCCAACCACCAATAGTACCAGCCATGGAGGAATCAGTCAGTAGTCCTAATCGTACCAGTGCATCAACCGTAGTTTTAAGGACAGTTTGTACCACTGCAGATGAAATTACTGCCTCAGCAACCAACTGATTTTATCCTGCAAAACTTACGAATTGACAGCTGCGTTGTAGCGAGCAAAAAAAAAAATACAACCATAAACTATAGAAAATTAATGACATAAAATAGTTATAAGTAAAAAAAAGTAACCAATTAATCGCGCTAGCTTTTTTTATCTACGCAGTAATTTCCAGATAACGGCAGTACCTCCATTTCGGGACATTTCTGCTTTAGATATGATAATGCATTTGCACTCTATAACATTGAATATGTTACAGTGTCAAGTAGAAGTTTTGGAAAGTAACAGATCACATGAGATAAAAAAAAAAATTTGTTTACTATTTTCATTCATTTATCAGTAAAAAAGTAAAAAAAAGGATGCACGAAAGTACAGAAAACATTGAAACCATATTCATATCCATCGCATCACCTATTTTAGCTTCAAGCCTTATAAATAACAGACGGCCAGTGATATCTGTCTCAAGCCTTTGTAGTCTCGCAAAACTACAAAACAATAAGAAGTCCTTTCGCTTGTCTCCGAAATAAAATAAGCGCCATGTCAATTTTCTAGTTGATCGGTCATATGTTCAAATGTCAAACAGCAAAACAACAAACAACCAATGTATTTCATCCATCATTCTCACAAGTCATATTTCAGACTATACCTGCTTATTGAATCAAAAACAGCTTTGATTTCCTTGAAATCAGTTGCTGAATCTAGAAAATTCTTCATCTCGCTAAAAAGATATGCTTAAGCAATAGATTTAACAAAGAACCACGCTTTAATTTAAATATACATTTAAACATAAAAGACAAGCTTTTCTACCTCAAAACTTATCATCATTACTCCTAAATGCAGAGAAGAGCAGAGCTGAAACTATGATAGAAATAAATGAAGTGACTCAGATCACTAAGATCTCATGAGCTTATAGCGTTCTAGCGCCATTTGCAAACTGAACGACTGGCGCACGCGTCATTCCATCTCTATACATCCGAACAGTTACACCGCCAGATTCCTGTAATGAATCATATGTTCTACTTAAAGTCAATTTAAAGAAAAATAGAACATAAATATCTTCCACATTTTCAGAATTTTTTTAAACTAATTAACTCACAAAGACTGTACGGCAACCGCAGTTCGTACTAGCGACAAGAGCACCTTCTGTTGTAGACATTGGTACGAAGCATTTACGCCCATTCACTAATAATGGCTCAACAATTCCCGTCGGTACCGGAACATGCTGCAAAAATAACATTTTTGCAGCATGATCCGTTCACCTAATAACATAACAATTCAATTAAACTACATCAACGAAGAGAAGACAAAAAGTTGTAAATGACAAAACAATAACTGACGTAACTATTGTTGGAATGGCAGGTTTTGGACTGATATATTGGCCGTCTCATAGAAATGTGACCTTCGCAATGAAACAGCACGGAGAAAATCATAACTTAATTTTTGTTCTAAGTCTCGTTGTTTTAAATGCCCAAAATTTAACAGCTGAATTATTTCCCTGTAAAAAAAGAAGGAAATCTTCCGACAATAACGTAACAGTAAACAATTTAATAGTTTAAACATCAACGACTGCTATCATTAGATCATTAGTCTTTGTTAGGTCGAACATATCCAGTTCACATATAAAAACATATTATCATTTATCATGTGATTCTGCCACATTTGTAGATAATAAGAGAAAATACTTAGTGACATACTTGTCATTCAATAACGCACAATTATTCGTCGTTTTACCTAACTTCAAATTTCGGTGATATCATTTCACAACTAGTTTTCGGATTAATTCGTTATTTGAATCACTATTGTATGTTATCGTCTGACCATTCACATCTAAAATAGAATAAGGTATCGGTTAAAATTATAGGTTACAGCTAGAAAAAAAAACCTCATCACATATAATATTTAATCGCTTAAATCTTTCGAAAGCAACTGAATCACCGCGTATTCAAAACCTTTATGTTATTCATTTCAAAATAGCTTCTACATAATTAGTCCTATCGAAAATAACATTTTCGTTATATCACATGAAACAATATCCAAGTGATNCTACATTATTCTTTCAATGTCTTAGAAATAATGAAATATACCTTCCATATCTGCTCCAATTCTGAAAATTGTCTTACATGGGGAACTTTTGTATTCAAAATTTTCGCCTATCTTAGATGTGATGTCATTGAATAATTTGATTCTCCACTGGTCATCCTTATCAACGATAACGTCATTTATCTTTTTCGAAAGCCAAACTTCAATCACGAAATTTCTTACCCATTTCAGACATTCCGCCATTCTGCAAAAATTTTGGTGAAACCTCACTGATTTGAACGCTGCTAAGATAAAAAGAAAAAAATTAGAAATAAATAAGAAAAACTAACGAAGAAATAAAAAACACATATAATATGTCAATGTCGCTGAAAGCGAGAAGCTGTAAATGAATCATCTCTTTGTTCATAAATTAGCTTTACACACATTATACCGTATGAGATATGTGAGAATTAAATGCATGTAATAGATATTGTAACAAAGAAATATCTATCCTTAAACAAATTTCCTTTATTCTCAAATTCATATTTATCCAACACGATCTCTTAATTGCAATTAATCATTTTTTACAATTGTATATTTATAGTGTGGTTGGAGTTTCAGCTCTCTAGTAATGTTTAGCGTTTTATAACTGTGCAGCATCTGTGCGATATGTATAATGCGCTATTATGATGTTGATTTGTTTTATGTTAAATAAAGGTTTAATTACCCAAGTTTGAGGTTTCACGACAGTCAATATATCAATATACTAACATAGAAATTGAATAATACACCGCAGAATTCTAGCATACATAAGCAGATGGAGTGAATTTTCCACCATCCAAGAGGGAACTGCGATTTTCAGCATATTATTAAGAAAAAAACCTATTTTCAACATTATTTACGCCAGAAGTTAGCATTCTTTATATTCTGCAAGAAATATTTTGGTTTAAAAGATGAAAAGGACATCAACGAAAAGTTTGTTATGCAATTCGAAACATCCAAAATATCAATTATCAATATATTAATTTAAAATAATCTAAGTGGGAAAAAAATTATCAAATCTTTAAGACATCCCATGGATTTCGGATATATCATAATGACATAATTGAGAATGGAAAAAGTCAAATTAACGAGATATCACGAGGATACCGACTGAAAGAGTTGTGAATCTTACGCCAACACATACCGCATTCCGAAAATCACTACAAGACCATACTTACATTGTTGCAACTTTCTATTTCATTAGAATGTTATAGTTGCTAATAAAATGATATGATATCTTCCATCTAATGCAATCATTTGAAGTTCTCAATTTTTTGAATCATTCAATCATTTAAAAATTTAAAAATATTAGTATGTTTATTTGAATATAAGACTTAAATTATTTATTGAAAATTTAACATTAAAAGTATTAATTTGGTATTATAATTACAAATATTAATGAAATAAGTTATTTTATAGGAAAATAATAATTCTGTTGTCAAAATTGTTAAATTGAATATGTTAACAAAATTTTTTGTTACCACATCTAATTTCTAAGCATTAAAACACTGAACTTCCATTTTAATGCATATTTATGCATCGTATGTAAATGTTCTCATATCATTTTTGTAGGATTATAAACAAGAAACTAATTGAAAATTTTTAATTTTAGTTTATTTAAATGTCATATGAATAAATATGTTGCAATTATCGGTGATTTTCATTCTTTCAACAATTTGATGAAAATATTTTTGATTTGCTTTACTTTAATAGTTCGGAAATATTTTTCTAAAAAAATAGACACTTTTACAAAATTTAAAACAAAATTTTGCATTTGATAAAAAGTTTCCGGTAATTATATTATGAATTCCAGGCAGTTTTTTAAAAATTATGTACTATTTCAAACTTATAATACGTCTTTTCCTCTTAAACATTTCTTAATAAACTCTTCAATTTAATATATCGATATAATTAATGCAAAATATTTCATTAACTTTATATTATTTTCAAAAATTATGCAATAGCAAATATTTGACTAGAATTATTGATCAAAAAATAATTTATGATTTCTCAATTTATTTCTAATTAAATAAAGGTTTGCAGATATTAATGATTGCAAAGTGGTAAAAAATATTGTAATAGTTTATACTTAAATAGCAAATATTTGTATGAGAAAATTTTGCTTTTCTAATCCGTTTCTAATTCATTTTTATTTACCTCTAGAAATATGATGCTCGAAGGATTTCANGGATTTCGGATATATCATAATGACATAATTGAGAATGGAAAAAGTCAAATTAACGAGATATCACGAGGATACCGACTGAAAGAGTTGTGAATCTTACGCCAACACATACCGCATTCCGAAAATCACTACAAGACCATACTTACATTGTTGCAACTTTCTATTTCATTAGAATGTTATAGTTGCTAATAAAATGATATGATATCTTCCATCTAATGCAATCATTTGAAGTTCTCAATTTTTTGAATCATTCAATCATTTAAAAATTTAAAAATATTAGTATGTTTATTTGAATATAAGACTTAAATTATTTATTGAAAATTTAACATTAAAAGTATTAATTTGGTATTATAATTACAAATATTAATGAAATAAGTTATTTTATAGGAAAATAATAATTCTGTTGTCAAAATTGTTAAATTGAATATGTTAACAAAATTTTTTGTTACCACATCTAATTTCTAAGCATTAAAACACTGAACTTCCATTTTAATGCATATTTATGCATCGTATGTAAATGTTCTCATATCATTTTTGTAGGATTATAAACAAGAAACTAATTGAAAATTTTTAATTTTAGTTTATTTAAATGTCATATGAATAAATATGTTGCAATTATCGGTGATTTTCATTCTTTCAACAATTTGATGAAAATATTTTTGATTTGCTTTACTTTAATAGTTCGGAAATATTTTTCTAAAAAAATAGACACTTTTACAAAATTTAAAACAAAATTTTGCATTTGATAAAAAGTTTCCGGTAATTATATTATGAATTCCAGGCAGTTTTTTAAAAATTATGTACTATTTCAAACTTATAATACGTCTTTTCCTCTTAAACATTTCTTAATAAACTCTTCAATTTAATATATCGATATAATTAATGCAAAATATTTCATTAACTTTATATTATTTTCAAAAATTATGCAATAGCAAATATTTGACTAGAATTATTGATCAAAAAATAATTTGTGAATTTCAATTTATTTGTAATTAAATAAAGCTTTGCAGATATTAATGATTGTAAAATGCTAAAAAAATATTATAATAGTTTGTACTTAAATAGCAAATATTTGTATGAGAAAATTTTGCTTTTCTAATCCGTTTCTAATTCATTTTTATTTACCTCTAGAAATATGATGCTCGAAGGATTTCAGCAGAATGCAATTATTTCCTTATGAAATATTATAATATTTTATATGTGTTAAGGAATTGTTTATATATTACAAGGAATTTTTGAAGGAATTGTTCATTGTCGAGAGTGATTTAAAAATCTAAAAATAAAAATTAAAGGTAATAAAAAAAATAAGAAAAATATCGTTTTGCCCATTTTTTTCGAGAGATTACCGAAATATTAGTTAGGCGTGGAAAATAAAATTAATCGGAACTAATTTTTTAATACTAGTTTATCTAATCTTAACTTTCTAGCAATCATCATACTATATCTGTAAACGACTTCATTCATAATAATTTTATAATTCCAAAATAGAATTGCATAAAATGCAACTGGCAAAATGATCAATATTGATCATATTATTTGATTAATCAAAAATATTTTATTATAATTTTTACAATCATTTCTTTAAATATATTATACTTATAGTAATTGAAAAATTGATATTAGTACTTTAGCTTATATATTATAAGTTCATATGATAACAGAATTTTATTGTTACATTAAAAATAAAATGAAAAAAGTACTAATACTAATTTTCCATTATAGAACCGCAACATATATTTGTGAGAAATGTGAACATCTCGATGCCAATCGTAAAAACTAACGTAGCAACACATTACGTATCAGTAGGACGTCATATTATACTTAACTGTGTGGCTTGGAGTTCAACTCGCAATAATTATGGTAGTGGAAATAAAAAATATGAAATGGATATTTCGTGATATTCAAGAACACCGTAGCATTCTTACTGATAATGAAAATAGGTGACTTAAAAGCATAATATTTCCTTAAAGAACAAAAAATTAATTTTGAAAATCGTTTTATATTTTTATTTGTCTAATCATTTCCTTTTGCAGTTATAATAACTTAAGAGTTTTGATAATATAGTTCAAAATTTTTCATGTTTATTTTGTATTTATTAAATATAGTTAATAATTATATTTTATATTTGCTATCTTTTAAGATTAATTTATTAAATTTTTTTACTTAAAAATTTATGGTTTAGAATTTTATGTTTCACACAGTTTTAAATTTACACGTTCATTGACTAGTTGTTTCTCTATATCATTAGAAAAGAAAAAATTATTAGAAAAACTTTTATTAAAATATTTTTCATAAGTTTTGTATATATTTTAACTTAAATTTATTTTATATTTTAAGTCGATTCTCATTAAACGAAACAGATGGTCGTCTTATTCTTTATACAGCACAAAAAGAAAACGAAGGTATCTATGATTGTCAGGTAGACCCAAAACATTGAATGGGTTTCACGAATCGATTTCGATTTCTGTAAAATTATATTAAAATTAGAATTTTGATTTAATTGATCAAAAATTTTGCATTTTGAAAATTTCTGTTTTTATTTTTTATAATAAATTGAAATGATTGAAATATTGCAATGTGATTTGTTGACAATTCAGTTAGTATTTTTGGAAAGCTAATATTTATTAACAGATATATGATGTATTTGATGCATGAACAATTTTAACAGTTTAATATTTCATGCATGAAAAATACTTTTAAAAAAATAAGTAAAAAATTAACAAATAAGCACAGGTACGTCTTATATGCATCAACGAATTAGTTTTAATTAGATATGCTGAAACAGATTCAAAAAAAATTACGAATTATAATGCATATCAGTTGCATCTAAATTGATTACTGATAACTGATAAAATGTTAAGATGACACCATATTAATTTTTACATTAATTATAATTATCCATTATTGTTTAATACAATTGTCGCCACAATGGCGAAGCTATGATGTAATGAACAAAGATTACTGTTTTAAGTGATTTTAATCTACTTTGTAACCTTAACATCCAAAAAATCCCTCCCAATTTTCTTCCTTACAAAGCCATTTATAGTATCTTGTAATGGTATGGCTCGGTTGGGAAGTGTCTAGCTTGCTTACATCTTTAAATGTTTTATAATTAAGTTATATTCGTGTGTTATGTATCAACTCGTTATTGTAATGTTGTATAATTTTTAATGTTAATCTGTGGTTTAATTACCCAAGTTTGAGGTTTGAATAATAAAGTATTTCACGAAGACTCCCACAGTACACGTACACAGAACGGAACCAGTACAGATTCGAGAATCTACCAGTATCGAAGGCAAAGAAGTCANTTTATCGCATATAAATTGTTCATCTTATGCTGCCTTCTTGCTTATTTACTAAACGACTGCGACAGACATCCTTTTTGCAGCTGTAATGAACGAAAAGTTTTGCATCGTCGAATTCCCGTATTAATTCAGAAATTTACAGATATATTATAAAGATATAAATTTCCATGAAGCTATTGCGTGATTTTTTTAATATTTAAAGTAAATGAAGTGGTTTTGTTTGTGTCTGGAAAATACGGTACTTTCCACCCCGTCATTGCAGTTTGAATTGCAAATATTAACATTTAAATAATCATTCAAAAAGAAAGCAGAGAAAGTGATAAGACTAACACTTCAGGAATTCAAATTTTTAGCAATTAATATAACTTTGAGTCATTTATGGGCGAGAAACTCTTAAGAAATGTTAGTTTTTCCATGAAATAGCGTAATAAATTCAATTAGTGCTGTTTACCTAAAAACAGTTATCTTTCTGCATAACTTTTCGGACAAAGAAAGAGAGAAAGAGGAAAACCTGATTAGAACCGAGGGAAGAGTTGCCTATGTGGATCAATAATTTTGATTACAACTTTAATATATTCAGAAATAATTACAAATGGAAATAATGAGATGCCTCAGCATCAGCTTTCATTAATAGCTATCGTTGCGTTAGGTTGTTATTAATAGAATTCCATTCATAATTAAGACAAAGCGTAAAGATTAGTACCATTTTCAGTGGCGGGAAAATCTTGGTGGCGAAATAAATGATGTGCAAAATTGGCATATAGTCTTGATGATAAAAATACGACGCTTAAGTTCGTAAAATTCTCCTTGAATTTTAGGCAATATATTTGTTTGAAATGATATCATAATTCTACTTTAGTTGCAAGAATAAAAGTTGAAAAAAACAGAACAGTTACTTATACTGATCGGCGAAGTGACTGAATACAGTTTCCTGCATAGTACCACAATTTGTAAAACACTAAATCCCTTTTCTGAATCAAAACTCATTTCCCTTTTGTTGAATTAAAACTCATTTTTAAATTTGATAGTTTCGTTTTTTGGAAGCATGAAAAATTGAGTAACGAGGCCATCATAAAAATAGCCATATGATTCAGAATAACTTTCGGAAACTTTCGGAGTGTGATTCGGGAACAGAAAAAATAAATGTAGCATAAATCATTTTGCATTTGAAATAGCATAAAATTGTACTTGATGAATTAAAAGAGAAAAATCTTGTTGGAAATCAGGATAAATTTATAAAAAATACCTTTCTAACATTGCGCCAACCAACTGGTAGCGACTGCCAACCACTATCAGTAGAAATCGAGTATTTTGATCGAAATATGCGCACTGATTTTGTAGCTCGATCATCATGCTTTAAAATCAGACATGAATAGACAATGTCCAGGGAAATAATGAAGAAATATTAGAACAGAGCTAAATTTGAAGAAGCGCTATTTGGTGGGCTATCTTATTTGTACTTCTTCCCAATTGGATGAAGTGAGACAGATATCTTAGTAAAACTGTATCACATCAACCGATGTCACGCCAAAGAATGGATACATCACCAATATATTATTACATCATACGTAGCGCGTTTAAAATATTGGCAGCCTTTGTGTGGAAAAGATTACCGTAAAATAAGAGCGCCCTGTAGGAACTTTACACGGATCGAACAGATTCATTACCGGCTTCTCTTCATCGTTTATTGATTTGTTCTGCTCATTATTTCGCTGATATGACCGCCGACCATTACGCCCTGCAAAAATATCCTGTCAAATAATCTTGTGGAAGACTTTTTGACTGAATAATAAATATACTGATAAATATATTGCTTAAAAAGGATAAGGAAACACATCTAATATCTAAAATCTTGAAAGAGCACGAAACATATTTCTTATTTTAATCACTAAGACCATTCATTATTGCTGCCGCGTAGTGTGCGGCAACAGTCCATCCAATATTTATTTTCTTTTTTTAAAGCAGGCGTTGTTCTTTCTAAAACGTTCCATTTATTGGCTGAAACCATTTACCAGTTTAATATTTATTATCTTAGAGATCCTTATTACAGAGGGTACAAAGTCTTGTCTTATTATCTTTAGAAAATTTCTTTAAATCTGTAACAAAATTAAGACTTTATTTTAAACCGCTTAATCGCAGCTAGCAGAAATTCCTTCTCTAATGCTAGTTGGAATTCAGTTTGGCTTAGACTCACTTCTTCGTTGCTTTTCTCAGAAATATCAGACCATAGTTTTTGTTCTTTTTCTCAAACACTTATCCATCCCATAATATCCCACTTAGCAATCTAGTTTCTGTAATAGTTCCGATGCTAAAACATTCTAGATTCTTACGTATAGCTTCTAGCTGTTCAAGGATTCTTTCGATCGCTTTGACGGTTACTATTTATTCTCGATCATCTCTCGTAATAGAATCTAACTTATCATAACCTCTAACGGTTGCAAAATATTTCCTTTGAAACAACAAAATAGGTAATTCAGTTTTTGAATATCTGGTGTCAGCTGAGAATGTATTACAGCAAAGCTATTCTAAAATTCTCTTCACGTGTCAGCAGTGGCAATCAAGATGTATTGCTGTCACGAGCCCTACTTTACATAGCTCTTAGCTTAGGCATTGACAACTTGCAGTCATTCATATACGTAGTTAGGATTACAGTAGCTCCTCATTAAATTTAAAATACTTTCACTCTCATCAACCATCTTCGCATACTTAACTACTTTTTCGCGTGAAAAATGTGTCGCGCGGGACAAGCGTGTTGCATCGCAGCCCAGTTCATTTACAACACTGAATGTCGGGTTGAAGCGGTACATTTGTTAGCTTAGGTATGGGGTCGAAGAGTCGGTCTTTAGGCGTGAGCAGAATCGAGAAGTCGGGGCGGTCGTTGGAGAACAGTTCCGGCAGTCGGCAGGACCGAGTCCGTCACAGAAAGAGCAGCAACACTCCGAAGAAGACTGTTACCGATTGTTCCTCTAAAGTTGTGTCCTCTAAGAGAGTAGTCCACCACTCGTCGCCATTACGAAAATCTAAACCATCACCGGTCAACGAACTTGATATATTGGCATTAAGTCAAAAGGAACAGCGATTTAAGTCAGGTATTAATCCACACATCATGCTTTCTAATATCTTCCTGTGCAATTTCTGGACAGTCTTTGTTTGTGCATCTATGTTTGAAGCAAAGAGAATCAGGACTAACGCATGAAAGCTTAATAACTACATCTTTATCATTATATTTCAACGTATAAGGTTTGATGATATTTTTATATCTTAGATTGCCAAAGCTCTCCAGTAAAAACTCAGTTTCCGTGGTACGTGATTTCTGTAGCATCTGGCATAACTTAATTGAGACGCATTCATGTAGGCACAGGAGGTTAGAAATTGTTGATTAATATGTTAGGGTTTCATTACAAAATGCTTCCAGTAAACATCTCTAAATTAGTAGTTTATGAAGTGACGATAGGGCATTGAACAGCTGGATTGAGTGACTGTATTGGTTTCTGGGATTTCAAGATACTGTTAGCAGCAAAAAATTAGATTTAGGTAGATCTAAGAAATACTGATTATTTCCAAATTAAAGTTTCACTTTATATTTTCTAACTTGATCACTATAGATATTCTAGTATTTTATGAATCTGAGTTACATAATCTTGTAAAAAAAAACTTAATGACATAACTTAATGACATATTAATCTTTAAACTAGACACTGTTAATGTAATTGTTTTCAGGAAACCGTGGAAAAGATGGCACTCATGTAAGTGGTTTTATCGTGATTAGCGACATCTTTTTTGTTTTTCTTTAATAGTTGCGTTAATAAAAAGTTTGCTGTTTTTAGAATATCGTAATAATGGTTACAAAAGGTAATATTAGGAGTAAACATAATAAGCGAAATTTGAAAATTAATTTTAGATCTAATAGTATAAATACCACTTTTTTGCAGTTTTCGTATTGCCGTTTCATTGCATTTTAATATTAACGATTAATAATACCGAAAACAGTAGAATTTAGCTTGTAGACTTATTAAGATTAAAAAACTTTCCGTAAGGTTTAATCAATGGTTCATGAAATGAACTAAATTTGCAACCTATTTTCTGAGTCTTCTTTCACGCTGTTTCACTCAACTGCATCTAAGGCAAGTTTCCTTCACTAAAAAATACGCTCTTTGGAATAAACTGAAGTTCTTATTGAGATGATGAAGCACATTGCTATAAATTTACAAGTGACTTGCCATCAATTGCTCTGGGGCTCAAAAGCAATCCAATAGATGTTGCATAATAAAAAAAGTTGTTAACAAAAAAAAAAAAGAAAAACATAAGATACACTTGAATAGTTCTATCTGTACAGAAATTTAGTTCTTAGTTTAAATAGTTTTAATAAATTTCTAGAATCGTTCTGAAAGAATGCAGTATCGTCAGTTTGCTGGCGTAATGGATAGGCGTGGATTTTTGGGTTCAAGAAACAGGTAAGCTCTATTTGCATAGATATACGGACTTATTATGGAAAAATGAAGAAATTTTACTGCGCTCATTGGTTTGTTTTTTCCACCATTTTTCTGTTTCAGTGCATTTGGAATGAGGCAAGGGTAAGTGTGGACGATTGGTGACATTTCGGTATATATAATGTCACATATTTGAGTGGGAGAGCCCCAAATCAGAATGGCTGCTTATTTTTGTTTTTTGTTAACGTTGCTGAAAGGGAGCCGTTTTAACCAAGTTTGTGGCTTTATATATATATATATATATATATGTTTGCCGAAAGTTGATTAGAAAACAAATATTATTTACAGAATGGAATATCGTCGCACTCCTTTGCTGCGACGCAGCATTGGAGGAGACGACTTGGCCGATCAGCATATATACTACGGTTATTTTTTCTTTATTCCTTTGAAATCAAAGGTTGATCAGTTTCTTGCAGAAACTTCAGATAATCATTAAGAATTACTTCTCTTTATTAGCAGTTCTAAAATTCTCATACTTCTCGTACACACAATATCAGAGGTTTTGGTGATTAAGATAAGAAATATGTTTCGTGCTCTTTCAAGATTTTGGATATTAGATCTGTTTCCTTATCCTTTTTAAGCAATATATTTATCAATATATTTATTATTCAGTCAAAAAGTCTTCCACAAGATTATTTGACAGGATATTTTTGCAGGGCGTAATGGTCGGCGGTCATATCAGCGAAATAATGAGCAGAACAAATCAATAAACGATGAAGAGAAGCCGGTAATGAATCTGTTCGATCCGTGTAAAGTTCCTACAGGGCGCTCTTATTTTACGGTAATCTTTTCCACACAAAGGCTGCCAATATTTTAAACGCGCTACGTATGATGTAATAATATATTGGTGATGTATCCATTCTTTGGCGTGACATCGGTTGATGTGATACAGTTTTACTAAGATATCTGTCTCACTTCATCCAATTGGGAAGAAGTACAAATAAGATAGCCCACCAAATAGCGCTTCTTCAAATTTAGCTCTGTTCTAATATTTCTTCATTATTTCCCTGGACATTGTCTATTCATGTCTGATTTTAAAGCATGATGATCGAGCTACAAAATCAGTGCGCATATTTCGATCAAAATACTCGATTTCTACTGATAGTGGTTGGCAGTCGCTACCAGTTGGTTGGCGCAATGTTAGAAAGGTATTTTTTATAAATTTATCCTGATTTCCAACAAGATTTTTCTCTTTTAATTCATCAAGTACAATTTTATGCTATTTCAAATGCAAAATGTATTGTTCTAAATTATATAACCATTTTGTTTTCATTTTTGTGATGACGGATTGTTAGCATATATCTCTCGCGAGATATTTTCTCTACTATATTTACCGGCTGCGCACGATTTGATCGGTGACAAATCTCAAATTGTGATGTCCGTTACATTAAAAAATCCTTTTCTGATGTCTTGAATTTTGACTTAACTCTGCTTTATGTTATGTTGCATGTGTGAGAGTTTCGAACTTTTGAATATAAGAACTTTCGCGTAGACTATTGAACAAATTTCTTTTCTTCTACTAAGTGCAATATATCACACTTCCCAATAATAAAGTTAGCTTGATTCATCTCTCTTCCGCGAGCTTTTCATTTTATTACTTGATTTTTGATTCCAACCGTCTGAAAGGTAGTAAGCATTGTTCTATTGCTTTTGGTAGAAGATAATTTGTTTTTATCAGTGTAGTCATCAGCTAAACTTGCATATTATGATCTCAGTTACTGTATGTTATATATAATTAGCTGGCATAAGAACCGGAAATCTGTTTTATCTGTAGTCTTTCTGTCACCATTTTTGGTTCAAAATGATTCTCGTAAGATCTGTGGATTTTTCGAACGTTTCAGTATATCGAGTATTGTCTATTTCCCTTGTTCAATGAAAATCTTATTGTGTGCTATTACAGAAAAAAATCCGGGAGTTGATAGAAACAGAGAAATGATTTATAGATAGCTGTAGTCTGATTAGATCATCATATGTATTTGATAATGATCATGAATTAAGACGCGTAGGGGCGATGTTCTTCACGATGACATTCACGGTTCCTATCATAAAAAGCACCTTGAAAGAAATCCGGTTGATGAAGTATGGAAACATGATATGTTTGAATGCGAAGAAAGTGAAGAAGCTGGGGTTGCATATGTTCGGGATCAGTTATAGATTACTCTATCTTTGCTGTGCTCGTATATTTTTATTCATTTGTTGAAGTTTGTGCTTCTAATGTTATTGTTTATACAACGATTATTGCATTTATTACAGTATCAAGAAATCTTACTCCTATATCTACTTGACTTTGTTACTTAACACAAACGTATGCAGAAAGAACTGTGAAGTAGCTTGAATAAGAATGAATTTATAACTTTTAAATTCCAAATCAAATGTTTTTTTACTGCTGCTTTGATAAAGTTTTTTTGGAAAATACAGTGTTTCTTCAATTTGAAAATAAGCTTCTTTCAATTGAAATATCACTGTCCGCGTAATTTGTATGTATAGTGGTTGGCATTGGGTTTCTTGAACGACTGACATTCCGAAGTTCCAGATAATGTAATGACGATATCATATTGTTGCAAAATACTCTCCAGAAAAACTGTACGAAAATGTGGAAATTATATTGAAAGAGATAACAATGCTATTGGCTCACTTAGAAAATTGAAGTTCAACTGGGATTAGTGTAGAATAGAGGAGAAAAATGAGAAGATAAAAAAAATGGAAGAAATCCTAGGGATTCTCGAAAAGTGCAAACTCCCACAATGAAGGCGTTAAAATGATGAAGTTAATCTGACTAAAGGCGATTTCTGTACGGTTCATGGTGAGTAAGTGACTTCGATGAACATCTGGGAACTAAATTGATTCTGGCTGCATTTCTTCTGATTCTGTCCGCTGAAATCATATAGTCACTCTCCCTGCAAAACTCTCCCCGCAAACAACAAACCTTCCTCACAAATTACTACACTAACTTGTAATCTAAGTTGCTTTCGACGCAAATCTTCTTCAGCAAATTTTAATTGATCTTTCAAATCTGCTTCGCGTTCCAATATATCATGTATTTGTTTACTGTTATTAGAGTTAATTGAATTATTCGATACATCTGTACTAGTTCTTTTCTGTAAAATACAGAGAAAATTCAAAAAAAAATTTTTTTTGCATTAATTATTTACTAAAATCTTATGATTAATACTATTACTCTTGTATGTATTAGAAATATTAAAATTATTTCAAATAAATAATATTAGTAAAATAAAAGTGATTTCAATATGAAACTAATATGTATATTAACTGAAATTGAAATTCTAAAAAAAAGAATCATTAAGCTAAGAATACTGTTTGTAGTTCTGCTCGATTTCGTATTTCTCTCCATTTATTTTGCGTTTGTAATTCACGAATTTTATCTTTCATACAAAAAACTTCTCCTACAAAAAAATAAGTAAGTAACAATGATTCTAATATGAAACTAATATATGTATAATTCAATCAAAGTGATGGAATCAAGATATATTAGGATTAAGGTGATAGTGTCAAATTTATTTGATTAATTATCACTAATAAATTAATCAAGTATCACTATCACAACTCCAATTATCTTACCTCTAATTTATATCGCTTCTCTTCAGCATTTTCAAGTTCATTATGCAATCTAACAGAAACTTCTTTAGCAATTCTTAACTCTGATTCTAATTCTTTTATTCGTATTGCATCTAATTGCTTTCCGCTTATCTGTAATCCATTACCAGTTGCAAATGAAGCTTCCAGGAGATCCTGTAAAAATT
>SSBO01000012.1:13406996-13448478 GCA_005281725.1 Wuchereria bancrofti | reverse complement strand
AAAGAAATACTAGATTTGTTTTTACATGGGGCTGAGCAAAGAAAAAACCAGACCAATTAAATCAGCAACCTTTTCTTTGAGAGTGAACTTTTGTTAAATTTGTGAACTTAATTGTACTAGTACCTTAATATTTTCCACTTTTATATAATTGCACCAATTTTTTTGATATTGTAATTCTGTTTTTTTTTCATTTGTGACTTATACTGTGTTTGCTTTTGAGTATTACGTACCTATTGCAAAGAGTGCTGGCATTAGAAGAACAGCTCAAGGAACGACGGCAAAGCTGCAGAAATTAATTGTGTCTATCCCTCCCTGGATGAAACCACCAGAGAACAGCACCGCACTGGAAACACGACAACTTTATGAAACCCAGCTCAAAAAAGTACAGGACCTAAAGCGCAGAATTGAAGACAGCATACAGCGCTTACAACAAAAAGAACAACGATGGGAAGATATTATGAACATTATGGAAAAAGAACAACTAAAGAAGGAAGAACAACTATATAAAGAGGCCCAAAAAGAAGGTTTTCTACACACACTAGAAATCGGACGAGATGCACTGTTTACGCTAATTTCAAACGTACAACGACTGGAACAAGCTATACAAACCATTGATAAAGAAATAGACAGCACAGAACCTCCNATATAAAAGTGGAAAATATTAAGGTACTAGTACAATTAAGTTCACAAATTTAACAAAAGTTCACTCTCAAAGAAAAGGTTGCTGATTTAATTGGTCTGGTTTTTTCTTTGCTCAGCCCCATGTAAGAACAAATCTGGTATTTCTTCCTTACTACTCTGCTTCCTTGCAAAACAAAGTAGTTTTTCTCTCTTGATAGTTCAGATCGTTGACTTCTTTGTTTTCGATACTGCTAGATTCTCGAATCTGTACTGGTTCCGTTCTGTGTACGTGTACTGTGGGAGTCTTCGTGAAATACTTTATTACTCAAACCTCAAACTTGGGTAATTAAACCACAGATTAACATTAAAAATTATACAACGTTACAATAACGAATTGATACATAACACACAAACATAACTTAATTATAAAACATTTAAAGATATAAGCAAGCTAGACACCTCCCAACCGACCCATACCAAGACAAGAAGCTATAATGCATGACTTTGTAAGGAAGAAAATTGGGAGGGATTTCATGGTTGTTAAGCTTACAAAGCGGATTAAAATCACTTAAAACAATAGTCTTTGTTCATTATGTTATAGCTTCACCATTGTGGCGACAGTTACAAAGTAGATTAAAATCATTTAATACAATAATCTTTGTTCATTACGTTATAGCTTCGCCATTGTGGCGGCAGCGTTACTATGTGATATGTTAAAACTACGTACCCATCAATTTTGATTCACGTTACTGTAAAACGTTAAAATTTATCACCTATCAGTTCCGAATAAGGTAGTTGTTAGAAGAACACTGTGTTTGGCTCTTATGTCTTTGGTTGATGTAAAAAGTTTTCATTTTTTTATTTTTACTTTTATTTTCTTTTGATGGAATATGCTTGATGTCTTCATATCCGATCAGTATGAAAAGTTTCACGGAAAAGCTATTTATATTTTTGAAATGCTCACTGACCTTTGCGACAAACTTTTTTACAGAATTGTACTTCTTTTAAACCTCTTGTCCTGCTGTTTTCCTCAGCACAGTCCCTGTCTCAGTTGATATTTTGAATTATGTTCTATTACTACACTGCTATCGCTGCTTCACAGATTTCTTAAACTTCATTTGTGTATAAATTATACTTCATTTGTGTAAAAAAACTAAAAATGTAAAACACCTGTCAAGGTGTTTTTCGAAAAAAGATGAAAGGAAGATCCGTAAGCAACGTCTCGCAAAAAATCCAAAATTACGAGATATTGAACTTTGTGGACCAAATGGTTTCTTTGAATTGAAGCGAAGTTTCGACAATTTTACTCCAAAAAATAAAAATCCAGTTAGTCTTTTCCATCTATTTGTTTTCATACAATTTCNAGAAAGGAAGATCCGTAAGCAACGTCTCGCAAAAAATCCAAAATTACGAGATATTGAACTTTGTGGACCAAATGGTTTCTTTGAATTGAAGCGAAGTTTCGACAATTTTACTCCAAAAAATAAAAATCCAGTTAGTCTTTTCCATCTATTTGTTTTCATACAATTTCTCATTTTATTCTTTCATGAACATCCTTTAAAAGATTTTGATAATATTCTAGAGGTTAAGAAACTAACTTAAGATCTGTTTATTAATAGCTCTAACTTATTAATAATAAATTACTTGTTTTGATACCAACGTTAGAAATAATCTTTTTATCATTTGAATTCAATAATCTGTTATTAAAATATTGAGTGGTATGCAAAGTTTTTGTATGGTTTTTGTATTTCTTATTAACTAAAAATGATGAATTTTCAATTTGATTGGGTGTCGTTCATGTCAAATAGAAACAAAATATTCCTCCTGTTTTAGTGGATATTTTTAAAGACTTTTGTTGCGTCCGCCTTTGACTGATGAAGACTTCCTTGGAAACAAAGAAAATGAACAGGATAAAGAAATACCTGATAAGGGAAGAAATGAGTTCACTGATACGCTAATGAATGATACAGTCTGAAATTTTCGATGATGCGCCATCCGTACTTGTTACATCGCATCAAACAGCAATGTGGCTTGAGTGCTCTGTACATGAGAGATATATTTTTAATATACATTCATATATTTTTGACCTTAAAATTTGATTTACATCATGAAATTGAGGAAATAACTAGGATTATATATATATTTGTTTTAAGAATATTTGTATGTTTGTTTTATAAATATAATATATATTTATACATTTGTTTTAAGACATCGAAATTGTCATGGGAGCAATTACAACGTATTGAAAAAAATAAGCATCGTGCTCAAGAAATTCGTATGCAACGTGAGAAACGAATGAGTGAGTTGGATGGTTTCAATTCAGTTTTGAAAAATGACGATTCACCGGTTCTTGAGGAAATAGCAAGCAATATAACGTTAAACTCAAAATCGTTCATTCAAGATGAGAATTCAGAAAAGTCCCAAGAACACGTCGATATTATGATGGACGATAGCGAAGCATTAGATTTTATATTTTCATCGACTTGATACTTTTCTTGTTCACTTATCTTCATTTGCAGTGTGACAGCATGTACTTCCATCTATCTCCCAAGCTTTTTTAACTTTCATTAACTTATAGGAACTTTTCAATTTCGATGATTATTTTTGCAGATCTTTTGGTTTTGCTTTTTCTTATTTTGTATGTTGTGAATTTCAAACACAACAATAAGGCAGCTGTGTTTTTCGTTTTTCAATTTTTCTTTTGACATATGAGCTAATCACGAAAACAAATGGTCTAATTTTGATCAATTTGAATTTTGATCTTCAGAAAAGCTCTAGCATTATTGACCTGATTTTAAACTTCAGTTTAATTATTGAGAATTGAAATTTCTAGATAAGAATCACAGCACAGTTTTAAAATTCACTACAGAATGAATATAGAGAAAACATGAAACGTTAGGTGTAGAATAGATGCATACCAACGGTGCAAAACACCCGGTCGCAGCGAGCAGGGTTCGAACCTGCGCGGGCAAAGCCCATTGGATTTCAAGTCCAACTCCTTAACCACTCGGACATCGCTGCACAAAGTGGCCGCAGGTGTTCATAGTGGAACTTCTTGAAAGCATTCCACTCTGTAAATTATTGTTACTGATGTCATCGCGGTGAATTCCTGGTAAATTTATCAGAAGGCATTGTACAAATCAACCGTCTACTTCAAATTTGGAAAAGGTACAATGTACGCAGCGAGCAGGGTTCGAACCTGCGCGGGCAAAGCCCATTGGATTTCAAGTCCAACTCCTTAACCACTCGGACATCGCTGCACGACAAGCGATTCTCGAGTAAACGAGATTTCATCCATAGATTCACATCAAAGAAATTAAAGTTTTTAGATTGAATGCTCTGAAGTAAATTTAAAGCCATATTGAATGGTTGCAACAAATTGGCGAATTCATGAAACTATTCCTGGTTAAATCTATGAATCTATTCTATGTCAAATTTATAAAATTATTCTGAATTTTTAATCTGTCAAGAAAAACCGAATTATAATATGTCGTCGTGAAACCGTGTTAATTTATTGAATATTCTTTAGGCAAATGTTTCAATCTCATACAGGAAATCATTTATCCATTTGCATATTGCTCCAGTTTGTTAACAAAGAATATGTATTGAAATTTGATTCCAATTAGATTGTTTACAAAGTTATCAACTGTTTGTCGGCTTTTCACTAACTATAAATTATATTTGAAAAGATTAACAGTTTTTCGTTCGCTAATCACTTTTGCGAATGATACATAAATGAATGATGCATAATAATACATAAGTATTAATCTATACCAGTAATATACTTATAATTTCATAAGGTTTATCTACGAAAATAAACGAAGAGAAAGAAAGAAAAGTAGATTTAAAATGAATGAATTTGAATGAGGACGTGGTAGCAGCTAAATTGGAGTTCGTTATCAAGAATGGATGCTATTCTTTATATAGTAAGCATTAACTTATACAAGACAGATGACGATGCCACGAAGGGGAAGAACTGTTAACCTTGTCAATATTTGAATATAAGTTACAGTTAGTAAGAAACCGACAAACAACAACAAAAGAGGTCAATGAAATAAGGAGCCAGTAATTGTAAACAATTTAATTAGAGACAAATTTCAATATATATTCTTTGTTAACAAATTGTAATAATGCAAATAAGCTCAGTTACAATTGAAAAATGAATATTGGATAAATGATTTCCCATGTGAGATTAAAATATTTGTCTAAGGAATGTTCAAATAAGACAATTTATAGTTCTATGAGTTTATTTCTATAAATTAATACAATTATCTTTCAACATATCATCCTGTTTTTCCCAACAAAATCTATGAAGCTATTCTAGGTCAAACCTATGAAACTATTCTAAGTTAAATCTATAAAATATTGACTATTTTTAATTCTATGACTATTTTTCCAATGAAACTATTTCAGGTTAAATTTGTATTTTTTTACCAAATATATATGAATATTTGGATGTCTTTTTTTGCATTTTTATTTCGAAATTTCATAATTTTTTAAAATCTTTTCTTTTTTAAATCACTATTATTAAAAAAGTATGATATTGATGCAGAAATTTATCCCTTATTTTAATTTAATACTTCTTCTTACAAACAATTTAATCTGAAATAGTTTCATTGGAAAAATTGTCATGGAATTAAAAATAGTCAAAATTTTCATAGAAAATAGGAAGCAGGAAATCTTATATGCTTAACTTATTTCAAATATATTAAATTACTTTTCATCCATTATCTTTGTAAAATGAATCATTAAACTTTTATCCCATAGACGAAAATCTTTGTTTGTTTAAAGATTTTCAAATGAAATCATGTTTTTAACTAGCTTGGCTAAAATTAAAACTGTTTAAGTATTTAAGTTTCATTACTATTAATAAATTACTTGTCAACTGTGAAAAATTTTGATCTTAGTAGGTTCACGTCAAATGAACAGGTAAAAAAATTTCCTTCATTCTACATTGATACTGATTTTACGCAATTACGCTTCATTAAAGTGTCACATGTTGCTATGGCAATCATTGAAAGATAACTATTATTTCCATTATAAGTTCTTTCTTAACTTAGTTCTTTTTTGTCTCTCTTTCTTATTATTAATTCAACTATTTCTTAAATAACGCTTAAATTTTCTCAAAATAATACGAAATACACTTTTAATAAGTATGCAATCTTTAAAGTATCCGTCAAGTTTTTTTTCTCCAGATTTTTTTAATTTCTGAAGTCACTGAAATTTGAGAATATCTGTTTATATCACACAATGATAGTAAAAGTTGAATTTTTCAAAATTTAAGATTTCATTCAAATCTGTGCTACAATAGCTACATGAAGTATGATTTCATATTTGAAATGAATAAATCAGCTTTTTTTTGTTATATTTATTGGAAATCTTAGATACTTATAATTTTTTTTGATACTTAAGTTTTCGTTTGCTTTTTTTTGAATATAAAACTTTTATTTTTGACTCTTTTTTTAAACGCAATTCTGAAAATAAATTCTTTATTTTTTTCCTTTTTTTAGACAATTAAAGTTTTCACATAATTTCAATCCTAACGATAAAAAATATTATTCATGTGGTTTTCATGTCAAAAAATTCATATTACTATTTGGTATCCTGGAAATCTTTCTCATATGCTTTTTAATTATAACAGGTTATTCATTTTTATACATTTTTTTAGAGTGATTTGTTTATAAACTATGCAATCAAATGATATTACTTATGATAGAATGTGTAATTTGAAAGGCTTTATTTAAATCAAATCAAAATAATTTTGCTATCTTTTCATGCAATCGAATGAAACGATATTAGTGGCTGGTAATTTTTAACTAATAATTGTATTAAGTAATAATATTGTAAAAGATTAATGATTGCTTTTTTGTGGAATATTCATGAATGATTGATTATTTTTAAAAATTAAATAATACATATGAGCAAACAGCAAACAAATCCATTAATCATTTTAAAGTTTCACAAGAAAAAAAAAAGGAAAAGAAACATTTAATCTAACTATATAAATTAAAATTCATTTAAGGTAAGCATCTGATTCTGTAGTACTACTGAGCAAAACAAAAAGAAAAAAAGCATCAAACAATTTTCTATTATTAATTTTAAATTATAATCAAATTTTATTTCATATATTTGAAAACTGGACGATATCAAAGTAAAATATAATATATTTGTGTTTTTTTTTCTTCTTTCTGAATTTATTCATTTAAATTTTCAGAAAAATAAAATCTAATTTTAGTTCTTCCTGATTTTCCTGATCTAAAAACAAAATTATGCACTCAACAGGATATTAAAATAGAGCCCTATGTAAATGATACTTTATCGTAGAGTAAACAACAACAACCTGAAACATTCATGACAAGATTTATAATATAACTTACTTATGCTGTCGTATTTTCATAGTTTCATGTGATATTTCCTTTGAAATATGCTATATTTATTCGTTTAAATAATAAGAAATCACTCGAATCAATAATTTAAAAATCTTTTTTTTTTGCTTTTATAATTATTTTATGATAATGAAAAATACCAACTGAATAAAAAACATTTTTTGTTTTTCATTAATCAATGATTCTTCACCACATGAATATAAAAAAAAAAAAAACCAAAATGACATTTCCACACTGCATATGAGATATGAGCGATTGTGATTTCTTAAAATTTGATCTTTTCAAAACTAAAAATGTACTTTCCCACTTTTTCGAATTATCAATTATATCAGTGGTATACATATACACACGAATACTACATGGATCATATGGCCAATTGCACAAATCATGTCCATAAATTTAATATTTTATGGCTTAAAAACTATTAATTGAATGTTATTTTTATTTTTTTAGTTTTTCCGCATATTATTTTTAGGTTGTTTGAATCAATCATTTTTTCCATATGCTAGCTTTCATTTGAATATTTTAATATGTAAATTAAATCCATAAATTTCCTTAGAAAATAAATTAATTTACACAAATGAAAGCGCATTTATGTGCTATAATCGTCATACATATATACACACATAAATACATCCAGAAGTGGTGACTCGTATTGAAATTATAGAGTCAATTATCTTTGCAGAATAATGAAAAAAAATGAGTTAGCAAATGAAAGAATTTCAGGGTCTCATGCTTGATATTATTTATTTCTTTGTTAGTAATACTTATTCCTTCAATACTTTATTTGCAACAGGAAGGGAGGGAGTATCGTGCCACTTCACTTATTTTACTCGTCATCTTAATCATTTATTGTCACATGGTTTCACGTTCATATTTTTGTCAATTATTTAATGATTACGATATAGGAATGCTAAATCTATATATACAATTTACGAATTACTTCTTAAATTTACAAACTTTACAGAAATGTTCTCTACAGTATGCATGAATAACAATATATTGATATGACATAATCGTAAATATGACGGAATCCAGGAAATTGGCGGTTTCTGATGTCATAAAAATAGTATTACAAAGTTATTACAATCATATATACAAATCAAGATAAAAATGTATCCCTTTGTCCGAAAAAGAGGGATGTGTTTTTCCTACAACACTTCTGAAACTGAAAACTCAAAATTATCTTTGAATGGACCTTCAAATAATTGTAAATTTGTCAATTGAAATGTTGCGATTTCATCAGACTTTCTGCAAAAACCGGCTTCTCACTTTCAACAATCCGTAAATTTCATTCTCCATAAATGACATCAATTGAGGAGCGAACGGAAGCTATACTAACAGAATCACAAGATCCAATAAGCGTAATCAGTGCTGCAGGACATTTACGATACTGTTACATGTACCAATTTGAGTTCGGAAATTTTTCAAACACCCGTCAACATTACGAATAAATCAACTATATCTAAATTATAATGGCTAGCAAACAACAGATAAAGGAAGCATTACAGAAAGCCAAAGTTATACTATACTGTTACTGAAGATTGTAGTTTTAACGCAATAATAAATGAATTAAACATAAATTTGTAAAACAATAAAATAACTGAAAACAGTGCTCATATTCTGGCTCAAAAATTAATAAAATATATCATATGTTGCATATGCCTAATTGTTCGGTAAATATGTTCTGCGTATTCGATAACCTTTTACGCTCACACTAGTTCTTTCTTTTTCTTCTACATATCGTCCGTTTCCTTTTTCTGTATTTTAAATATTTTAAACCATATCTTGATTTTCAATATACCGAACAAGTACATCATGCGGATCACAAAACAACTGAAATTTATAAATTTGTTACCCTAACAAAGTTGACTTATATAAACATAATACTGTTAACCACAGTATTGCTAACCCAAAGCATCCCTGAAAGCATGCAAATGCATTCCTCAAACGTTTTATAACTGTTTTTCAGTACACAAAATTTGGGATTAAAATTCCCGATTAACTCATTTTAGAATTACCTGATCAACTACTTTTTGGTGTAATAGCTCCTCAGTTTTGTAACAAATATAAGAGAGAGATTTATATCAAAAATCTCTACACAGCAAAAAAGATGAATCTATTTCAAAACTATGTATCACAAAATATTGGAGCACTGCATTTCAAATTTAACGGGCTTCTCTGCGGGATGATCCCGAAATGAGATTTCTACCCTTACTTTCTTCTGTTGATCGTTGTCATGGGTTACTGAGCTTGACTCATGTCGAGAATCAGGTACAGAATCCGCAGACGTCATCAAACATCTAGTAGACCTTAAACACTCAAAACAGCAATTGTTTGAACTCCAAATTTCGGTTCGTAATTGATGAAAAATGATAGACTGTATGCAATGCACAATGCTATATAATATCTTAAAGCGTTATAAAATACAACATTTTTTCTAGTGAACCGAGTCAGGATTACATTTACGGCAAAGTAATGGAAAATCGGATTTATAATTCTAAATCAGCAAAACGAAATCGTTACCTGTTAAGCCTTATGTGACTTTTAACGAGATCATTCGAGCACTGCGCAGCCAAAAGCGATAATTCACCCGCAAGCACTGTTGAACAAATAATTTCTGCCAAATGTTTCGCACTTTCACCGGGGACTGAAGTTGGTCTCCCGCAACCCATCATCTCAATAATATACACTTATCACACAAATGCAAGCATCACAATTCAGAGGCTTTCAAATGTTGCACTATTTCAGGATACCAAACAAAACATCTCTCAAGTGCTTCAAAAAAATCTTATGGAAATTTTCAAGAAACCTGTAAGCATGCATTTTGAGCTGGCAATATTGTACCACCTCCAACAGTCCCAACTTCTAGGCAACGCATGCTGCAGGAAATATACAAATCACCAAGCTCAGTTTTTTCCATTGCAGTTAAACACATACTACTAGACACAACCTGAGCAACATCCTGCAATGCGGAAATGGATCAATTAATAAGGTACCTCATTAATAAAAGTCTTCTGGATAAATAATAGGAAGAAAACTTAGAAATATTGAAAAAAAGAATATCTGATTTATACACATACATAAATCAAACCTGTCCAGTCGCAATAAATATGGCTGCAACAATATTAGCTGCATGTGCATTCCAACCACCAATAGTACCAGCCATGGAGGAACCAATCAATAGTTTTGCCTGTCCTAATCGTACCAGTGCATCAACCGTAGTTTTAAGGACAGTTTGTACCACTGCAGCTGAAATTACTGCCTCAGCAACCACCGATTTCCCACGTCCTTTAATCCTGCAAAACTCACGAATTGACAGTTGCGTTGAAGCGGAAAGAAAAAATATAACCATGAAACTATAGAAAATTAATGGCATAAAATAATTACAAATAAAACAAAAGTAACCAATTAATCGCGCTAGCTTTTTTGTCTACACAGTAATTTCCAGATAACGACAACACCTCCATTTCGGGACATTTCTGTTTTAGATATGATAACGCTGCATTTGCACCTCTATAACATTGAATATGTTGCAATGTTAAGTAGAAGTTTTGGAAAGTAACAGATCACATTAGATAAAAAAAAAATTTTTGTTTACTATTTTCATTCATTTATCAGTAAAAAAGTAAAAAGAAAAGATGCACGAAAGTACAGAAAACTTACTTTGAAACCATATTCATACCCATCGCATCACCTGTTTTAGCTTCAAGTCTTATAAATAACAGACGACCAGTGATATCTGTCTCAAGCCTTTGTAGTCTCGCAAAACTGCAAAACAATAAGAAATCCTTTCGCTTGTCTCGAAACAAAATAAGCGCTATGTCAATTTTCTAGTTGATCAGTCATATGTTCAAATGTCAAAGAGCAAAACAGCAAACAACCAATGTATTTCATCTATCATTCTCACAAGTCATCACAGATATAATATTTCAGACTATACCTGCTTGTTGAATCAAAAACAGCTTTGATTTCCTCGAAACCAGTTGATGAATCTAGAAAATCCTTCATCTCGCTAAAAAGATATGCTTAAGCAATAGATTTAACAAAGAACCACGCTTTAATTTAAATATACATTTAAACATAAAAGACAAACTTTTCTACCTCAAAACTTATCATCATTACTCCTAAATGCAGAGAACAGCAGAGCTGAAACTATGATAGAAATAAATGAAGTGACTCAGATCACTAAGATCCCATGAGCTTACAGCGTTCTAGCGACATTTGCAAACTGGACGACTGGCGCACGCGTCATTCCATCTCTATACATCCGAACAGTTACACCGCCAGATTCCTGTAATGAATCATATGTTCTACTTAAAGTCAATTTAAAGAAAAATAGAACATAAATATCTTCCACATTTTCAGAATTTTTTTAAACTAATTAACTCACAAAGACTGCACGGCAACCACGGTTGGTACTAGCGACAAGAGCACCTTCTGTTGTAGACATTGGTACGAAACATTTACGCCCATTCACTAATAATGGCCCAACAATTCCCGTCGGTACCGGAACATAACCAATAACATTTTCGCAGCATGATCCGTTCACCTATAACATAACAATTCAATTAAACTACATCAACGAAGAGAAGACAAAAAGTTGTAAATGACAAAACAATAAGAGAACACTTACGTAGCTGTAGTCATACTGTTGGAATGGCAGGTTTTGGAATGATATATTGGCCGTCTCATAGAAATGTGACCTTCGCAATGAAACAGCACGGAGAAAATCATAACTTAATTTTTGTTCTAAGTCTCGTTGTTTTAAATGCCCAAAATTTAACAGCTGAATTATTTCCCTGTAAAAAAAAGAAGGAAATCTTCCGACCAATAACGTAATAGTGAACAATTTAATAGCTTAAACATCAACGACTGCTATCATTAGATCATTAGTCTTTGTTAGGTCGAACATATCTAGTCCACATATAAAAATATATTATTATTTATCATGTGATTCTGCCACATTTGCAGATAATAAGAGAAAATACTTAGTAACATACCTGTCATTCAATGACGCACAATTATCCGTCGTTTTACCTAACTTCAAATTTCGGATTAATGTTGATGTCGTTTCACAATTAGTTTTCGGATTTTCTGAGACTATTAATTCGTTATTTGAATCACTATTGTATGTTATCGTCTGACCATTCACATCTAAAATGGAATAAGCTATCGGTTAAAATTATAGGTTACAGCTAAAAAAAAAACCTCGTCACATATAATATTTAATCGCTTAAATCTCTCGAAAGCAACTGAATCACCGCGTATTCAAAATCTTTATGTTATTCATTTCAAAATAGCTTCTACATATTTAGTCCTATCGAAAATAACATTTTCGTTATATCACATGAAACAATATCCAAGTGATTCTACATTATTCTTTCAATGTCTTAGAAATAATGAAATATACCTTCCGTATCTGCTCCAATTCTGAAAATTGTTTTACATGGGGAACTTTTGTATTTAAAATTTTCGCCTATCTCAGATATGATGTCATTGAATAACTTGATTCTCCACTGGTCATCCTTATCAACGATAACGTCATTTATCTTTTTCGAAAGCCATACTTCATCAATCATGAAATTTCCTACCCATTTCAGACATTCTGCCATTCTGTACCCTGCAAAATTTTGGGTGAAACCTCACTGATTTGAACGCTATTAAGATAAAAAGAAAAAAAATTAGAGAAATAAGCAAAAAAAAAAAAAAAACTAACGAAGAAATAAAAAACACATACAACATATCAATACATTAACATACAAACTGAATAATACACCGCAGAATCCTAACATACACAAGCAGATGGAGTGAACTTTCCACCATCCAAGAGGGAACTGTGATCTTCAGCATATTATTAAGAAAAAAAATTTTCAACATTTAAATCAGAAGTTAGCATTCTTTAGATTCCGCAAGAAATATTTTGGTCTAAAAGATGAAAAGAACACCGACGAGAAGCTTTTTGTGCTAAATACGCGACTGTTTAACTCGAAACATCCAAAGTAGCATCAATTACCAATATATTAATTTAAAATAATCCAAGTGGGAAAAATTATCTATAAGATACTCCATGGACTTCGGACATATCATAATGACATAACTAAGAATGGAAAAAGTCAAATTGACGAGATATCTCGGGGATACCACTAAGAACTGGCAGAGACGACTGAAAGAGCTGTAAGTCCTATGGAAACACGTACCTTAGTCTAATCAAAAAGAAGTATTGACCGCATTCCGAAAATCATTACAAGACCATACTTAATTATTACAACTTTCTATTTGATTGGAATGTTATGGTTGTTAACAAAATGATATAATATCTTCTATCTAATGCAATCATTTGAAGTTCTCAATAAAAAAAATCAATCGTTTTAAAAATTTAAAAATATTAGTTCGTTTATTTAAATACAAAACTTAAAATATTTACTGAAAATTTAACATTAAAAGTATTAATTTGGTATTATAATTACAAACATTAATGAAATAAGTTATTTTATAATAAAATATTAGTTCTACTATTAAAATTGTCAAATTAAATATGTTAACAAAAATTTTTGTTAACATATTTAATTTCTAAGCATCAAACATTGAACTTCCATTTTAATGCATTTACATATGATTTATTTATCATATGTAAATGTTCTCATATCATTTTTATAAGATTATAAATAAGAAACTAATAGAAAATTTTTAGTTTTAGTTTATTTAAATGTCATATGAATAAATATGTTGCAATTATCGGTGATTTTCATTCTTTCAACAGTTTGCCAGTCGTTTCATGAAAACATTTTCGGTTTGCTTTACTTTAGTAGTTCAAAAATATATTTTTAAAAAATAGACACTTTTGCAAAATTTAAAACAAAATTTTGTATTTGATAAAAAGTTTCCGGTAATTATATTACGAATTCAAGCAGTCTTTTAAAAATTATGTATTATTTGCAAACTTATAATGCGTCTTCTCCTGCTTAAACATTTTTTAGTAAACTCTTCAATTTAATATATCGGCATAATTAATGCAAAATATTCCATTAACTTTATATTATTTTCAAAAATTATCCAATAGCAAATATTTGCCTAAAATTATTGATCAAAAATAATTTATGATTTCTCAATTTATTTCTAATTAAATAAAGGTTTGCAGATATTAATGATTGCAAAGTGGTAAAAAATATTGTAATAGTTTATACTTTTTATTAAATAGCAAATATTTGTATCAGATGAAAATTTTCAAAATTTTGCTTTTCTAATTCGTTTCTAATTCATTAAATGCCGTTGGAAATATAATGCTCGAAGGATTTCAGCAGAATGCAATTATTTCCTTATGAAATATTATAATATTTTATATATGTTAAGGGATTGTTTATATATTATAAAGACTTTTTGAAGGAATTTTTTATTGTCAAGAGTGATCTAAAAATCTAAAAATAAAAATTAAAAGGTAATGGAAAAAAAATTCAAGCGAATAAGAAAAACATCGTCTTGCTCATTTTTTTCGAAAGATTACCGACGTATTTTTTTTTTTAAAAATTTCTTTTTTTTAAAGATTTTTTTTTAAAGATTTAGAGTGCATAAAATGCAACAGACAAAATTATCAATATTGATCATATTAATACTAGTCCTTTAGCTTATATATTATAAGTTCGTATGATATCAGAAATTTATTGTTACATTAAAAATAAAATGAAGAAAAAAGTACTAATATTAATTTTCCATTATAGAACCGCAACATATATTTGTGAGAAATGTGAACATCTCGATGCCAATCGTAAAAACTAACGTAACAATACGTTACGTACCAATGGGACGTCATATTATACTTAACTGTGTGGCTTGGAGTTCAGCTCGCAATAATTATGATAGTGGAAATAAAAAATTGAAATGGATATTTCGTGATATTCAAGAACACCGTAGCATTCCTATTGATAATGAAAATAGGTAACTTAAAAGCATAATACTTCCTTAAAGAACAAAAAATTAATTTTAAAAATTGTTTTATATTTTTATTCGTCTAATCATTTCCTTAGGTATTTATAATATAAGTTCAAAATTTTTCATATTTATTTTGTATTTATTAAGTATAATTAATAACTATATTTTATATTTGCTATCTTTTAAGGCTAATTTATTAAATTTTTTTATTTAAAAATTTATGATTTAGAATTTTATGTTCCATAGTTCACTGACTAATTGTTTCTCTATATTATTAGAAAAACTTTTTTTTTTAAAACAATTTTCATAACTTTTATATATATTTTAACTTAAATTTATTTTACATTTTAAGTCGATTCTCATTAAATGAAACAGATGGCCGTCTTATTCTTTATACAGCACAAAAAGAAAACGAGGGTATCTATGATTGTCATGTAGGTTTGACCCAAAACATTGAATGGGTTTCACGAATTGATCTCTGTAAGTGTTATAAAATTACAATCGATATTAAAATTAGAATTTTGATTTTATTGATCAAAAATTTTTCATTCTGAAAATTTCTATTTTTATTTTTGTTCTTTATAACAAAAATTGAAATGAAGAAATAATTGAAATGTGATTTGTTGTTGACAATTCAGTTAGCATTTTTAGAAAGCTAATATTTATTAACAGATATATGATGCATTCGATGCATGAACAATTTTGATAGTTTAATATTTCATGCATGAAGAATACTTTTAAAAAAAATAAGCAAAAAATTAGTTTGACATATGGGAGACAAATAAACACACGTACGTATTATTTGCATCAACGAATTAGTTTTAGTTAGATATGCTGAAATAGATTCAAAAAAAAAAAAATACGGATTATAATGTATATCAGTTACTTCTAAATTGACTACTAATAACTGATAAAATGTTAAGATGACACCATATTAATTTTTACAATTATAATTAACCATTATTGTTTAATGCAATAAAATTATTATTGTACTATGCAAGATATAATATAGGAAAAGACAATTTGAGAAATTTTAATTTGTAATTATTTAAAAATGTAATATTTGCTAAAATTCATCTGAAATAGCTATTTCAAAAAGGCTTATATTTAAATTAATTAAAAATTTGACAGTTGGTTTATTGAATAAATTCGCAAGGAATATGCGAATAAAATTCTTATATACATTTTCAATTCCCAAATTACAATTTGAAAATTTTAATTTTCTAATGTACTGTAATCTTAAAACAGTACTATTTACTATAAAATATTATTTATCCTTCTGCAAAATTAATTTGTTTCAGATGTGCAAGACTGTGATGAAAAAAGTGATTTGACGTCATATCATAATGCCATGAATCCATGCCTTTACGGTGGTTGCATTATTGATGCTTTTCCAAATGCGCCACTTTTAAAATATTTGAAATGTAATTGTGTATTACAGTATACAGGAGAATTCTGTACTGGTAATTATTCATTAGAATAACAAATATTCTAATATTATTTTAATTTTTGTTTTGATGATAACAAGTGGAATTTTGTAAAATTTTCGATCAAAAGTAAAAAAAAGAAATAACAGAAAAAAAGTCACATATACATATACATATATAAACATAAATAAATAAATATGCAAATGCTTAATTTAAGCAAACGTGAAAATTTTTATGTAATTACTATAAGCAACACGTGAAAAAACTTAGTAAGAAACAGTAAAAAAGAAAAACAATGCAGAAAAATTTTAGCATTGTGTTTACGAATTCTTCAAAAAGAAATAAAGAAATAAATAATTAATAAAAAAAAAAAACAAAAATAAAGGAAATAGGTAATTGAAATATTTCACTTTTCTTCATTTAACATACAGTTTGATTAGATAATTCTTTTATTTAAATGACTTTAAAATTTGATTACATTATTTTGGAAATGATATATAAGTCTATTTGTTCAAAAAAATGTTTAAATAGTATTAATTTCATAATATGACAATTTATCCATTTCTTTAAATTTATACCTGCAAAAAAATTTGTTAGTGCAATTTTTATTAATTCGATTATTTATTAATTAGTTCAATCATATTAATTTCATGCTTCTAACAGAACTTGTTGATGGAGCTATTGGACGTGAAATTTTACGTTTCTCACCATTCATAGCACATATTTGCTCAACATTATGCATAATTATTACATTCTTTTGTTGCAAGAAAACGTTTGCATTTTTGACATATTTTTAATTATTTGATTTCCAATTATTTTCCATAAACCATTTTTAGTGCGGAATATTTGATTATCATATTGATTTCTTATTATTACTTACATATATTTTGCAAAAAAAAAAATTTTTTTTTCAGCGAAGTTCAGAAAAGAATTGTTTCATTGGAAGATGTCGCACCAAAACCACCAGAGGTATCCGATGATCCGAGAATACTCTATCCTTCAGCTATGTTACCGGTTGTGGAAAATGCAGAACCGTTTGAGGAAACGGAATTGAATGCACGAACAATTGCAATTTGTCTTAAACAATTACAACATGCTAAAACTATATGAAATTATTGAATTTTGTAATACAACAATGATCAATTATTCGAAAAAAAAGAAAATATTTCTTCTTTTATTTTCGATTAATTAAATTGAATTTCATTTTTCGATTGTTATTTGTTATTTTAGGGGTTTTTTTTAAAGGATTTTTTCTTCATATCATTTATAATAAAATGATATATGATAAAAACAGTTTTCTTTTCTTTTCATTATTATGGTGGAAATCAATTTTTTTAGTGATAAATCCTTTTTTTTTTATTCCATTAGATTAAACATTTTAAGGGAAGAAAAATGAAGCAAAGCAATTTTCACATTAATATGTATCTTTTATCCCTTATTACTTCTATTTGTTAGAAGTTTGTAAACATCTTGAAGTGATAAAAAAAAACCTTCAGAAAAAAAATTCTTTTTTATTCCATTTTTTTTTAGAAAACGAAAAAGGAAATAGCTTAAGTTATTATAATGCATGAATTATTTCGCTATTTGAATTGTATAAATAAGAGAAAAAAATGCGAGAAAAATGACGCACAAAAAAAACGGAATAGTTAATGATATCATAAATTATCGAAATTTTAGTGCAAAATTTATTAAAATAAATGATCCACTAAGGATTTAGCAAATTTTACGACTTCAAATAACTCAAAGAATAACTAAATATAGTAGTTATCTCATTAAAAATTTAGATATGAACACCCTTTTTAATTTATCTTTTAATTTTAAAATTTATTTTGAATTTCAAACAATATTTAAATCTATTTTTTATGCATATGAATGTTGATACTGTATGTATTTTTTTCGGCATAATGCATGCTTTTAGCACAAAATATATTCTTAATTTCATTTCATGCAAAAAATTTTTTAAATAGCACAAAAAGTACTCTTACAATAATTCTAGTTTGTTGCAATTCATTTTTTGTTTAATTAAAAAAATCTAATGTATGAAATTTAAAAAAAAATCAGAAGTTTACTTCTTATCAAGCTAAACTTAATTTTAAACATATCGATTCAACGTTTTTTTTAGTTCATATTTTCAATGAATAATATCTTATTAAATCTATCCAAGTTTCTAGTTGTACAGAACTGTTGTAAAAAGGCAAAAAAGAAATGATTTAATAATTTTTAAGCCAATACAAGAAAGTGTCATTCCAATAATGCTAATTAATTGATGCTAGTTAATAATCATTTATCACTTATCACTTTATTTTGTACAAATAATATTCTAGGGTATTATATTGTAACGATGCCGTAGTTACTATTTTTACAGTAGTGCAGTTAATGAACGGATAGATAAAAAGTGACCGTATGATGACCATATTATCAACTGTTATCAACATTTTAACAATCACATTTCTTTTGAAACAAATTTATAAAACAATTTCAATAACTACAAAGGATATTAAAAAAAAATCGTAATGTGTAAATCTGAGATATTACTCACACTGTGCGATAAGTTGATCCTCTAAATTATTAAATTATTTATTTGAAATTTGCAATTTCAAATTTGATAACAGGATTCAAATCACAAAAGCTTACTTATAGTAAAAATTTCATGTGTTAATTATATTTCGTATGAAATAATCATATACTGCATGTAAATTATAGCATTACTGTATGTATACTGTATGTAAATTGTATATTAATTGTAGCATTTTTAATAACTTGAAAATATTTTGAATTGATAAAATTGTACATCGAATATGAATGGAAATTTTTGCAAATATGTAAATTATTAAATAAAATTATGTTGTAATTTATTTGATTTCAGTAAGTAATCAAAAATATACCATTGACTTTTCATCTTATTTGGTTTTAAAAGCAAAAACAAAAAAGAAATATTACTATTAAATGAGTTAATTTCGTTTGAAAAAAGGAAGAAATTTGTTAATTTTAAAATTTTCATTCATTTACATTTTTCTAATTTTTTTTTGTCTGTTGACAGTTTTTTCAATGTTTTCACGCCTGTTGAATATTATTAGAATTTCTTATAAATTCACAACTATAACGCTACGGTTGATTAAGTTAGTTACAATGGTGCCGGTCTAAGTGCTAATGGTTTTTTTTTTCCTTATTTTCCAGAAATACTACAGATTTATGTTACTGATTAACATATAACATAAGATTACTACAATTTGAAAAATTTTAACTTTAATGGTATTTCTTGAACTAAAATCCCTTAAAAGAAGCAGAATTATTAATGTTGATTAAAACTTTTTAAAAAAAAAAAAAATAGGAGAAATTAATTGTACGATTCATACGATATGATGTAAATTTAATAATGAATAGAAGCTTTTTAATTAATTCAATTTGAAAAAAGAGAAATAAAAAACTTCGTGCTGTCCTCGTTTTGAATTGAGTTAATTAGTTCGTACTTTTAGCTAAAGTTTTGACATTCTAATACCAAACCTTGTTTACGGTAAATTTTGAATGTGTTCATTGAATTCAATTTATGATGTCATTCTAATTGATATTCTTCAATTTCAAAATGAAGGCTAAGCAATCCAAAACAATTGTTAATCACAATTTTTACTTAAAAAAAAATGATTGCAAACATGAAAAAAATTTAGCACTGATGCAACAAATTTAATTGCTCTTGAACTTTTTAACTCACTTCATTTTATGCTTATGAAAGTTTCGAAATTCTGCACAATTCTTCTGCAAAATTTTTTTATTTCCTAATTTATTCTTTACAGTAAAATAGAGGAATAAAATATAGATTAAGCAAAAGAAAAATATGATGTAAACAAGATTTGCAAGATAAATTCAATATAATGCAAATGAAATATAATTTCAATGTAATATAAATTTAATGAAATTAAAAAAAAATTTTTTGAGAGTGAAAGAGCAAAAGGGAGAGAAGCAAAGAAAGAAAAAAAATTTTTTAAGAAATATAATGGAATCTAATTATGCGAAAGGACGGAACGAAGAAGGGAGAAGGCAATAGTGAATTGAAACTGAAAAAAGTCGGCAAAAACTATTTAAAATCCTAAAAGCATTAGAAGACGAAGTAAAAGTTTCAAAAATTTTTGTTTACTGCTTCTCAACCGTATGTAATGATACATTTTTCATTCTCGCTTTCTCTTTATTAGGATTTTCTTTTCTTTCATCTCTTTTTTTTCTTTTTTTTGCTTAATTTTTTTTAAAGCAAAATAAATGAGGAAAAGGAAAAATTGAAATTTTTATGTATTAAGAAAAATGAATTTCTTACTTTTTTCTTAAAGAATTTTAGGTATATATTTTTTATTGTTAAATCCTTACAAAATAAACAGAGTTGAAATAATGATTGATAAATTAATAATATAAAAGTTTCAAAGTTCTAGATTGAAAAGTAATTTCCTTTTTCTTTGTCAATCATCAACAAATTTTAATTTTTTTTTATCAGCAAAATTTCATAAAATAATAGAAAAGAAAAACAGGTTGAAAGAAAAAAGAAGTTATTGCTAAATCTGAAATAATTTTTTTTTTTAACAAAGTGCATTTGCTTTCAGTTAGTCAATTTTTTTTTCTATTTTAAAGATTTTAACCAAATTTTTTCAGTTAACATAAAATTAAGTAATAAGCGACTGTTTTACTTTTTGTTCTGATTATTTATGTAATTAAAGTTTTCTGTATAAATTGGAAACTTGTTACTAGAATACTTAATAATGTATTTATGTAATAATTTTTTTCGATTCAAATTCAGAAAATGATTATTTTGAATTCTGATGTCTCAATTGTTTGACATTTGGAAATATTTGCCAGATTACAGCATATTTAAATACATCATCTCTATCATCATTATTTTTGATATAGCGTTCATATTTTAAATTATTTTTAGGTCAGAGCATTTGTTGAAACTATTTTAATCTTTACAAATAAATAACAAAGTTTTTTGCTAGTTTTATTGTTCTCATTAAAAAAAAATTTAACTTGTTTTTAATTAAAAAAATATTTTTTANGCTTTTTAATTAATTCAATTTGAAAAAAGAGAAATAAAAAACTTCGTGCTGTCCTCGTTTTGAATTGAGTTAATTAGTTCGTACTTTTAGCTAAAGTTTTGACATTCTAATACCAAACCTTGTTTACGGTAAATTTTGAATGTGTTCATTGAATTCAATTTATGATGTCATTCTAATTGATATTCTTCAATTTCAAAATGAAGGCTAAGCAATCCAAAACAATTGTTAATCACAATTTTTACTTAAAAAAAAATGATTGCAAACATGAAAAAAATTTAGCACTGATGCAACAAATTTAATTGCTCTTGAACTTTTTAACTCACTTCATTTTATGCTTATGAAAGTTTCGAAATTCTGCACAATTCTTCTGCAAAATTTTTTTATTTCCTAATTTATTCTTTACAGTAAAATAGAGGAATAAAATATAGATTAAGCAAAAGAAAAATATGATGTAAACAAGATTTGCAAGATAAATTCAATATAATGCAAATGAAATATAATTTCAATGTAATATAAATTTAATGAAATTAAAAAAAAATTTTTTGAGAGTGAAAGAGCAAAAGGGAGAGAAGCAAAGAAAGAAAAAAAATTTTTTAAGAAATATAATGGAATCTAATTATGCGAAAGGACGGAACGAAGAAGGGAGAAGGCAATAGTGAATTGAAACTGAAAAAAGTCGGCAAAAACTATTTAAAATCCTAAAAGCATTAGAAGACGAAGTAAAAGTTTCAAAAATTTTTGTTTACTGCTTCTCAACCGTATGTAATGATACATTTTTCATTCTCGCTTTCTCTTTATTAGGATTTTCTTTTCTTTCATCTCTTTTTTTTCTTTTTTTTGCTTAATTTTTTTTAAAGCAAAATAAATGAGGAAAAGGAAAAATTGAAATTTTTATGTATTAAGAAAAATGAATTTCTTACTTTTTTCTTAAAGAATTTTAGGTATATATTTTTTATTGTTAAATCCTTACAAAATAAACAGAGTTGAAATAATGATTGATAAATTAATAATATAAAAGTTTCAAAGTTCTAGATTGAAAAGTAATTTCCTTTTTCTTTGTCAATCATCAACAAATTTTAATTTTTTTTTATCAGCAAAATTTCATAAAATAATAGAAAAGAAAAACAGGTTGAAAGAAAAAAGAAGTTATTGCTAAATCTGAAATAATTTTTTTTTTTAACAAAGTGCATTTGCTTTCAGTTAGTCAATTTTTTTTTCTATTTTAAAGATTTTAACCAAATTTTTTCAGTTAACATAAAATTAAGTAATAAGCGACTGTTTTACTTTTTGTTCTGATTATTTATGTAATTAAAGTTTTCTGTATAAATTGGAAACTTGTTACTAGAATACTTAATAATGTATTTATGTAATAATTTTTTTCGATTCAAATTCAGAAAATGATTATTTTGAATTCTGATGTCTCAATTGTTTGACATTTGGAAATATTTGCCAGATTACAGCATATTTAAATACATCATCTCTATCATCATTATTTTTGATATAGCGTTCATATTTTAAATTATTTTTAGGTCAGAGCATTTGTTGAAACTATTTTAATCTTTACAAATAAATAACAAAGTTTTTTGCTAGTTTTATTGTTCTCATTAAAAAAAAATTTAACTTGTTTTTAATTAAAAAAATATTTTTTAAATATATTTTTATATGTTACAGGCATTATTGTTGCGAAATTCATAATCAAATTGAAAAAAGTTAGTTTCGAATTAATTATAATCATGAAACAAGTGGATCAAACTGATTTTAAATCTTAAAAGTTCTTAATCCATTCCGTTTCCGAAGCATCTGTTTACGTTTTATTAAGTAGAGGTAAGCAGAACACAGTTTTAAGTAAAAGATTGTATCATACATGCTAATGCTAAGGTAATCATTTTATTTTATCAACTAATGAAGATTAATTGATTTAAATCCAATTTAACACCTTGAAAGGTATAACTTTCGTTTTCCCTTTTCCTTCTCCTTCTCTCTCTTTCTTTCTCTTCTTCTCACTTTTCAACATATGGATTAATGAATATAGATTTTTTCCTTATATATATAATATAATACCGTGTCCATCACATCGTATATCACACCATCATACCATACATCATATAATATACCATGCATATCATACCATATCATGTCACATCATATCACATATCACATATTATATTATATTATATTATATTACATTTTCACTCAATTTCTAAACAAATTGTCGCATGTGAACACAGTGATTCATGCAATTGATCAAGAAAATCTCTCTTAATTATATATTTGATCCATAAATTCAAATTTTATATATTTATGTTTCAAATTAATTGATAATTGGTGATGAATTAATAGATAAAATGAATAAATAATAAATAACAATAAATTAAAAGCGCTTATCAAAATTTTCGGAGGAGAAAAAAATAATCATTTTATAGTTTTGGTGAATTTGGCTGAACAATTGCTTAAATTGAAAAAAATTGAAAAAAAATTTGCAAAAATAAAAAAACGCAATCTTTAAGTTTTTTTTTTTGCAAATTCTAATTTTACTTCCTTATTTTCCATCCTATCTTATTAATTTCGAATATAACATAGAAAACATTTTGATTTACAAATTTGTTTTTTGAGCACTTAAAAAATGAAGAAATAAAACAAAAGAGAAAACGGTCAATTAGTTGACCGATAGTTTTGAGATAAATTCTGCTAAACATATTAATAAATTTTTTCTACATTTCATTTTTTCTTTTCTGTCATTTCATTCCTTAAAAATAGTAAAAGAAGAAAAAGTATATATGTTACAATGGAAGAGTCTAAAAGTCAAGAAATACATAAATATGGTTGAAAAAAGCTTTAAAAATGAAAAGAGTTACATTGTTAAAATTTAATGCAGAATAGATTATAATGAAATGAATGATAAGTTGGTTAATTACATCAATCCAGCGATAATTTTGAGTTTTTAGAATACAAAAGAAAGACAAATTAAAGCAAAAGAAATATCTCAAAAAATTTTCTCTCATTGCTAAATTTATAAATCTAACTTTCAGCTTATAAATTTAAGTTCTAATTTTTTTTGAACAAAATTTTTGTATATTTATTCCAGTGCAATCTGCTATAAAATATACGAAACATAAAATATGTATGTAAATTTAGTTCATTGTTGATGAAAATTTTGATGATTTAATTTAAATTGATTAAAATTGCCTGTTATATCGTTTTGAATAATATTTTAGAGAAAATTTACAGGTGAAAATTTAACAAAAATAGTTGAAAAAGCAATATCAGAAAATCAGAAAAGTATAAATTTAGAAAATACATGTTTTTTTCTCGGGAAAAAGTTATAAAATTTAAGTGCTAGCTAACTTTTTTATCCTTGGTAAGACAATAACAACTAATTTTATTTTAACAAAAAATGCTATCAATTGTAGTTTCATATTAAGTTCTAAATTTAATTCTACCTCTGTTATATCAAAATTAGGAAATGAACAAATTCATTAAATAAAAGTTATTATGAAATGTTACATAATTATATAAAGAAAAGTTACATAAATTCCTTTAAAATTTACTTTATAAAGATGTCAAATAATGTTGAATACATACTTTTATTTGGTTTAATCATTCATTCGTTGCTAAAATTGTTACCATCAGTTGAATTTCATTATTTCGAAATAAAACAAAAATTTTTAGCATTCCATCAAGTGCTAAATTCATTGATAGCTAATGGTATATAAAGTTTTAAGTTATTAAATTTTATCAATCTTAGCTAAAATGCTGTGCTAAAACGAACGGTTCTTTTTTTCTTTGGTTTAAAAAAAATCGATGAGAGAAAAAAAGAGAAAGCATTTATATTTGGCATTAATACTTTTTCATCACATTGCTTTTATTAATATTTTCTTTCTTACATTTTAAATTTTTAATCAAGTATAAATATTTGTATCAAATTAACTCCATCTTATTTCATTTCATTCATAATTCATTAGTTAACCTTTTTAACTTCTATTTTGTTATGAAATGCCTTATTATTCAATTTTTTATTATACATATATGTGTGTTTCATCATCTGAACATTATAACAAAGTTTAGAATTGATAATAATTTGATGAGAAAACGAAATTTTATTAAATTTAAAATTTTTCAGATAATTTTAAAATGCATCCTTTATTTTTTGTTTATCATTAAAAAAATTTTTTCAATTTTCTTCAAAAAAAATGTTATTGTACCTACACTATATGAAAATATTAAGCTATAAATTTAAATTTTATATCACAAAATTTCATAACAGATTATATAAAATGTATGGTTTTAGAACGTGTGAAAAAATGTAACTATAGGAAATAATTTAATTTTTCAATTTTCTTGTGCTTTTTTCTAAAAAAAAAAAAAAAAAAGAAATAATATAGAAATGCACTGATGATAGATTTCATCGCATTTCTGATACATTAAATTAAGAATGTATTTAATAGAATAAGATAAGCTTGAGAAAATAAGGTTGAGAAAATTAATTAAATTTTAACCTATCAATATATTTGTTCACTTTTTTTCTTCAATTTAAGAAGAATGAATCCAAATGAAACGTAGAAGTTTAACTTACTTTATAATTTCACTTTTTTTTCCAAAAATTCTAAATAAATTCACATTATTAATTTCATATATTTATCAATTTTTTCTTTTCGTCTTTGTGTTTTGTTTTATCTTGTTTTTTTTTTTTTTTTTTTTTTTTGTTAATATAAACGATAAAATAAATTGCTAAATTCATTGTGGTTATTCTTTTTCGTTTTCTCATTTGAGAATATTTTATCAAAGTAAATTTAAAGTTGTAAAATTTTATTTAAAAAATTAACCAAATTAATTGAATATTGGTAATTTTTCTAAACAAAAAAAAACAATCTGATGTAAGCAATAATTTAAAAGTAGTAAGCATAGGTGAAAAGTAAGCAAGTAATTAAGGGTAGATAAATTTGATATAGTAATATTACTGGCATATAATTATTCTAAGATATTACGGGAATATCATCAAAGGGTAAAATTATTTTAACAATTATGTAATACTTGTTAAAGTAATTTATTTTAAATGTTTATTGCATAAATTGTTAGGCTTACTGCCAAATGTGCAGTTTCGTTTTTTTTTTCTTCAATTTCAAAAATTTTAAATTAACCGTTGACGTTTATTGATTAACCTAATAATCAACAACAACATTTTATGTTTTTAATAAGATCAAAATATAAGACAAATATTTTGATCTGTAAACCTAGTGCATCCATTTCTACGAGTATATATATATTAGTAAGTAGATAGTAATGAATTAATATTTTATTAGTTTATTAGCATTTCAAAATTATTATTTCTTTTTAAAATTTATTATTCAAATTATAAAAGTGGTCTTAATTATATGATTTAAGCTATTTTTATGAACAAATTATCGAGCTAACTTTAATTGAAAGAGTAAAACTTTGAATTTAATGCTTTTGAGTTTTTTTTTTCCTTTTTTTTATTTGGATTAATTCATTTATCCCAAAATTTAACATTTCAAAATGATCATATTTTATTTTTTCCAAAAAAATGCATCAGCAGATAATTTGATAAAAACCGGAAAAAAAATCAGTAAAAAATCTGATATAAGGATTTAAGAATTTAGATACGATAATCACGATGTAACAGAGAGTGATGGAGAGAGAGAATATGAGTAAGAGGGAATCAACAAATTATTATTATTTGTGGAAATTTTTATAAGGCACTACAAAATTAAAAAAATATGCGATAAGAAAGAACGTTTAGGGAATAATGCAAGAAAAGTAAACAAAGATAATTGTCGAATGCTAAAAAAAGAAAGGCGGAAAAGGAATTGATTAATTTTCATCAACAAACTATGATAAATAATCATTATCACTCTATTGTTTGCAGTTAATTGATTGAAATTTGGTAATATTAATTAATGACAATTATGCTAAATATTACAATAATAAACATATTTCGAATCTTTTCATAATTTATTAATAGATTAAATGTTCACAGATTATGCTCATTTAATACAATTGCACAATAATTGCATTTAAATAATTTTAAATTTCACAGTTTTATTTTACATTTTTTCTTATTCTCTAAAATATTCCTTCAGTTTATGAATAAAATATTAATTAATTTCAAATTTATAATAATACATTTCAAATAGTTTTATGTGCAACAAAACTTATTGATCATATTTTACAAATAATATATTTATAATTTTTAAAACATATTTCCTTCCTTCTTTTTTGCTAATTTAATTTTAGGTAAAAATGATTTCACTGATATTATTTCTTGGAATATCCTGCATTGCTCCCATTTCATCACAACTATTTCAATCACGTCCACATTTTTATGCTATCAAGAAGTTTTCATTGCCTGATTTGAAAAGATTTTCAGGTCTGGCTAAAACTTAAAAAGTTTTTTTGGCAAACGAAATGTTGCAAAAAAAAAAATTAACATTATCAATGTTGCACGAATGATAATGCATATTGAAAAATTTATCAAGTTTAAACTAGAAGAATTGTTAAGCTTAAATAGCATATCATATAGTTTATGATAAATTACAATCTTAATTTCATTTCTCTTTTTTTTTTTTTTGATTATTCGAAGATATTTCATATTTTAGGTGAAAATATTGATGATACAGCAATGAATTCAAAAGATGGACATATGTTGATTGAGGAACGAACACAATTGACACAGCTTAATAGGCTTCTCAAAAAACCGGTTTTCAATTTTGCTAATCTATTTCGGCGCAATTGACCAAAAATAATCAACTCACTTTTTTTGTTCATTATTTTCATATATTCACATTTGTAATATCGTAAAAATGAAGATATAATATATATAAAAGCAAATATCATTATAATCATAATCGTAATCATAATCATCCAACACCCATATAATACTCATTGATAATTATAATCAGTCAGAAAATGATCTCACCGATATGATAGTGCATAACATATATGTGTCATTGCTTAATTGATAATAATTTCTTCTTTTCCTTTTTTTTTCTTTCTATATAATCAGAAATTTTTAAAGAATGTTTTAAAAAAAGAAAAACAAATTTCATTTTATAATGTAATAAAGATGGTGAAAAGGAATCATTGATGCAGTAAACTTCCAATAAATTTTTGCGTTAAATAACAATAAACATTTAAAAAAAGTATGAAAAATTAAACTTTTCATTAAAAAAGTGATAAGTAAATAAAAAAGATCATATAATTAACAAGAATTAATTATAATATCAGAATTAATAAAAAGATAACTGCAATAGTTGCTTTCTTTTTTAGTGAAAAGGAAAAATTAAGCATTAAATTATTAAATATATTATTAAAGCACAAAATTATAAAATGAGAAATACAATACAAAATCCTTTATAGTATATAATAGCACTTAAAAATTCTAAATAATTGTTTAATTATAAAATTTGGTGCTAAAATTTTTAACATTTCTTAGAAATGATTAGTTTGCATCACCTGTTAATGACAGGGAGAAAGAAAAAAATTTATGAAATATCAGTAACTAAGGTAAATATTTAATTAATGTATTATTAAAGACAAATTATTGATAAATATAATATATTAATCATAATGATAGAATTAAATAATTAATTTCTTTATAGAATGCAATCTTTCTCCTTTTTTCAATCATAATATCCATTTATATCTAATATTAGAATAGCTGATTCAATACCATAATGTAATTTAGCAAATCCAATTTTCAACATTTTCAACCAATATTTTGCTTTATTTAAATTACCCACAGTTAAAGCATTATGCCATTGTAATGCTGGTTCTAAAATTCCACCAAATAATAAATTACCATAATCATTATCAGTGATACTATTACTACTGCTACTGGTAAATATTAAATGACGAAATTCAGTTCGTTCCGGATAAATACCCTGTTCCGTTATAAATGCTCGTTCAATAGTTTGCATCCGTTTATTTAACATTTCTGCTTGTTTGATACTGATCGATTCATGACCCGTATTAACTGACTGAAAGAGAGAAAAATAATAATAATTTACTTCTTTCAATATTTCAATTGTTATTTTTCATTTTATTTTACTATTAAATATATGTAATGAATTTTAATAAATAAATTCTCTAGAATTCATATTAGTTGTGTAATTTAATTTACTTTCTAATTTCAACTGTTTTATTTTAATATAACCACATTTACGTAATATTTTAAACTGTTAAAATTTAGTTTTTCATCTTTTTTTTTTTAAACTAATTATCCATCATAAATAATGATGAAATTATGGTGAAACTATAAATCATTGCATCAGTATTATACAATAAAATGAGTAATCCATTACTTATTTGAATTTGGAAAATGTAATTATTCAGTTATTTAAATTTCAAAAAATTATTTAATTTTTTTTTTAAAAAGAGAGAAATGTGCATTAAAATTATATAAAATTAAGCATATCAAATGGATGTTAGATGAATACCTGAGTAATTTGCTGTATTATATCTGCAACAACCTGAAATCGTGTTAATGCTTCTCGTAAATTATCCATTACTATACGATACGTTTTTGTACCAATAGCATTTGGAATTCCAATATGTTCCAATTGTTGATTCATTCGATCAACAAAATCAAACAATACCAAACCATAATCGTGTAAATTAAATGGAATTATCTAAATTACAAAAAAAAAGAAAAGAAATATATTCTTCTTTTCATATTATCTTTTAATTTTAATTAATTTACTAATTTATTTTTACCTTTTATTAATTCGTCAAGTTCAAATTAAACACACACAAAGACACACATACATACTAGAATGAAACAACAAAAAAATAAACAAAAGAAAAGAAAAAAGGAAAAAGATATTAGCAAAGAATAATTTTTGATTAACTAACTAAACTATCCGCGATGTCACGTCCAATTTCAAGCCATAACTGTCCTACTGCCATTAAAGCGGTGTAATTTTGATCAAAAAAATTATCCAACAACCAAGGAATTTCATACATTGTATGATAAAGCATGTAAGTATACAACGGTGCACTTTCCAATTTCATATCAATCACAGGGATACCCAAATAAGTTATAAATCGCTAAAATTATTGAAATAATAATTATTGAATTAAACTAATACTTTCTTTTTTCAGTAAATCTATATATATTAGCAATCTTCGAAATAATTGATAAAGTGCAGAAAAAGTATGAAAAATAATTAAGTAACCTGAAAATCAGAACCAGTTCCGGGTATACTAATACCGGGAATTGATCGATCGCCGGTAATTGGTCCTTTTGGATCATAAAATTTCCACGAATCTAATAATGTCATCCGTTCTGCTTCTCGCTCTAACATATTCGGACTTTTCACTCTGTTTTTGAGAATAATTAAAAAAGAAACATTTGAGTCAATAGGAATTAATTGCAATTTAAACTTTGAAATTTGAATAAAATGATTAATGATACAAGATATTTGGTGATATTACTAATACAATATAATTAAAAAAACTTGTTATATATATAAATTAAATATGTAAATTAGATCAATTAAAATAAATTTCCCTCTCGAATTAAACCATTTTAATAATATAAGCGTTGTACCTAAAAACATTCCTAAATTTGATTATAACCATAACTTTATACGTGAACTTCAATTTATACATTAATTTATACGTTACGTTTTTATTAATTTATACGTACACATTATCTGTACATTATTTAAACGTTTTTGTTTTTCCTTTTTTTTGTTTTCTCTTATCCATATCACATATGTTATTTTTAATTTCAACTGCAAATTTACTGGAAAAAAACCATAAAATTTTCCTTGTTAAATAAATCTGAAAATGTCATAGAATAATTACTTAGCAGCTGCGTTGACAATAACACGATAAAGCAATGGGACAGCTTTAATAGAAAGTGACGTATCACCGTTGATATTGTCAACATTAATTACTGCAATTGCACGTTGTTGAAGTGGTTTCATGAATTCTTCCACCCATTCTGTGCTTCCTTTAAAAAATTGATTCAAATATTTTTTACTTTTTAATGAAATGTATTATATTTGACGTAATTCTTTATGGAAAAAAGTGTTTTCACAATTGAATATATAATATTTGACGTAATTCTCCGTGAAAAAAAAAATGCATTCACCGATTAGTCCAAATTCTTCCGCATCCCATAAGCAAAACATTATTGTGCGTCGTGGGCGCCATTTGATTGACTCTTTCATTTTTGACAAAACCCGTGCCATCTCCAGCATTGTACCCGTGGCGGAAATTGGATCAATTGAGCCCTGCAAAAAAGAAAAGAATAAAAAATATTTTCTTTTTATAAGTTATCAATTATTTAATCAAATAAACAAATAAAATTTGTAATATTGAGATAATAAATATAATCATTCTATTAATTTGATCTTTATTTTATTTTTTTCATTTGGACGATAATGTTTTTACGTAAAATAATTATTGCTTATGTTACACAACAATAATATTTTTTGTGTCTACGTGTAATTGCCACGTAATTGAGAGGAAAAAAAAGGAACGAAGCATATAAATCATTCAATAATAATTTAACTAAATAATAAATAGTTAAATTATTTTTAGAAAAAGGAAGTATTAATTAATGCTTAACAAAAAGGTAAGAAAAATGAATAAAAAATAAATCTTCGATTTTTTTCTCAATTAATTTTAATTTTTTTTTTAAGCATACATATTCTTCCCATTGGTAAAGAAAAAATTTTACACAGCAATGAAACACTTTCATTTATTGATATTATATCAATCAAGAGAAATAAATAATAAATATACATATAATTAAATAGATATACCAACATAATTAAATATAAATATAATTAGTATATAACAGATATGATAAAATCAAAATGATGAAAATTACAGTTACACTTTTTTTTTAGCTTATATATTCATGATATTATAAATATCTTAATTATTTGAATGATTAATTATCAGTAGTTTAAGTACTTTAAATGAAATAATTAACAATAACAATAATATAATGATACCTTAACCCAGGCATCATAATGATTACTGAAGAGTACGTAACGATCCGGCTCTTCACGTCCAAACATTGTTGCTACAATATTGGTGACAATACGACGCCTACAAGCAGAATACACGATAAGACGAAATATTGCTGAACCAGTGATACGATATGTCACATTCATAGATCCGACCCAACCATGCAACTAAAATTTCATCCTTTAATCACTTATTAGATAATAAGTTTTTTTTTCGTTCATTTGAAAATATCAAAAATTTGTTAGACTTAATTATTATTAGTAAACTGTAAAGATGAGCAAATAATTAAATAAGGTTCGACTAAAAGGTTGCATATTTATTACACTTTAAAATTAAATATGTTAAATAAAACATAGATAGTTAAAAATTAGATAAATACAAATAGTTAATTAATGAAATATAGATAGTTAGTTAATGAAATATCGATAGTTAAAAATTAAATAAATATAGTTAATTAATGAAAATGATTAAGAAAGAAAAACATATTGAAAATTTAACCTTAACTTGTGGTCCATTAAGATTTTCCATTATTTTTCGAGCATCACGATAACCAACAGGCATTACCGGAATTGATGGCATTATTTGTCGTTCACGTAAATTTTCTTCCGTTTCCGTACGATAAGTGTAGTATTTCGATGGTAATAATGGTGTTTCCGGATCACCATCCGTTTTTAACAGCGTTCCACGTTGTGCACCTGATTCTGGTAACCAAATTTCATCTGGAAACACCTGAAATATATTATGAGAACAAATCTTTTTCCATTATTGTGGAAGATTTGAAAAAAAATAATTACGAAATTTTTGTGTCTAAATTCAAATTAAGTCATTAAAATTACTTTTTATTATGACTGAGAGAAAAAAAAACATTTTATAATTGATTAATCTAAAATTTAAAGAGACTGAAAAAAAAAAAGAAAGAAAAGCGGAATACTTTGAGCATTAAGTATCAATTAATCCCTTCCTCTCATTTTTTTTTGCTAAAAATTTTGAAATTTATTTTATTGAAATTTACAGCATTCAAGTAATTTAATTAAAATTTTTCTTTTTTTGAAATTTATTTTATTGAAATTTACAGCAATCAAGTAATTTAATTAAAATTTTTCTTTTCTCTCTTTAAAATAACCTTTGCATTATTTCGTCGATTTGTATAATCAAATGGATCACTGTATAAAATCATTCCAATAGCGCCATGCTTAACAGCAAGTTGCACCTTATCACCACGAAATACTGCACCATAACGACATAATGCTATTTTACCTTTCAATGAAATTCCATACTGAAATTACCTTACTTCCGTCACAATAACAAAATAAATAATTTTTGCATGTAATTTTCAAAATTTCCTTTTATTTTGTATAGATATTCCACTGATATTATTACTAATGAGCAAAAAATTTCAGTAATTCATATTGAAGTACATGAAGAGCGCAACTGTCGCTCAGATTATGATTTTCAGTCTCTTTTTTTTCTTAAAAGCGAAAAATTATGCATTTTGAATAATTTTTTCATTTTCTAATAATCAATTTCTAAAATACTTGAATTCAAATAAAATATAGTTATTACTAAATTGGAAATAATTTTTTAATATTTAATATAAATATAATTAATATTTAATCGGGAATGATTTTTCATATTTGATATGAATATAGTTGGTATTTAATCATAAACAGCTTTCTTAATTTAATATATTATAGTTAACATTTAATTAGGAATAATTTCTTTACTTTTTAATGTAAACGTATTATTTAATTAGAGGTGTTTTCTACACTTAATGAAAATATAATTTATATTTATTGAGAAATAGTTTTTTCTTTGATATTTGATATGAATACAGTTAATATTTAATCAGGAATAGTTTTACAAAAATATCTACTGAATCAAACAGAAAACTAATATTTCATTAATTTGGAAGAAATTAAGAACCAACATTTATCATATGTTCACCAAAAGAGTTTTGCCTTTTATTTTATATTAAGAGCCATTAAATTACAGATATAAAATTAATCAAATAAAAGTTTTAATATTAAAAGTATAAATTTTGATATTAAAACACATTGTGAAGTATATAAAAAAGTTTGCAATAATATTTAATGTAAAACAGCTACTAAATTAATCAAACGAAAATTCTAATACCAATTGAACATTTATAATAACACTGATTTGACTTTCATATTCATAATTCATATATAATCAAATTCATATTCATATCTGTATTCAAATTAATTTTGTAATGATTTAATTTTAATTTAACTTGAAAATTTTTTTTTATCATTTCTAGAATGAACAGGAAAAAGTGAAAATTTTTAAACAATTGAAATGTTTCAATTTTCGATACATAAACATTTTCTTTGTTTTTTTCAAAAGATTGAATTACATATAAATAAATATAAAACGTATGAAACAAACTAATGATAATTATTAATTGAAATTAATGAATCAAAAAGATGAATAATTTTTAATTGTTATACCTTATAATATTAACTGAAATTAATGAATTAAAAAAATAATTACTTATTGTTGTACCTTATATTATCGTTCTTTTTATTATTTCTTATCATTTCTGGAAAAAAATATTAACTGAAATTAATGAATTAAAAAAAGAATATTTACTTCTTGTTATACCTTATATAATCGTTTGTAATCATCGATTGTTCCATAATTAACATAAACTACTGGCCCAATTACTGTACCATTCGCTGAATAAGCAGCCCAATAAACTAATGCACGCGGATCATTTTGCTAAATAATCTAACTTTATTTTTCCTTGTTTCTTTTTTTCCTTAAATTTTTTTTATACAATAATTTTATTAAAACAAAATATATTCGATTTAGCTTTTCATAATTTGAATAATCTAATAAAACATTATAATTGTAAGGTATATATATGAAATTTAAAATATTATCAAAGAGAATATTAATAAAAATTTAAATAGTTAATCAAATTAGCTTACTTGTTCTTGCGCTTCTTTTGGACCAAGTCGTTTAGCAAGGCCATCACTAAGCTCTTTCCATTTTTTATCGGCCGTTTGTAATTCAATTCGATTTGGCTTTTCATAATTTGGATAATTTAATAAAACATTATAACTGTAAGTTTTTACATCATATCCATATGTGTTATACTAAAAATATTACAAATTAAAATATAATAAGAAATTTGTTCTAATTTTAATTAAATTCTTTCAAAGTTTTTTCTAAATCATTTTATGAATTAAACTTTTATAAAATATATCGCTCTAAATTTTCGATGAAATTTCTTATTTAACAATAATTTCTATTTCAATTAAATGCTTTATGTTGTAATTTAAGCAATAAATTTTTGTAAATAATTTTTAATATTTCAAAATTACACCGATTGCTTAAATGAAAAACAGAATTATTTAAAATAATTAATCATTTTAGTTCATCAACAAATTAATTAATCATTTTACCTTATCAGCAGGTTGATTAATCACTTTACCTCATCAGCAAGTTAATTAATCATTTTGCCTTATCAGCAGATTAATTAATCATTCTACCTTACCAGCAAGTTAATTAATTATTTTACCTTATCAGCAAGTTAATTAATTATTTTACCTTATCAGCAATTTTCCTCATAAGTTCGGCATTTTCTTTGGTACCTGCAACATGCATTTTTTCGGAGAGCCATTTGATATTCTTTTTGATATTGGAAGCATTAAATTCATCCATCAATTGTTGACTAATTTGAGTTTGCTATAATATTTATCCTCGAAATATAATTTAATTCATTTAAAATTAATTTAAAAATAATGAAAAAAAGAAAATAAAATTTTCAATTGGAAAATAAAACAAAAATGAGCGGAACTGCAAGATGAAAAATTAAATGTAAAATGAATATATTTTTACAGTTTTAAAAAAATGTGAAATTATTATTTTTTTTTAACCTTTTATTTCTTTCACTTAATTATTTATATTAATTTGCTTGCTGATTGTATAATATTGTTTTGATAATTGATAAACATATATCAAATAATATCACATTTAAATGATTGATTTGATAAGAGGAAAAGAAAAGAAATGAAGACACACAAATAAAAAAATTATGGTGAATAATTATGAACATGAATAAAATAAAATTTAAGTATTTTTGTCAAAAATGATAATTATGTTTGAATTTCGCTATTACCTTATTATCTTACAAATTTTTCATCAATGATTTTTATAAGTGTCAAATATCATAATTAAGTTGAATATCTATCAATATTTTATTATTATTTGGTCTATTATAACTAACTACCAGAAATAACACTAACCTATCATGAATTATTAACCATGGTTAATAGATGGGTAATAATAAAGTTATACCTTCGCTTTTTTTTCTATTTGATACAATATTTCAAGAGAGAAAAAGAAGGAAAAACAATAAAAGAGAAGCTTTACAATGCTTCATTGAAAATGATTAGAGATTTATCATTCCTAAAGTTCACTTATCAAATGATTACTCAGAATTATTGATATTTGAATAAGTATTGCATTTCCAATAATAAATACTATTAAGCTAAGAACATTAGAAAGTATTTTATACTAATTAATTAATAAAAATGATCAATTTATAATTTTTATTAATTGATCAATCGATAATTTGTGCTTCAAAGAAATTTTTTTTTCTAGAAATTTTGAATAAATAATCAATGTAAAAATTAAATATTGAAAAAACAAACAAACAAACAAAAAAAAGAAAAGAAAAAATTGATTAACCTGATCCGAAATTTGACGTATTCGATGAGTAAAGGTAAAATTAGTTATAGATTTACTAATTCGACTGTTGTTAGTACTTTGTGTACTCAAATATATCACTAATATCAGTAATATTGTTATCACCATAAAAAATATCAGTACAATAAATAATAATAATGGTACTAATGTTGTATGTTGTGTCATTGGAATTTTCATTTTTGATTTTTTCGTCGAAATTTGCATATTTGATTTTTGATTAAATAATTGATATAATGTAATATTATCATTATTATGATATAATTCTTCTTGTTTGTTAATATTTTCATTCATTTGTCCAATATTATTCCAATCATAATTACATTCCATTGTTATACAACTGCCAAAACTTTCGCGATTTTTTCCATTTAATAATAACCAATGAATTTCATCATCTATAATTTCTAATTTATTATTAATTTTTCATTATATTCAATTAAATTTCAATTAATATAAAATAATATTTTTCATTGGAAAAAAAAATAATTTTTTTTCTTTATTGCAAAAGATTGTATGTTCTGTTTTATTTTATAATATTTCATTCTTGAAAAAACTTTTTATCATCATTTCTCTTTTTGCTTGCTTAAAAAAAAAGAGGGAAAAATAAAAATATGACAAGAAAAAAAACGACATAAATTATGAAAATACAAAGAGATTTTACCAAAAAAAAAAGAATAAAATTGAAATTATAAGCAAAAAAACAGCAGATTAATTAATCTTGTTTACTTTATCGTTTGTCTTCTAAAATTGTAAATTTTTTTCTTGTCAAGAAAGGAAAAAATTCCACATTAAAATCTAATTTTACCATTTTGTGTATGATATGACGTGGACTGCAAAGCAGAAGCGGTACTAAGTGATGTGGAAGCAGTAGCCGTATGATGGCAGTATTCTATTTTCGGCACCTTTTCATCACTTAACGATAACGAGCGTTGTAAAATGTTGTTTGTTGATAATTCATAATTCATCAAATCTAATTTTTCCTCTTTCATCGAATCGCCTATTTATTATTGCAGATTTAAAAATCACTTCAAAATCTGAAAATAAATAGTAAACATTTTTAGTTTAATTACATAGTTTAATTTCATCTGATAATTTATTAAAATGAAGAAAAGAAGGAGAAATCAAAAAAATTAAAAAAATTTGTAAATCGTGAAAAGTGATCAAATTTATAGAAAAATCATAGGATTTATAGAAAAAAAAGCACACAATTTATGATATTTTTTAACGATTTATTGAAATGTTAACAACTTCCATTTCATTTCAAACAATCTTTAAAAAAAAAAAGATAAATTTAATTTGATTTTAAAAACACTAAAATAATAAATTTTTGTTGGTAAGTTTACAGAGAATCAATGTAATTTTGTTAGACAACTAACATACTTTTTCATATAAATGCACATTGAAAAGTTCATCTTGATGTTTTGAAATTTTCTCTTCAATTATTTAATTAAGTAGTCTTTGATTTAAACTTTATTTTATCGTAACTCCCGAAAAAAAAATAAAGGAAGAAATGTAAATATATTAAAGAAGCAATTAAATAATTAGTTTCTTCTACCTATCATGACAATAACAATAATAATAAATAGTAATAAAAGTAATAATAATAACAATAATGGTAATGGTGATAAGAATAAAATAAAAATAGTAATAAAATAATAAGACATGAATAATAATAAGCATTCCCGAAGGAATTTAAACAGAAGCATAGTTTATCAATAACTTTTTTAAATCGTAAAAAATCAATTTGAAGAATATTTTCACTTCTTTAGCTGAATGGAAAAGAATAAAAGAAAAGCGCAAAATTTGCTTTACTATTTTACACATTCAAATAGCTATGTCTACGTGCTGTTCAAACTTTTTTTTTTAAATTCATTATTACTTCAGATGGATTCTTTTTCTTTTTTTCTTTCTTTATTTACAATATTTTTTATTGGTTGGTTCGGTTTTCTTTTTTGTTTCATCCTCTTTACAATTTTTTTTTTTCTAACATTTGTTAACCAAGAAAAAAAAAAAGAAAAATTTTCTAGCAGTAAATGAATTAACTAACATTTTTAAAATCATTTTAAAAACAAATCTTTTCAAATTTGAATATAATTTCGATTTTATAATCATTCGATTGGAAAAAAGAACATATTATTTGACAACATTAATCTTTAAATTACAAATAATTATTTGACAACGATCAATCTTTAAATCACAAATACTCATTCATGCATTATAATTTATAAGTTTGGATTGTTCCTTTTTTATGTTGTTTCCTTTTCTTTTAAATTTAAAAATTTTCCCTTTACCTTTCTTTCTTATTTTTTTAATTAAAAAAAATTAGATAACATTTAAATATTGAAATATTTCTAATTTGTAACAAATAAACATTATACAAATTATTCATATAAATATACATAAATTAGTTTGTACAAAACTTATATTCAAAAACTGGGACAAAAAAAAATTGAAAAGAAGCTTTAACCTTTGAGATAACATTTTGATATTCATTGTTAAATTTCCCTCATAATATAATTCATTGTTTATATCACTAAAATCATATCTATTTAAAATACTAAAGGAGAGAGAGAGANAAAACTTATATTCAAAAACTGGGACAAAAAAAAATTGAAAAGAAGCTTTAACCTTTGAGATAACATTTTGATATTCATTGTTAAATTTCCCTCATAATATAATTCATTGTTTATATCACTAAAATCATATCTATTTAAAATACTAAAGGAGAGAGAGAGAGAAGGCAAAATAAAACGGAAAGAAAGTTTAATCATATTAGTTTTACAAGGAGTGTAAAATTATATTTTCCATCATATTTTCACTTCAACTGCTACTCAACCATTCATCATTTTCACATAGATCAAATTACAAATTTTAAATTTTAGTAACCTGAAATATGATATATATCTAATTGAAATAATTAGTAAATTACAAATTAGTATAATATAGAATAAGATAGGATAAAAGAGAGAGAGAATGAGAATAGAAAAGTGTTAAAGAATAGTTTTAGAAAATGAATTAGAATGATGGGAATAAAAAGGAAGAATGAAGAAGCAAATGTGTTTTGTTTGTCAAATTGTGAATATTTTGTTTGCCACTTTAACTCACTGCACCAAATCTTTCCATTTTGCTTTGTATTCATTTCATTCTTTATGACAACAAGCAGTTTGTTAAAATGAAAAGCTTTTCAAATATTTTTTTTCTTTTCTTTTTCCGCTTTTTTTTTTTTGCTTTTTTTTGTTTTTTTGTTTTTGAAACTGATATCTATCATTCATTTCCAAAATTACAATCCTTCCTTCTTTTTTTTCCTTAAGTTAATCCTATAAAAAGAAAAGGAAGTGGAGTAATGAAATGATAATATTATTGTTTAAAAATTCAAATTTTAATTTTAATCTTATCCAAAAAATTTTATCTTGAATTTTGGAGAAAATTTTATTTTTTTTCTTAGCTTTTTAGGAATAGATTAAATTATTAGCAAATATATGTTTGTATTAATACTTTTAATCAGATTAAGGTTGAAATTTAAATTTAATTTATGCCAGAAATTTTATAAAATAAACAAGAAATGAGGGAAGAAAATGAAAGAAATTAAAATTTGTTTTGAGAAGGATTAAAAAGTACTATGAGTTAATTTAAATGAATGAAAAATCGAATCAATGATGCTATTCTATTTGTATTATTGATTTAAAACAATTAAAAATCCATTCAGAACTAATTTTAAATTTAAAATATCGCATCATATATAACAGTTATACAAGAGAGGTTAATTATGCAAATAGTGACTAGATATGCATCTAAAACGATTGAAAATTCATTCATATTCAATTTTATCTTTAACTGCAGAAGACATATTTCACAAAGTTAAATTATACGTTGTTTTTTTCCTCTTCGAATTTAATGGTCATTTTTATGGTCATTTCCGTCTCATTGTTTCGAATGCATAAGAAATTCATCAATCTAAACTATGTGGTATTCCTATCAAAACGGTAATCAAACAATTTTTGTTAGAAGGAAAAATAATTCTACGGAATTTATTTTTTTAAAATTTCACAGTTTTCTTTTTTTCTTCGTTTTGTTCGTCTCAAAAAAAATAAATAAATAATAATAAATTTAAAACAAATTTGAGCAAACCAATTTTAATAATTTCCATTCTGTAAATAATTATACAGAATGATTCTTATTTCTCGAAAATTTCGCAGTTTTTTTTTCTTCGTTTTGTCCGTCTTTTAAAAAAATAATAAATTTAAAACAAATTTGAGCAAACCAATTTTAATTTCAATTCTGTCATAGCAGTAACAATGGAAAAAATAATCAAAATAGCAAAAAAATTTTCAAATTTAATTTTTTGAGAAAT
>SSBO01000012.1:13372682-13406985 GCA_005281725.1 Wuchereria bancrofti | reverse complement strand
TTTTCTTCGTTTTGTCCGTCTTTTAAAAAAATAATAAATTTAAAACAAATTTGAGCAAACCAATTTTAATTTCAATTCTGTCATAGCAGTAACAATGGAAAAAATAATCAAAATAGCAAAAAAATTTTCAAATTTAATTTTTTGAGAAATCTAATAAATTTCAAATTTAATAAAATAAAAAAATTTAATAATTTGTATTAAAAATAAAAAGAAATATTTGAAAATTATATTTAAAGAAAATGATTGATGAAAAAATCAAGTAATAGTAAGATATGAATATTTCAAATTAAATAATAATGAAAGGAAAAAATGAAATATAAGTAGATCGTAGCAGAAATAACTAACATTACTATCAGAATATTTGGTAAAAACATCTGGAAACGATGAAGATATATACTGAATAATACCAAAGAAATGAATTCTACTGGCAGAGTTACTACTACAAAAGAAAAAGAAATGCTAATTTTGAAATGATAAAAAAGAAATCTCATATGGTTTCAAGTTAAGAATTCCTGGGCTAAAAAAAGAACCATTTAGTCGATTGATTTTAATAGTAGTATTAACAATATTGACTATTAACTAATAATAAAACACAAAATAGAAATGGAAAATTAGGTTAGTAATATTGCTTCATCAAATTTTTAAGGTAAAAACTGAGTAAATTAGAGGCTAAAATATCTAAGCCTAGAAGATTTTTTTTAAAGCATTAGCTAGAAAATAATATATTGGTATTTTGTGTTTATTTCTCTCTCTCTCTCCCACTCCTTACTTTATCCTTTGTTCACACCTTTTTTTTGTTCCAGTCTTTTTTGTCATCATTTTATTGTTAGGGTAATGAATGCCTCATCAAATTTTCACTATATATTGATGGAAAAAAAAGAAAAAATTGTTCAGCCATGCGGACAATGTCTGTTATTGTAGCTACAACAATAACATGAACAACAACAACAATAACCATTAAAATAACAACAACAATAACCATTAAAATAACAACAACAATTTTTTTATTTATTTACTAATGACATACCATTTGTGAGATCGATTTAATATCAAAAATGATTCGTTTTAATTATAAATCATTTCAAACATATCATTGACACATGTGAAATCTTTGATAAGGTTGACAAATGACGACATGCGACATTAATGGAAGAGAGTAGCCAAATCAGAAGGAAAGATAAATTATTACCTTTTTGTCTCATTTATAGTTTAACAAATTTATCAAATATATCACATTTTGAATAATTGAAAATACCTGATATTTTGAGGTAAAATCATAACTTCAATACCACTAACTTGTTAATAGGTAATATTTCCTTTACAGTTATGTTAATTATAGTTTAGCAAAATTTGCATATAATTTTAAATTATAAGCATAGAATTTATAAGATAATATTCGACCATAAATCATTATATTTCCTTTTATCATATTTCATTCTCATTGCATGGTAAGGAATTTCATAATTTATGCAAATTATAGAATATGTTTCATTATTATCAATGGAATAAATCAATAGGATAACATATTTACTTCTGAATGAAATTTATATGACTAATTATTGTAGAATAATGAAGGAAAGAGTAAAATTTTAAATTCAAAAAGTTTTTAAAAATCTTTGATTTTATTGTAAGAAAATCAAATACTAAATTGTCGAAATTTTATTCTAAAAGCATCAATCAGTCAATCATAACATTAATGTGATAAATGATGAAAGCATCCTTGTTAAATGATTGTTTTTCTCATCACTTCGTCGTATAATAATTCTAATTTGACAATAATAAAAATAATAATAATAATAATAATAATAGCAATAATAGTGCTTTATGCTAATTTAAGGACAAATTCGTTTTCTTTTGAATTTCTTTTTTGCTAACTTTTAACCAACTGAATGCTAATGATAATTAATTTAGTAATACTTCAAAAAATATATAAATTTAACGAAATCAATTAATTAATTTACACATGTAATCCAAAAGAAAAAAAATGTGTTTTGGTAGTTGTCAAAAAAGGAAAAAAATTCTATCAATTCTAATTATCAATTTCAATTTTCAATTCTAACTATCAATTCTAATCAGGTTTTTTTCGAGGTGATCGGATAAAAAATATCCCGGGATAGAACGATGCTGTCTAATTGTAAAAGAACGAATGTAAACAGCTGTGCGTACAATTAACACTTCAATTAATGCGACGGTGTTTTTTTATTTTTTATGAAACAAAAAATGGAATGAAACTAAATTATATTCTTTCATTGTGTTTTCAATGTTTCTTTTTATTTTGTTTCATTTTTAATATTTTTTTACTTTTTATTTTTGTAATAGTAATGAATTAAAAGTTAAGAAAAAATGAATAGAATAACATTTATTTATTTATTTTAAAACTTTTTAAAATTTTTATTTTCTTTTTTCCTCTACTAGTATTTTCTACGTTAATATTTATTTATCATTTTAACCAGTCAATTGAGAAAAAATTTAATTAATTGATGATTATGAAAAATAGATTAACATTTATTTATTTATTTATTTATTTACTTATTCTAAAACTCTGTTCATTCATTCGTGTCTTTTTTTTCACACTGATATTTACTTCCTTATTTTGATTATTTATCTATTAATTGATCAACAGAAATTAATTAATTATTAATTATGGATGAAGAAGTAGGAAATATTTAACATCTTTTTTAATAATAAAAGCATCCCATATCATTTTTATACATATTTATCAAAATTTTTAAAATTTCATCACTCATGTTGTACCATAAAGTAAATATCATTTTGATTTGTTTAGATTTAGGAAAATTTCAAACTTTTAAATTTTAAACATTGCTAAATAATTAAAATGAAACAAAATGATTAACCAACTAACCGGGTTATGATTCACTAGCCGGTTTATAATTAACTACCCAGATTATAATTAACTAACCGGATTGTGATTAACTAACCGGATTATTTTATTGTTTGGTACAGCATTCTTGGCAATGATTCTAATAGTATTGCTGATAATTTTCTCAATTTTATAGCCCAATATACTAAAAGAAAGCTTTTCAAATATATTTAAAATATATTTTAGTAGAAAATAAAATCATTTGCGTAATGTTATAAATCTTATCAAATTATTTTTATCACAAACAATTTCTGCTTAATTTTATAAAAATACTTATAGTTGCAAAATTATACCACCAATTATATTAATGAATATTTTAAAACTTTAGAAGAAAAAGCGAAGTATTTCCTTTTTTCTATTTTTTTTTTCTTTAATACTGAAATAAATCATTTGATATTTGAGTAATGAAAAATTGTATTATTTCTATAAAAAAGTTGATAAAACTTTTTTTTGAAATTTTTTCATTTTTTGATTTTTGAAAAATTTTTTATTTGAAATTTTCTTCCTACCGTATTTTTGCCTTTTAAATTAGTTTAAAGATAAATTAGGCAAAAATTTTGTCAGTATGTGTTTTCGTCTCTTAATAAAATTATTTATTAGAATAAATAATGTAAAATTTTTAGAATTAAATGAAATTGAATCGAATTGAAAGTGTTATAGTGAAAGGCATTTTATAAATTTTCTTCAATCGGAATTGGAATAAATTAAAATTATAAAAAGTAATCATATTTATTTACTATGACTTTGTTTTTATTTTGTTTTTCTTTTTTTTTACACAAATTAATGTGATCTTTTTGCGCAATTATTTATATACTTTTATCATAGATAAAATAAGAAATCATTAATACTTATTGCAATCTATTGGTTAATGTTAAACTAAATAAATTTTATTCAATTAAGTTTTAAAAAAAAAGGAAAAAAAAAGAAAAAATAAAGCAACCAACCAAACAAACAAATAAATATGGTGAATAAATAAAAATTTTTATTATAAAAAAATTTCATTTTTAGATTAATGAATTTAAAGTAATTGAATATTTTTTGTAAATCTAAAGAAATTCCATCTTTGAATCTTTTTTTTGTGAAAAATTAAAAGGAAATGAATTTTGCTTTTTTGTTAGTGTTTTTATCAAAAATTAATGTAAGTTCAAAGTTTTCAAACTTATGTCATCAAATTAAAGCATTAAAATGTTCACTATTCTATCCAATTCGATATGATAATTTTAGCTAATATTGAAAAATTTTCCACCTTTCATTTCCTTTATTCGTATCTAATATATTATATCTATAATTAACAAAATTTAATTATTTAAACAAATTTAAAATTTTGAAAATAAAATATTTTAAAATGCATAAGTGATAAAAAGAACAGTGACAAAGAAAAAAGTTTTTGTTATTAAATGAAGTAAAGTAAAAATGTGATTGAAATTATGCGTTAAAAATATGTCTTTAATAATTTTTTTTTGTGCCAACTATAAATTACTACGATTGAAATAAAATGTATAAATTTGAAATTAAAAAAAAAAATGAAATCATTTAATCATTCAAATTACAAGTGCTATTTTTAAAGTCATATTTTATTGAATAATTGAATGAAATAAAGAATGGAAAAATTTTTGGTCATTAAAATCGTTGAAATGATTCATCGAAATGATTAAATGGAATAAGTGAAAGTTTGAAAGTTTCAAAAATGCATCATTTTGTTTACTCAATGAGAAATACAAATATTCAAATATTTATTGTGAATGAATATATTATAGTTAAAGTTTATTCACGTTTTACGTCTATGAATGTGTAAATAATATTTAAAAGAAAAATGCATCGATCTCTTTCCTTCTTTCTTTTTTAACACATTTAAATCACTTTTTTTTAATGATTACTCTTTTTTTCTGCAAATGACCTTTCTAAATTATGAAGTAGTACGGTGAAAAAAATTGGAATTCAATTTATTAATTAGTTTTGAAATTGGACAATGGATAAATTGTACACAGAGTAATTTTGGTTTAACTTTTTTCTTTTTTGTCTGAAATAATTTGGACTATTTAGATGATTTTTAATTGATTATCTTCTGAATTATAATTTCATTTCAGAACCATTCAAATTTGCTTTACTTCATTTAAAAATGTTTAATATGATTAAAAGTTCAAATATAAAATTTGGACGAATCAATTTGTGTTTTTTTTTTGTTTGCTTTTCTGATTTTGCTTTCATTGATAGATTAAAATTGATTCATGATCAAATTTTTTTTAAATTATTTATCAACATTATCAAGAAAAAAAAACTAAAAGTTGCAATTTTTTTCCGTATATTTCCATCGCATAATTTATGTTTAACAAAAGTTAAGTTATTGTTCACTCTTAGAATATGCAAAAATTTTCTAAAATTTAATTAGTTATGCACAAATTACTTCAAAATAATTTTTATTAATCACAAAAATTGTTTAAAAAAAAGCGCCTCTTAATTAGAATAATCCATCACTTTTTATCTATTACTGAACTGTTCAACACAGCACAAAATCGTAGAAAAAATCATTTAATAATAATTAAACGAGGAAAAAAGAAGAAAAAATTCCATTGAAATAAATCTTAAAAAATGATCATTCCCAATTAATTAATTGCTTTCCAATTCCTTTACATTACTCCTGTTAGCATTTTTAAATAATATTGAAATTAATTACTAATTATTTTAAAAGGAATTAAACTAAATAATCACATATAGTACATAAAAATATTAGTTACATATAGCGGCTAACATTTCCATTAGTAATTGCTATGAAGTTTCAATTCCACAAAAAAAAGATTTGATTGTGATAAAAGATTAACTAACATTTTATTCATTTAATTATCATAGCTGTTTTTGCACATTAATAAATATGAAATAACAAAAATGTTATAAACTAAATCACTTTTTAGTAATAAAAGAGTTAACTGTCACATCAAAAAGATTGCGCATTATTTCTTGAATAATATGACAGAAAAATTACTAAAATAATATAAAGTTATTATATTAAAATTTTAACTGATAAATTTGTCGTTATGTTATCAATTGATTTTTAATTAAAAAATTTATTAAAAAACAGCAATTGCTATCAAAATAAGTTTTTTTTTCCTTTCCTTTTCTGCATAAAATACATTTTAAGTGAAAACAATCAATTACTTCTACTTTTTCCTTTTTTTTTTTAGTTTTTCTCTTTTAAAAAATTATTTCTACAATAAAAAGAAAACTGTTATTCGCAAAAGAATATGAAATTATTTACAATTTATGATACTTTTCATGTGTCTTCCTTTTTTTGTGCAATAAAATAATTAATAATAATTAAAAAAATATATTAAATGAAAAAATTAATTTCGTCAAGTCTCTATTACTCAAATTGATTTGTTAAAAATGGAAAAAAAATATAAAGTGAATAATTAATATTTTAAAATATTAAAGTAAAAATTATTTTCGTAAATAAATTAGGTTTATATTATCGATGTAACTTTTTTTTAATTTTTTCAACTTCATCCATCGCTCTTTTTTGTCTTTTTTTTATTTTAATCATTTTATGATAGCAATTTTCACTCATATTTTATTGTGATGATATTTTAATATTATAAAATGGATTTGTTTAATTTTTTAAAATTTGCACCAAAATTTCTTTTTGTGATAATTAATGCAGTTTTATGATAATAATGATAATAATACGCTGTTTATCGTTATTTATGTAGAGAATAAAGATATTTCCTTGCATAATAAGTGAAGCCTTATCACTATTATCACCATATTATATTGATAAATATCACTTAAATTATTGCTAATATTACACTTTTAAATCAAGTAATTTGTTCAGTGATAAAATCATCATTGATCATCTTTTTCAATTTATCATATTATTTTAATTGTGTAATTATGTATAATTTAATGGTACCAAATTTTCGTTTATAATCATTTTTTTTTTTTAATTTAAACATTCAAGAATGTGTATATATCATTTTATTTTAATTTCACTCAATTCTTACTTACTTTTACAGTTCCCGGAAAATTTCATAGTTACAATCTAACATTACTAATTTCGGGTTTAAATATATAATGAAATGCTTAACACTTAGTATACATATTTTAATAATTTGATCATATCATTGAAACTGAAACTCCCTTGAAAGTACTGACTAGATCAATCGATATTAAATTGACCATTTTTTTTTTCGCAAAACTTTTCAACCATTTCATAAATGATTTTGCTTACTTTTTCAGGTAAACTATAATTGAAAGATAAACAACAATGAGCGCTGTTGTCCTCCGGCTTTATGGCTTTTTTCCTAGCAAATTAGTCGCTTTTGTTGTTTTTTTTTCTTTTTGAATGACTTAATAAATTATATTCACATCATCTTGATTGTCATTTCTTTTTGCTAATTTTTTGTTTCCAACTTGGTTATATTCCTTTGAATTTCAGCTAATACTAATTCTTCATGTTTAATGATTTATAAGTGACAATAGTTCATTTGCGCCAAATTATTTTTTAAGTTAATATTGTAAAACGTAGAAAAAAATGAAATATAAACAATTTGTCATTTTCTGATTTAGTGCTATTTGTAATCACAACAGATTTCTTTAAGATTATTTAATTGAAACGTTGGAAGAAAATGGAAAATTCATTACACAAAATATTATCAAAAAATTTCACAATTTGTTTCTAAAAATTAATTTTTATTAAAAATTAAAGTTGTTTTTAAATTCAATTATACAAATAAGAAATTATTCATTCACGTTTAGCAAACATAAAACATTTCAATCAATGAAAAGTCTTTTATTACACTTTTTCCTCTTTTCCTCTTCCTCCTTTTCACTTCATTTTCATTTCATTTCATTATCGATCATTCAATATTTTCACTTCACATAACATTTCTCTTATATTCTTGCACTACACTATTCCTTCTCCTGGTCTGTTATTTCTTTTTGTGGTTTTAATTTTTAATTTTTAAAATCATTAATAAGAAAAATTTTTATAATATATAATCCTAGAAAAAGTAAATGCTATTGTGCTATATGACTTATATACCTTGCAAAAGTACTACTTAACTCTAAAACATAATAAATAAAGCAATTATTATAATAATATATTTTGTTGTACGATTTGCTGTTAAAAACAGATTCAAACTTTATTTTTTCTTCATAAAATGAAATTTAGTAAACGGCATTTAAATTGTTAATTTTTTATTTTGTGATTAATTTTTTAGAATTTAATTTTAGTTTTCTTTTTGAAGTTTAATTTAATAAATTTATTTGTTCAGCAATATATTGAAAATTCATTCATTTATTCATTTCATATTGTACATTGTATTAAAAACAGACAATCCGAAACTTTGTGTAATATCATTTACACATGACTTATTCATTATTTATATTAATCAGTATTAGTAATTATTTGAAATTTACAATGCTAATATGTGATAATTATATTTTATTCATAAACTATTCCATTAATATCAGTTTAATTATTATACGGTATAAGTTTTTCCTTTTTTTCCTCTCTCTCCCTCTTTCTTTCTTCTTTTGTTTTAGGAGAAAATGAACGAGTACATTTAACGGAATTTGGCTGCTATTTGTTACAGTGATGATGATGATGACTACCATTATTATTATTATTATTATTATCGTTATTATTATTATTATTATTATTATTTATTATTATTATTTATTATTATTATTTATTATTATTATTATTTATTATTATTTATTATTATTATTTATTATTATTATTTATTATTATTATTATTATTATTATTATTATTATTATTATTATTATTATTATTATTATTATTATTATTATTATCGTCATCATCTCATCATTCATTTGTTATTCTTTTCTTTAAACAGCATTGAAATCAAATTTGTCTATGCATTGTTAAATAGCATTTGTGGAACCACATCACATCATCAAAAAAGTTTTTTTCTTTCCTTTTTGTTCTTTCAGTCAGTCATTCAACAAAAGTTTTATCATTTATTAGCATAGCTAATCTTATGTACATCAATAACTATAATTGTCATACTGTAATGTGTGTATGTGTGTTCGTATGTGAGAGAAAGCGAAAATTTTATGTTTTAATTTTCAAATTTTTTTTCAGAAATTTTATATTTAGTTTTTATTTGTCTTGTAATCGAGCATCTTCCGAAAATTAAACCTTTTTTTCAATTTTTTTTCTCATTTTATAAGTGTCGTAACATGTCATCAACTTGGTCACCAAATTAATACAAATAAATTTATCTCAAAAACTATACTTTTTTCCATCATCATTTCTTGATTAAAAAGTTTGTCTTTTTTCTTTTTCTCTGTTCTTTTTAATTTTAGTTTATTTGAAATAATTTATTTGCGTTTTTATATTTGTCATGCTGGATAAATAAATTCAATTTGCTAATAAATATTTCATTTTTTCAGCAGAATTCACTTATACTTAAAAATTTGAGTTAGAAGTCAAAAGGAAAAATTTCTATTAAAAATTAAGGCAAAAGAAAATTCTACTAAAACGTTTAACTAAGCAAAGTAGTTAATACAAATATAAATATTATCTTCCTTTCTTTCCCTTTTTCTTTTTTTTCGTGACCAGAAAATAAGATACGATTTTAAAATCATTGTATCATTCCAGTTTGAACAACTATCGTGTTTATTTTGAAAATTAATCTCATCATTTTAATTTCGTCTTTCATCATGTAAAACCTTTGCTCTATTTAATTAAGATAAATGAAGTTAAATGATATTTCAAAAATCCACGAAAACATTGTTTATATCTTTTTGTTAACAACTGAAGTAATACTTTCTCAGTTTTTTTTTTCTCGCAAATATTTTTGCTTCATTTTAAAAAGCTAAACTCAACAGCTGTTTATGTTTTTTTTTTCCTTTTTTCTTAAAAAAATAAATAATAAAAAATAAGTTGTTAAAATGAAGAATTCGATAATGAAATTTTTATCCATATGTATCAAATTTCAAACCATTTCTTTACTCATACTCATTTCTTCATTCTTTATTCTTTATTTTTTACACATTCATTCTTCGTATTCATACTCATTTACTTTACTCAAATTCTACTTTACAATTTAAAATCTAATTTGCACATAGTATATGCATCATAGTTATATAATTTTTTAAAACATTTAATACTTCTAATGAATTTAACATTTCTAATAAAGTTGATAATATTTAAATATCTAATATATATTTTATTAACATTAGCAAATATAATGAGAAAATATTTGAAATAATTAATGGTTAAAAGAGTGAAATTATATGGTAAATAATTTTTGATATTCTTTCTCTTTTCCATCTCATTTATTTTTCTTCAGCAATTATTTATACTCATATAAACGATGTTTAAAACAAAAACAAAGGAAAAAAATTTATGATTGTTTATTATAAAATAATTCACTTCTTTTTTTTTCCTTTTATTTTTCTCTTTTTTTTTCTCTCTCTCTTTCTCCTTCTGATATTTTTCTTAATTTAATACAATTATCTTTTATATTATTATCTTTTTTCACTAAAAATTCAAAAAATATTTCTCATGATATTCAATTATTATTTATTTATTTGTTTTTTCTTTTTTTCTTTTTTATTATCAAATAAAATTAATTATTTCGCATGGTTTATTCCTGCTGTTTTTATTAGTGCTATGAAATATCTGATAAAAGTTTCAAACAAAATTAAAAAGAAATGAAAAGAAAGAAGAGAAAGAGAAGAAAGAACGGTAGAAAAAAAAAGAATAGAAGAAAAGTAAATATACTTTAGTGATAAATGAATGATACATTAAAACGATGTAAAAATAGAGAGAGAAAAAGAAGAAAAAAAATGAATTTTACATGAAAGCATCGATATGTGTATTCAATTCGTTTCATCCTAATTAACACACTAATTCATTTATTTTCTCTTTTTTTAATTTGTTAAACTTTTGACATATTTTTTCCGTTTTTTTTTTTTGTTACTTTTCATCCTTTTTCTTTTTGTTCCTTATTTTAAATAATTGTTTTCTTTGCAAACTTATGTGCATTTCATTGATTTTTATGATTGGTTTTTATTTTTTAGTTTTTTGATTCTCTTTTTTCTTTGAATTTAACAATAATTTAAAAATATTTTTAAAAGTTATTTTTATTATAAGAAAGAATATAATTATAAACAAGAAAAAATCAATGTAATGTTAGGAAAAGGATGATAACATTTTGTCATTTTATTCTGATAATCGTTGTGATTATTTGGTAGAATAAAACGGTAAATTTTAAGAAAGAATGAGCAGGGAGAGAGAGAAAGACAGAGAGGAAGAAAGAGAAAAAGAAAAGGAGAAAGCGTGGAATAATGAAAAGTAATCATAACAAATAAGGCTTAATTTAAGTAATTTTAAAATATAAGAAAGAAAGCATATATAACATATATGGAAATGTCTGAAAGAGAAAAATAAAACTGTACAAAATAATTTGATAATTTTAGGAGATAATATGAAGAGAAGAAAAAAAAAGAATTTATTGAAAAGACTGCATGGAAATATGATGTTGAGAGAGAATAAAAAAATGCAATAAACAATTCATTGTATCAGATGGTTAAGATTGATGATAAATGAAGAGAGTGTTAGAATATAAGTAGAATAAGAAAGGTTAGAGAAAAACTGAGAAGATAATACTGGAATAGAAGATAACAAAACATGTTTCCTTTTATTTTCTATTCATCCTTCTTTCTTCCTTTCTTTCTTTCTTCCCTCTCTCTCTTCCTACTTCTTCCACTTTCACCCCATTCCTTTTCTCTCTCTCTCTTTTTCGTTCATTCTGTCTTTCTCTTATCTATTAAAATTAGCAATGGAGTGAGAATGAATGTGAACATTTCATTCATTTTGCACTTTTTTTGCTTTTTCTGTAAATATTAGATGTTTTGTTTGTCTATTTATTTGTTTTATATAAATTCTACACACGTACGTACGTGTACGCTTACGTGTGTACGTGTATTCAATGTATGCCTGTAAGATATGACTTAACAATAGGTTCATGTTCAATTCGAAAAGTAACTTCTTGAGATTTAATACCTATATGGTTCGAAGATGTACTATCAGTAATCGATTTCTTTTTTCCATTTTATATATTCGTAGTCAGAGAATTAATTTTGATTATTCCTTCATTTATAATTAAAAATCAATTCAATTTATTCTTTATTCCGTAAATGAATTAAATTTTCTATTCTAATAAGCTAGAATTGAAGTTTTTTTTTTTCTTCCTTCTCTTTTTCTATTCATTTATAAGATTTCACTTTATAATATTGATTTTTCTTTTAGAATGAAATATAAAATATGAATGTTTGTGATGTGTTTTAGCTAGTAATAACAAAATTGACGCTTTTTCTTTTTTTTTTTTTCGAACTTATATTTATATATGTATTAATCGTATGCTATATTTATTATGTGAGGTTAATTATTTTATTTCATTTGGATTTTTTTTATATTTTCATATGATATTGATTATTGTTACTAGTTACTAATTAATGAGTCATCTTTTTAAAATAAAATTTTTAATGATTGATAAGATGTTTTTTGTTTAAACTTGTTAGTGATTACATCTTACTTGTCTTTCTTATCATTGCAATTTTTTCTTTTTTTTTTGAGGACATTTTTTTACTCATAAAGAATAGCAATCGAAAGCTAATTTAGGAATTTTGTTAGAGGTTATCGTTGATACCTATTATTAAATAATCAAAAAAATGTTGGTTAATTAAGGTTACTTTGAAAAACGGAGAGAGGGAGAGAGAAAGAAAGAAAAAGAGAGAAAGTGAAGATAAACATTGGAAGACGATGAAACAGGCAATGCTGAAAAATCCGTAAGTTTTTATAAATTCTTATATGACTAACCGAATTTTTATTTTTTATGATAAATTTAGTACCTTTTTCATAACAAAATTATGAAATGATACATTAAAATTAAATAGTCACAAAAAAAAGGAGGGAGATAAAAAGAAGTTTTTACGGGAAATCAAAGAGGAAGAAAAATTTTTTTTTAAAATATTTTGGTATCATTTGTTTTCCTGGTACGATAGACCTAAGCTGATCTTTATATAATCGATTTGTTTTTGCAGCTCTTTCAACAATAATATATTGTTTTGTTAATAAAGGGAAAAGGATGGAGAAGGAGAGAGAGGGGAAGACAGAGAGAGAAAGATAGGTAAGGACAACAGGAAAGTATAAAATCTTTTCTCATTTCATTCCAGATCAATTAAGAGATTGCAAAATTTTGAATAGGGAAGAGAAAGAATGTAATTTTTGTTTTTTTTTTTTTTGAATCAAAAGAAAAGAAAGACGAAGGAAGGAAGGAAAAAGAAAGAAGGAATAAAATGAAATGGATAAGAATGACTAATCCACCATAATTATATTTCCTTCCTCATTTCTAAATTATGGCATACGTATACATGCGTACATTGACATATTGCATACACTATTATATATTTTTCTTTTTGTCTCTCTTTTCTTCTTCCTTTGTCAAATTTTCATAATTATGTCATATAATTAAAAATTTGCTATAAGTTTAATATCCATATGATCATTGATCATCAAATATTACATCATTCGTAATTTTCGATTAAAAAAAATGCTAACTATATTAATCATTAATTAGCATTTATTCATTATTAACTTAATTCATCTGAAATATTGATTGTTTTGCTTAATTATGCATATTTATCCGTTATTATGCGACCAATTTATATCAATATTTTATATTTGTTCTTTGACCTTTACAATTCGTGAAATAATATGATAAGAATAAATCAGCAAAATTGTTTTTTTTTATATTGCAGTCATTTGAAGTGATATTTTTTGTGTGTTGTCGGAAATTCGAATTATCGATAAGGATTGATTAATTATGTCACATCGTCGTACATCAATGGGTCAGTTGAAGCACCGGATTTTTCGGAGGTTGTTTCAAAATTTTTTACAAAATATCAAAAATTTATAAGTGATAACTAGAGGTTGTGTAGTGATTTATAGGTAAAAGAATTTTCATAATATATGATCTTTTTTCTTATTCTATGATAAGGTTGAAACTGATATGGTAATTATCAGTGAAGTAATCCTAAACGAAAACATTTTGTTGTTTTCCTTAAGAAAGTAGTATATATGGCAAGTCATTTGATCTTTCTATTTTTTTTTTTTTGGTCTAATTATTGCTAAATCGCATTTAATGATTAATAAGTGTAAATGTTTTCGTTCTGGATTTTTTTAAAAAATTAGTAAAACTAAATGAATTTTCTCAGGTAAGTTAATTTTTTTTTTACTGATATTGACCACTTTTAAAAATGAAATTAGAAGCTTTAGTTATTTGTAATGTACTAAATAAAAAATATATTAATGTTATACGACAGTACCACTTAAGAGTAATGCATTAGTTTAGGAAAAAGTTTTGTCTAAAAAAAAGAAGAGGAAAGAAAAAAAAGATGAAAAAATTAGATTTTAGAGAGACTGAAATGAAAAAAGATTTTTTTTTTTTTGTATGATTTATATTTCAGGAAGAGCGCAAGTTTCACAAAAATTGAACTTGATGCCGAGAAGAATAATGAAGAGGTGGATGATAATGATGCAAAAAATGCAGCATCAGGTTCGAGAACATGGACTAACTCAATGGGACGTACCTTGCGACGAAGATTGAGTGCTTTTCGAAAGGATACTAGTGATAATGAAAGGTATTGTTGTTAATTATGGAATACTATATTTGTTTCAAATAAAGAAAGTAATGTTTCTGTGTATGATTGGTTGGTTGGTTGGTTGGCTGATGGTTGACATGTAAACATTTTTTGAAGATTTTATTGCTTCAACTTGATCCCGTTATGTTGTTCTATTCAAATAGATGAAATGCTGCTGACAGGATTATTACTATTTCAAGAATCGATTGCCATTTGTCTCAGCTTACATTTCTCATCTTTTTGTTTTCAAATTATTTGCTGAATTTCTTGGGATTGGTGCATATCTCTTTAGGACTTGTTGGATTTATCACTTTGCTTCCTCATCTGAATCACGTAAATCGTTTGCTTCAGTATAATAGATTGTAATGATGATGCTTTTAAGGATAACTATTTCTTATATTTTGTGTGCAATCATTTTCATTCTAAATTTTAAATCTTCTTTTCTGAATTTTGCTTATTTTATAAATTTTGAATATTCCAGTCAACTTAAGTTGCAGTTTCGGTCAAAAAAAAAGTCCTGTTTTAACCATGACTGTTTTGTTTCATAAATTGTTTTGTAAAATTAATGCTTTATTGTTTCGTAATATACATTTTATGCTTCAATTCACTTATTGTCAAATTATTTAATGCTGAAAACAAAACAAAATGAATTTCAATTATATTAATTTGTATGCTAATTTGTTTTCATTTATTGCAAATGTAATATTATAGAATTATAATTATTAGCAGTATATTTTGTGCCCAAATATTTAACTGTAAAATTAATTTTCAGTTCTGTTGTTTCGAAATCAGTACAGGAGAAGGTGAATGTTATTCAGCTTCGAAATTCTTCATCACATCGAAATGTCCCTTCAAATACCGTGAGGTAATTTAGTAGTTGTTTGCATTTTCTCTTTTTTTTCTTTTTTTTGTTGACATCAATCCCATTTTAATTATCAATTTTTGGAATGTTTTATTGTTCAGAGATCATCTAGAAAATTTAATAAGTTTAGTATCGATAGAAAACTAGTTTTTCATTTGCAAAAATAACAATCATTTATGAAGTTACTGGCACTTTTTTTTTCTAGTAATGCATAAAAATTTATCCTGCTTCTTGTATTTTAAATATTTTGTTAATCTTTTAAACCTCTTCTTCTGTCCTTTCAACAACTACGTAATTTAATATTTTTATTCCATCATTGCATTATATAATGTTGTATAAGCTTCAGGAATTTAACTTCGTTTATTTTTATTAATTGTTTGAACAAATGAGGTGAAAAGAAATAATTCAAGCAGAAATATGATTAAGATTAACTTTGTATTTCTTCGTCTTTTTTTTTATTAGAAAAATCTTATTATTTGCTATTTTCATATTAGCAAAAATTCAACATTTGAATTTTCCGAAGAAATTTTAAATAATAAATTTTCTTTTTTTGCAAGGATATTAAATGAAATGAGATAGAAAATGAAATTTCTGCATTTTCTCATAGGTTTAGCTGTAAATGATATTTACGAAGAGTAGATAAATTATTTACGAAATATATATATATGTATCAGTATTTACATAGTGAGAGAAAAAGATTAAAATAGTAGTAAAAGGAAGAGAAATTTCAAAAATTATATTCTTATTATCCAATCACATTACTGATAACCTACGAACAGGTTATTAGTAATGTAATCGAGAAATAAGACTATCATCTGTGGATTTTGTAAGATTTTCTAGAATATACGAGAAACTTTTTAGAATCCGTATGTAACAAAGTAAGAAATCGAAATAGAAAAGAGCTAAAAAGTATATCACTAGTGATCCTACCAATTTTTTCTTTTTTTTTTATTTTATTGGCTAGGTAAAGTAGATTTGCTAAACTAAGGAAAAAAGTGAAGTGATGATGAGAAGAAGAGATAAAAAGTGATGAAAAAAAAAAAAACAAAATTATTGCAAATAGTAGTTTTTGGGAATTTTTGTCAATTTTTGTGTACGTTTATTTCGTTTAGTTATGGCTGAGTATCGTTGCTGATTTATTACGGATTAGCATAGCATTATCCCATTCAAATGATAGCATTATGAAAAAAAAAAGTGAAATGAGGAAATAAATTTTAAAATGGAGCAAAATGATTAGTTAGATTTGAAAAGAAGTAAAAGTTGTATGGTACAATAAATGCAGTTCTAAAAATTATTCTTTTATATATGAAAACTTAGAAAAAATAGAGTTTTCCTAATATTTACTTTACTTTTTCTTTTCCTTTCTTTTTTTAATATTTTGATAATGGATATTCTAGCACATTGAAAGATAAAAATAGGATTGATAGTGTTGAATTTGAAGGATAAATTAAGCTATAGTATGTTGACTCTATCAGATTAAATCAATATGATTTTACAACGAAGCTATTATTATTTATTATTATCATTATTATTGTTTACTTACTATTATTATTATTAGTTGTTGATTATTATTAATTATTATAATAAATATATGTGAAACGAAAGCTTTAGCAAGCATATTTGTTGAATAAAAAAAACTGGAATGTCTTTTCCAGAATATTTTATTTTAATTGTTTTGCGTTAACATCAGATTCGAATTATGTATCTTATCTGATGTTTACCTCACTTTTAGTTATTGATACAGTGTGATCGTTTACTCTTTGTATTTACTGGATATCATACTTCAAATATTTTGTGGACATTTTTTTCCACTGTATACTCTTTGCTTACTACAACAATTAATGGAAATAATTTGAACAGTTGTTAACAATAATCTCTTTTATTTGTAATTTTTAACGTAATTTATCCGATGTAATCATTGTTGAATCTTAAATATTGAGTTAGTTTTATCCATTACAAATATGTGTATTTGTTACTGTTTTGATTGTTATCACAGATTGTTATCACACAGCTATTTGTGAATAACAATGTGAGAGTGAATAGAATAATATTTGCAATTTCAGTTATTATTTTCTTATAGTAATTGTGTATGAATATTTGTCATTTAACAAGCATAAAGTAGGAGCCAGAAATTTTTTAAGTCATCAGTCATATGATTTTCTAAATTTCTGGAAGTGTTTGATAAATTTGTAAGTTGTCTGGAATATACTCTTAATTATATTTCGACTTGCTGGAATTCCATATAAAAAGAAGTTTTCCATATAAATACATTGTACTAAGTCTTGAGTAAATTTCATTTTTTTTTGCTACATTTTCACTTCTCAATTTTTGCATTCAATTAGTATTATTTGAATCAAATTTGCTCAGATCCTAGCTTTATGGCTGTTATTATGCTTGAAACTTTTGTTAATTTTAATTTATTTAAATTATTATTTATTTTACTATCTAGTTGAAGTATTTCAATAGATATAAGTGAAATATTATGCATTGTATTTCTAAAAGAAGACAAATGTTCAAGAATTAGCTCAAAACTAAATATCCTATGTAATTATTTAATAAAATTAAAACAAATAATAAGGTTTCAGGTTACTAATGAATTCTTCAAGTTAGTTACTTTGTTTGTTTGTATTAGATAAAATTTTAGAGTGTTTTTTTTTTCTCTTCAGCTGTTTCAATTTATGATCGCTCACTGATTTGCTGTTTCCAAAACAATGCGTATCGATCTATTGCTATAGAGCTTGTCTATGAATTTTCTCTTCCTACTGTCTAAACATTTTCATTTTGAAAACAACTCTCTTTGTTTTTGATTTTTTTCTATGCTTTATATTATTACTATTATAAATTGGGAAGTTAGATTATAAATTAGAGTATGTATTATATATTTACCAGGAATATTCAGCGATATAACAATAATTACATATTTATTCATCGTATAAATCATTTTTATACTACAAATAGTTTAACTTCACTAGGATCAAATCTTTTATGTTTATAATTGTTATAGCATTGATAACAGAATGATAATTTTAGTGATTTAAATAGGAATATGGTAATTTGGATAAAGAGAAAGGAAAAAATATAAATACGTAATAGAAAAATAATCATTCTGTTGTTTATTTATGATTTCTAGAAGGTAGCAAATAGAAATAGAAAGAAACGTTTTATTATTATTTCCATTTATTTGTTTCTTTTTTTTTGTTTTGTTTTTTTGTATTCATAATAGGAAGTCAGTTTTTCAATATCTGCTTCACTTATACTATAGCATTATTTATTGCTGAGATTAAGAAAATTTTTGAACTTATGTACACAAAGTAATCGAAAATTTGAATTTTAATTTTTGACAACTGCCAAAAAAGACAATTTTAGTAATTTTCGGATGTAAGGCCTTTTAAATCATATTTTAAATTGTTTTTTTTCTTCAGATTTAGTTCAACTTATCGGGAAACTGACGCCTCATCAACGGTCGGCAATTCGCAACACAGTTCAAATATGCAGAATAGTTCAGATTCGAAATTAAATTATGTTCATTTGATGCAATTTAATGCTTGCTATGAAGCAATGCCAACAAGTTCTAAAATGGTTGTTTTCGACACTAAGTTGCAACTCAAAAAAGCGTTTAATGGTCTTATATATCAGAGTAAGTTTTAAATTGGATAATGATTTGTGAGAATTTTGGAAATGGACTGTTTTATTTTTATAGTTTATCTGTTTGTTTAGATTTATTAAATTTAATCATTACTATAACGGAACATTGTTATATGATTAAATTTTATACATGTTACTTTTATAAATTATTTACACCGGCTCCCATTACATCTAAATTATGATCTGACTCCTTATCTGAATAATTAGTTTCATGCGAATTGAAACCTACCTAAATTATTGTTTAATTTTTTTATTTATGAAGTTTCGTTTGTTCGTCAAAGTTTAAATTTTCTTTTCCTGAAATGTTGGATGCCAAAAATAATTTCTAAAAAAATTTCACCTCACTTCTCTTTAATTTAGATTGAAAATGAATTTACCTTCTACTCTGAGTAAATAATTGTTAAAATAATATTTATGAATAATTGATTCACAGATACACGACATGTATTGCTATCGGATTCAGCTAAAAATAATGCAATTGTTGGTATATTATCTGTGACAGATTTTATCCGAGTCCTTTTGTTGCTACACAAGTAAACTTTTTCAGTATTTGAGATTTTAAATCTCACACTAATCTTCAAAATATTGCGGCAAACTTAACTAGCGACAGTAACGATGACTCTTTAGCTCTATCTCACTATTTCAGGATAAATCATATTTAATCCAAAAAAAAGTGCGTGGTTAGTGTGGTTATTATTTAAAGCTAAAACTATTAGGTTAAGTTTGCTATATTTTGAGATTTCATCTCTGAGCATATAGCTGAATAGGGTCAATTACAAAAATATGAAATTCTATCATGATATACTTTTCCGGGTACTTTTTTTTTGTTTGTTATTCTTTATTATTTTTTCTTTTCAGGATGAAAAAAGAAAGGAAAGATGAGCAAAAAGGAGCTGTGTGCGAGGGAGAGAAAAATTCTGCAATAATTAAGGAAGATATAGATAAAAATACGAATTTAGAAATGAATGATAAGCTAAAAGAATCAGAAATATCAAATGTGGAGAAGCAAGAAATCAATACATTGAATGATAAATGTCAGAATGAAAAGAAAATAATAGAAGAAGTAGCGGATGCTATAATAAATACACCAAATCAAGACATCGGAACCCTTACCATATCCGAATATCGAGGTTTTTATTTCATTTTTAATTCTTTCTAAATTGATCTTTCCGGATGAAAGCATAATTTGCATTGCTGAGAAAAAACCATTTCTAAAATGTAAACAAGTAATATTAATTCATTGGTTTTGTGTATTTGCCGGAAATTTTTCGTTTTTCTTTTTTATTTTTTTATATAGATTTGGTATGCCGTGAAGGGAAATTAATGGATCTTGTATCAATAACTGCAGAAGAAAGGTATACGTATTTATCAAAACAAACCCTCTTATTATTACCAAATAAAGTGGGTTTGTTTTTGTGAGAAGCTTTTAAATTTGAAAATTGGTTTTCGGGGCAATTTAAAATTTTACGAAAAATATCTCTCATAAAATTTCGAACAAATAGTTTCTCAATTTATCCCATCTTCAGGATTCAAATGTGAGATATTTATTTTCTAGAATTATTTATGGGTAAGATTCCTTATCGAATCAATTTTCAAAACAGTTCTATAATTCCCTACAATTCTTTATATTTTATTATTTCTAGGATACGTTATACTTAAGTCATTGCTTCATTGTCTGTTAATTTCAGTTTATTGAAAGCGGCTTTTTTACTCAGTAAACAACATATACATCGTTTGCCAGTGTTAGATCCAAGTGATGGAAGTCCATTGTTCATTTTGACCCATAAACGAATTCTAAAATTTCTATGGCTTTTCGTAAGTTATTTGTTTATTGTATTGTATTATTATTTATCGACCGTCTTTATTTTCCTTCAAATTTTTATGTAGATGTCTTATCAAGATTGGATGCCAACTTGATGTTATTTAATGTAGAAAGAGACTAAATTTGAGGCAATTTTTACTGCTAAGTTGGTAAATCTAAGTGAACTTTGTTTGGAGAATTAAATAATCTTTAATTCGGCTAGAAGAGCTACTAAGAAATGTGTTGAGCATAAGAGACAAATACCTTCCATAATATCGGTCCTAGCAAAAAGTGTTAGTATTGTATTATTTGGTTATAGTCAGTGTTCATTTTGTTTCCAATTATTGTTATTTATCCTTTACTGGTCATATTTTCTTTATTTTTTCTAGGGTCAATCACTTTACATTCCTGGTTATCATAATAAAACCTGTAAAGAGCTTGGTGTTGGCACATATGATGGCATACGTGTAGTAAGTATTTGAAATAGTTTCTAAACTCTATGAAGTAAATATATTTTTCGGAAAAAAAAAAGAAAACATCCATTTGAACAAGAAATGGAATAGATTTAACTTAAAAAAAAGTTAGTTGTTTGTTTTTATTTGACAAATTAACATGAAGTTTTTTTTTTTGTCTTGTTTTTAATGGTTTTTTTTCTCAAAAATTCTTCATCAAAATAAAAAGATTTGATGATGGAAAAAATCTACTGATTTAGAAAATAGTTTCTAAGCTAAATTTATGAAACTTTGTACTAAATAACTGTCGTAGCGGACGCTATCATAGATAGGCTGAAGAATGAACCATATTGTTGTAGAGTGAACCAGAATGAGCCATATGTTGATGATCCATATTATTCAATTGATCGTGAGTATCATTCCAAGAAATCAGCAGAATTAGAAATTACCACAGTTTTACTAGTGGGTGTAGGAACTTTATATCGAAGTGAAGTAATTATATTGGATAAATAAATGCTTGAGAGATATTAGGTTCATAACCTATAATTTACCTTACATTTCAGGTCTATCCGGATACATCTTTAATTTTATGTCTTGATATATTACTAAATAAAGGTGTCAGCGGTGTCCCAGTTGTGGAGCATAATACATTCCGGGTTGTGGATATGTATTCACGATTCGATGCGATTGGTGTAGCGTTAGAGGATAAAATTGATGAGCTTGATGTAACGGTTGAAGAAGCACTAGCTTTCCGGAATACTTTCAGGGTTCAGTTTATTCCTTTATATATATATATATATAATATTATATAGGAATACAAAAAACATCTCTATTAATAATAACAATAATTCGGTTGATTTCTTTAAAAATTGAATGAAATTTAAAGTCGTTCAATGTTGAAAAGGATCATCCAAAAACAGCTTTTTCAAAATGTTTGCCAATTCTGACATTTTTGTAAATTATTTACTTATTTTTTACTTTTTTATAGCTTGAAAAAGATCGTGTCGTTTCAATATCAGTAAACGATTCATTGTGGACAGCGATTACAGTACTTGTTGAAAGGAATGTTCATCGACTTTGTGTTTTAAAAGATAATGGCGCAATTGAGGTAATTTCTAGATTTTATGTTTTGAGCATTTTATATCACGTCTGAAGCTAATAAAATTATAGAATATATAAAGTTCATGCTATTATTAATTTGGTGATTCGAATAGATTTGAAGAGTAGTAATTCTTCAAATGTAACAATACAAATTTTTTCAGATTTCAGATTTTAATTGATCTTGCATGTCATAGGCAATGACATTGTCGTTCCTCTCAAGTAATCATATATTTATTTTATTATGTGAAGAAATATAATATCCTTTTATAAGTTCTCACTTTCTCAAATTATTTAATTTAAAAGTTTATCTTCTTTACAGGGTTTGATTTCTTTATCTGATATAATGAATTTTTTGGTTGTTAATGTAGCTGATATGTCAGCCGAAAATCTCCATTATCATTCGCGTTTTAGTCAGCATTCACGGCACAGCTCGTATGTTTTTATATTTAATTTTTTGAAAGCTTAAAATTATGGCTTTATTGAATGATATTTATGAAAAAGTAAATATTCTGCTAACTTGACATTTATGCTAATTATTTGATCTTATTATATATTAGGATTAAAGATGAAACAGCATGCATATGTTCTTGTTAAAGGAGTGTTACAAGTTAGAGTGTTGTTGGGATTTTAAGGAAANTTAACGCAGAATTGGAACTCCTCGCTAGCAATCAAGAGATGGTTAATTCAGCATCGTATCAACCAAAGGACGAGCCTCTTTGGCAAGAAATCTATGGACAAGGAGAAGAAATAGCAACACAACTAGAAAACGAATTTGACGAAGTTGCTAAATCAATACAAGAAGAAATTGAAAGTGTAAAAGCACACTGGAGATTAATAGTTATTTGTGTAAATATCATTATGATAGCAACTGTACTTATTGTTCTTAAATGGAATTTCAACTTTTATTCTGTTCTCATAAACAAAAAGATAATTTTACTATTAATGTGGGACTTCTTCATACCTCTGTCCAACACAATGAAGTATAAGTTCCATCTATTAAACTTAATACTTTAGTTATGTACCAGAAAATCCCTCATTCAAGGTTTCTCATTAATCCATCTCTTTCCCCTTTTGAGAGTGTCGCGAATTCAATATCGCGATACTCCAATAATAATATAGATCTATTAGTCATATTCTAAAAATTGTTATCAAATATTAACAATTTGTTCTCACATTCACAACTAATCTTCTCATTTTATCTTGCTTTTATCTCCTATCATGTATGCAAATGAATATCCGGTGTAATATCTGTTGTAATTCATTGTAATTCTATTGTAAACCACTCCCAACTCTTAACATATATAAACCTAAGACTAAAAAATCTTGATCGAGGAGGAGTCACTATCGTCGTTATTTTTCTTCTCAAGTATTACGTATTTCTGCTTTGTATATAAAACCAACCAATTTTCACGACAGTTTTATCATTTATTAGCATAGCTAATCCTGTATACATCAACAACTATAATTTGTCACACTGTAATACATGTATGTATGTGAAAGAAAGCCAAAGTTTTAATTTTCAAATTTTTTTCAAAAACTTTGCATTTAGTTTTTGTTTTGTAATCGAGCATCTTCAAAAAATTAAACCTTTTTTTTCACTTTTTTTCTCATTTTATAAATCTCCTAACATGTCACCAAGTTAATACAAATAAATTTATCTCAAAAACAATACTTTTTTTCTATCTTCACTTCTTGATTAGAAAGTTCGTTTTTTTTCTTTTTCTCTTTTTTTAAATTCTAGTTTGTTTGAAATAATTCATTAGCGTTGTTCATATTTGTCATGCTGGATAAAAAGATTTAATTTGCTAACAAATACTTCATTTTTGTAGCAGAATTCACTTATATTTAAAAATTTGAGTCAGAAGTCAAAAGAAAAATTCTCTATTAAAAATTAAAAATTAAGGCAGAAAAAATTCTATTACAACGTTTAACTAAGCAAACTATATTAATATCAATATAAATATTATTTCTTTCCTTTTTTCTTTTTTTTTCGTGACCAGAAAATAAGCTACGATTTTGAAATCATTGTTTCATTCCAGTTTGAACAACTATCGTGTTTCTTTTGAAAATTAATCTCATTATTTTAATTCCGTCTTTCATTATTTAAAACCTTTGCTCTATTTAATTAAGATAAATGAAGTTAAACTATTTTAAAAATCTACGAAAACATTATTTATATCTTTTTGTTAATAATTGAAGTAAAACTTTCTTAGTTTTTTTTGTCGCAAATATTTTTGCTTCATTTTAAAAAGCTAAACTCAACAACTGTTTATGTCTCTTTCTTTTTTCTTAAAAAAATAAATAATAAAAAAATAAGTTGTTAAAATGAAGAATTCAATAATGAAATTTTTATCCATATGTATTAAATTTCAAACTATTTCTTTATTCATACTCATTTCTTCATTCTTTATTCTTTATACATTCATTCTTCATATTCATACTCATTCACTTTACTCAAATTTTACTTTACAATTTAAAATTTAATTTGCACATAGCATATGCAATATAGTTATATAATTTTTTTTAAAGATATTTTTTTTAAAGATATACTTCTAATAAAGTTGATAGAACTTAAATATCTAACATATATATTTTAACATATACAGTTAATTAACATTAACAAATATAATAAGAGAAAAATATTTGAAACAGTAAATAGTTAAAACAGTGAAATTATATGGTAAATAATTTTCTCTTCTTTCCATCTCATTTATTTTCCTTCAACAATTATTTATAATCGTATAAATGGTGTTTAAAACAAAAACAAAAAAAAAATTTATGATTGTTTATTATAAAATGATTCGCTTCTTTTTTTTCTTTTTCTCTTTTTTTCTCTCTATCTCTCTCCTTTTCATATTTTTTTAAATTTAACACAATTATCTTTTATATTACTATCTTTTTTATTAAAAATTCGAAAAATATCTTTCATAAATATTCAATTATTATTTATTTGTCCTTTCTTTCTTTTTCAAATAAAATCAATTATTTCGCATGATTTATTTCTGTTCTGTCTTTATTAATGCTATGAAATATTTGATAAAATTTTCAAATAAAATTAAAAAGAAATGAAAGGAAAGAAGAGAAAGAAAGAAAGGTAGGAAAAAAGAATTGGAAGAAAAGTAAATATATTTTAGCGATAAATGAATAATACATTAAAACGATGTGAAAATAGAGAGAGAAAGAGGAGAAAAAAAGGAATTTTACATGAAAGCATCGATGTGTGTATTCAATTCNTCACCAAGTTAATACAAATAAATTTATCTCAAAAACAATACTTTTTTTCTATCTTCACTTCTTGATTAGAAAGTTCGTTTTTTTTCTTTTTCTCTTTTTTTAAATTCTAGTTTGTTTGAAATAATTCATTAGCGTTGTTCATATTTGTCATGCTGGATAAAAAGATTTAATTTGCTAACAAATACTTCATTTTTGTAGCAGAATTCACTTATATTTAAAAATTTGAGTCAGAAGTCAAAAGAAAAATTCTCTATTAAAAATTAAAAATTAAGGCAGAAAAAATTCTATTACAACGTTTAACTAAGCAAACTATATTAATATCAATATAAATATTATTTCTTTCCTTTTTTCTTTTTTTTTCGTGACCAGAAAATAAGCTACGATTTTGAAATCATTGTTTCATTCCAGTTTGAACAACTATCGTGTTTCTTTTGAAAATTAATCTCATTATTTTAATTCCGTCTTTCATTATTTAAAACCTTTGCTCTATTTAATTAAGATAAATGAAGTTAAACTATTTTAAAAATCTACGAAAACATTATTTATATCTTTTTGTTAATAATTGAAGTAAAACTTTCTTAGTTTTTTTTGTCGCAAATATTTTTGCTTCATTTTAAAAAGCTAAACTCAACAACTGTTTATGTCTCTTTCTTTTTTCTTAAAAAAATAAATAATAAAAAAATAAGTTGTTAAAATGAAGAATTCAATAATGAAATTTTTATCCATATGTATTAAATTTCAAACTATTTCTTTATTCATACTCATTTCTTCATTCTTTATTCTTTATACATTCATTCTTCATATTCATACTCATTCACTTTACTCAAATTTTACTTTACAATTTAAAATTTAATTTGCACATAGCATATGCAATATAGTTATATAATTTTTTTTAAAGATATTTTTTTTAAAGATATACTTCTAATAAAGTTGATAGAACTTAAATATCTAACATATATATTTTAACATATACAGTTAATTAACATTAACAAATATAATAAGAGAAAAATATTTGAAACAGTAAATAGTTAAAACAGTGAAATTATATGGTAAATAATTTTCTCTTCTTTCCATCTCATTTATTTTCCTTCAACAATTATTTATAATCGTATAAATGGTGTTTAAAACAAAAACAAAAAAAAAATTTATGATTGTTTATTATAAAATGATTCGCTTCTTTTTTTTCTTTTTCTCTTTTTTTCTCTCTATCTCTCTCCTTTTCATATTTTTTTAAATTTAACACAATTATCTTTTATATTACTATCTTTTTTATTAAAAATTCGAAAAATATCTTTCATAAATATTCAATTATTATTTATTTGTCCTTTCTTTCTTTTTCAAATAAAATCAATTATTTCGCATGATTTATTTCTGTTCTGTCTTTATTAATGCTATGAAATATTTGATAAAATTTTCAAATAAAATTAAAAAGAAATGAAAGGAAAGAAGAGAAAGAAAGAAAGGTAGGAAAAAAGAATTGGAAGAAAAGTAAATATATTTTAGCGATAAATGAATAATACATTAAAACGATGTGAAAATAGAGAGAGAAAGAGGAGAAAAAAAGGAATTTTACATGAAAGCATCGATGTGTGTATTCAATTCGTTTCATCCTAATTAACACATTAATTCATTTAGTTTTTTTTTTGTTACGTTTCATCCTTTTACTTTTTGTTCTTTATTTTAAATAATTGTTTTCTTTGCAATCTTATTTATATTTCATTGATTTTTATAATTGGTTTTTATTTTTTAGTTTTTTGGTTTTCCTTTTTTTCTAATTTAATAATAATTTAAAAATATTTTTAAAGGTTATTTTTATCATAAGAAATAATATAATTGTAAGCAAAAAAATCAATATAATGTTAGGAAAAGAATGATGACAATTTGTCATTTTATTCTAATGAAATTATCGCTGTGATTATTTGGTAAAATAAAAAGAAATTTTAAGAAAGAATGAGTAGGGAGAGAGAGAGAAAGACAGAGAGAAAAAGAAAAGGAAAAAGCGTGGATTAATGAAAAGTAATCATAACAAATAAGACTTAATTTAAATAATTTTAAAATATAAGGAAGAAAAGTAAAAAGGAAAATTTTAACGGAAGAAAGCATATATAACATATATGGAAATGTCTGAAAAAGAAAAATAAAACTGTACAAAATAATTTGATAATTTTAGGAGATAATATGAAGAAAAGAAAAAAAGAACTTATTGAAAAGGGTGCATGGAAATATAATGTTGACAGAGAATAAAAAATACAATAAACAATATATTGTATCAAATGGTTAAGATTGATGATAAATGAAAAGAGTGTTAGAATATAAGATAGAATAAGAAAGGTTAGAGAAAAACTGAGAAGATAATACTGAAGATAACAAAACATGTTTCCTTTTATCTTCTATTCATCCTTCTTTCTTTCTTTCCTCCCTCTCTCTCTCTTTCTACTTCCTCCACTTTCACCCTCATTCCTTTTCTCTCTCTCTATCATTCCCTCTTTCTCTTTTCCTTATCTATTAAAATTAGCAATGGAGTGAGGATGGATGCGAACATTTCATTAATTCTGCACTTTTTTTTCTATAAATGTTAGACGTTTTGTTTGTTTGTTTGTTTATTTATTTGTCTTATATAAATTCTATAAACGTACGTACATGTACGTTTACGTGTATTTGATGTATGCATGTAAGATATAACTTAACAACAGGTTCATGTTCAATTCGAAAAGTAACTTCTTGAGATTTAATAATGATATGGTGCGAAGATGTACTGTAGGAAAAAATAAGGTTGTTATGATATTCCCTCCTCTTTCTTTAAGGGACGAATATCTGTTTATTTAATTGTTTCCTACTTTAATTTATTCTTACGTCTATTCTCGTCGTTCTCGTTGTACTCTCAGTAGAACTGGACGAACTGATTGTTTTCCGCACCTCAAACTTGGGTAATTAAACCTTTATTTAGCATAAAACAAATCAACATCATAATAGCGCATTATACATATCGCACGGATGCTACACAGTTATAAAACGCTAAACATTACCAGAGAGCTGAAACCGCAACCACACTATAAATGTACAACTGTAAAAAATGATTAACTGCAATTAAGAGCTGGTGTTGGAGTTAATTGAGACTGAAGATCAAAAAATGTGAAATTGGGAAGAAAGGAGATTTGTTTAAGCATAGATATCTTGTTACAATAGCCTATTACATGCATTTAATTGTCATGTATTTTATACAATATAATGTGTGTAAAGCGAGGTTAATTTATGAACAAAGAGATTCTTGGCTGCTTCTCCTCGCTTTCCAGCTACATCGTTTGTAACAAAGGGTTATCCGTTTATCAGTTAAAATCCTGTGCACGCGTCGTCCTGTAGCTGTCCTAAGACCACTGTCCCCCAATTCGTCGATCCGTTGTAACATCCATAAAGAGAAATTGCCCCTGCTATACCGCTTAAAATGGCTCTTTGTTGAGGTCAAATATCCACATCGTTAAATTGCATTTTTATTATCTGGTTGCTTGTCAGTTTGACTCCTGTGTTAGCGCCCTCCCTTGGTTCTTAGTTACTGTATTGATACTTTCGGCCTATTTGCCGACATGTACTATTAATAATCGATTTCTTTTTTCCATTTTATATATTCGTAATAAAAAGTTATAATTTTTCTCTAATCGTTATGAGAGAATTAATTTTGATCATTCCTTCATTTATAATTAAAAATCAATTCAACTTATTCTTTATTCCATGATAATTATAAATAAATTAAATTTTCTATTCTATTAAGCTAGAATTGATTTTCTTTTCTTCCTTTTCTTTTTCTATTCGTTTATAAGATTTCACTTTATAATATTGACTTTTAGAATGAAATATAAAGTATGAGTGTTTGCGATGTGTTTTAGCTAGTAATAAAAAAATTGACGCTTTTCCTTCTTTTTTCGAACTTATATTTATATATGTATTAATTGTATGTTATATTTATTATGTGAGATTAATTTATTTCATTTGAATGATTTGTTTATATTTTCATATGACATTGATTATTGTTACTAGTTACTAATTAATGAGTCATCTTTTTAAAATAAAATTTTTAATAACTGACAAGATGTTTTTTTGTTTAAACTTGTTAGTGATTACATCTTACTTGTCTTTCTTATCATTACAATCTTTTTTTTTTGAGGACACTTTTTACTCATAAAGAATAGCAGTCGAAGGCTAATTTAGGGATTTTTTTACAGGTTACCGTTGATATCTATTATTAAATAATCAAAAAAATGTTAGTTAAGGTTAGTTAGTGTTAGTTAAAAAAAAATGTTAGCTTTGGAAAGAGCAGAGAGGGAGAGAGAAAGGAAGAAAAAGACAGAAAATGGAAGGTAAACATTGGAAGACGAAGAAACAGGCAGTGCTGAACAATCCGTAAGTTTTTATAAATTCTGACATAATTAACCGAATTTTTGTTTTTTATGATAAATTTAGTATCTTTTTCACAACGAAATTATGAAATGATACATTAAAAAAAGGGAGAGAGAAGTAAAAAGAAGTTTTTACAGAAAATCAGAGAGGAAGAAAAATTTTTTTAAAAATATTTTGGTATCATTTATTTTCCGGTACGATGGACCTAAGCTGATCTTTATATAATCGATTTATTTTTGCAGCTCTTTCAACAATAATATATTGTTTTGTTGATAGAGGAAAAAGGATCAAGAAAGAGAGAAAGAGAGGTAAGGAGAACAGGAAAATATAAAATCTTTTCTCATTTTCAATTAAGAGATTACAAAATTTTGAATAGAGAAGAGAAAGAATGCAATTTTTGTTTTTTTGTTTCTGTTTTTTTGAATTAAAACGATAAAAAGAAAAGAAAGACGAAGGAAGGAAGGAAAAAGAAAGAAGGAATAAAATGAAATGAATAAGAATGACTAATCCACCATAATTATATTTCCTTCCTCATTTCTAAATTATGTCATACGTATACATGTGCACATTAATATANAATATAAAGTATGAGTGTTTGCGATGTGTTTTAGCTAGTAATAAAAAAATTGACGCTTTTCCTTCTTTNTAATGTGTGTAAAGCGAGGTTAATTTATGAACAAAGAGATTCTTGGCTGCTTCTCCTCGCTTTCCAGCTACATCGTTTGTAACAAAGGGTTATCCGTTTATCAGTTAAAATCCTGTGCACGCATCGTCCTGTAGCTGTCCTAAGACCACTGTCCCCCAATTCGTCGATCCGTTGTAACATCCATAAAGAGAAATTGCCCCTGCTATACCGCTTAAAATGGTTCTTTGTTGAGGTCAAATATCCACATCGTTAAATTGCATTTTTATTATCTGGTTGCTTGTCAGTTTGACTCCTGTGTTAGCGCCCTCCCTTGGTTCTTAATTACTGTATTGATACTTTCGGCCTATTTGCCGACATGTACTATTAATAATCGATTTCTTTTTTCCATTTTATATATTCGTAATAAAAAGTTATAATTTTTCTCTAATCGTTATGAGAGAATTAATTTTGATCATTCCTTCATTTATAATTAAAAATCAATTCAACTTATTCTTTATTCCATGATAATTATAAATAAATTAAATTTTCTATTCTATTAAGCTAGAATTGATTTTCTTTTCTTCCTTTTCTTTTTCTATTCGTTTATAAGATTTCACTTTATAATATTGACTTTTAGAATGAAATATAAAGTATGAGTGTTTGCGATGTGTTTTAGCTAGTAATAAAAAAATTGACGCTTTTCCTTCTTTTTTCGAACTTATATTTATATATGTATTAATTGTATGTTATATTTATTATGTGAGATTAATTTATTTCATTTGAATGATTTGTTTATATTTTCATATGACATTGATTATTGTTACTAGTTACTAATTAATGAGTCATCTTTTTAAAATAAAATTTTTAATAACTGACAAGATGTTTTTTTGTTTAAACTTGTTAGTGATTACATCTTACTTGTCTTTCTTATCATTACAATCTTTTTTTTTTGAGGACACTTTTTACTCATAAAGAATAGCAGTCGAAGGCTAATTTAGGGATTTTTTTACAGGTTACCGTTGATATCTATTATTAAATAATCAAAAAAATGTTAGTTAAGGTTAGTTAGTGTTAGTTAAAAAAAAATGTTAGCTTTGGAAAGAGCAGAGAGGGAGAGAGAAAGGAAGAAAAAGACAGAAAATGGAAGGTAAACATTGGAAGACGAAGAAACAGGCAGTGCTGAACAATCCGTAAGTTTTTATAAATTCTGACATAATTAACCGAATTTTTGTTTTTTATGATAAATTTAGTATCTTTTTCACAACGAAATTATGAAATGATACATTAAAAAAAGGGAGAGAGAAGTAAAAAGAAGTTTTTACAGAAAATCAGAGAGGAAGAAAAATTTTTTTAAAAATATTTTGGTATCATTTATTTTCCGGTACGATGGACCTAAGCTGATCTTTATATAATCGATTTATTTTTGCAGCTCTTTCAACAATAATATATTGTTTTGTTGATAGAGGAAAAAGGATCAAGAAAGAGAGAAAGAGAGGTAAGGAGAACAGGAAAATATAAAATCTTTTCTCATTTTCAATTAAGAGATTACAAAATTTTGAATAGAGAAGAGAAAGAATGCAATTTTTGTTTTTTTGTTTCTGTTTTTTTGAATTAAAACGATAAAAAGAAAAGAAAGACGAAGGAAGGAAGGAAAAAGAAAGAAGGAATAAAATGAAATGAATAAGAATGACTAATCCACCATAATTATATTTCCTTCCTCATTTCTAAATTATGTCATACGTATACATGTGCACATTTATATTGCACACACTATTATATATTTTTCTTTTTATCTCTCTCCTCCTCTCCTTTCTTTTGCAAATTTTCATAATTATGTCATATAATTAAAAATTTGCTATAAGTTTAATATCCATATGATGAATGATCAAATATCATATCATTCGTAATTTTTGATTAAAAGAAAATGCTAACTATGCTTATTAATCATTAACTTGCATTTATTCATTATTAACTTATTTCATCTAATATATCGATTGTTTTGCTTAATTATGCATATTTATCCGTTTATTGTGCGATCAATTTATATCGATATTTTCTTATTTTTTGATCTTTACAATTCGTGAAATAATATTATAAGAATTAATAAATCAGCAAAGTTGTTTCTTTTTATATTACAGTCATTTAAAGTGATATTTTTTGTGCGTCGTCGAAAATTCGAATTATCGGTAAGGATTGATTATGTCGCATCGCAGTACATCAATGGATCAATTGAAGCATCGCATTTTTAGGAGGTTGTTTCAAAATTTTGTGCAAAATATCACAAATTTATAGGCGATAACTAAAGGTTGTATAGTGATGGAAAAGAATTTTCATAATATATGACTTTTTTTCTTATTTATTCTATGATAAGTTTGAAACTGATATGATAATTGTCACTGAAGAAATCCTAAACGAATACATTTTGTTGTATTCCTTAAGAAAATAGTATGACGATATTTTTAAATTGATCATCTGTTTTTATATTTTTTTTTTTTTTGGTCTAATTATTGCTAAATTGCATTTAATGATTGGTAAGTGTAAATGTATTCGTTTCGGATTTTTTTAAAAATTAGTAAAGGTGAAACTAAATGAATTTTCTCAGGTAAATTAATTTTCTCTTTACTGATATTGATCACTTTTAGAAATGAAATTAAATGTTTAATGTTGTATGCAAAATTACTTATTTATGCTTTAGTTTTTATTTGTAATGTACTAAATAAAAAATATATTAATGTTATACGACAGTATCACTTAAGAGTAATGCATTAATTTAGGAAAAAGTTTTGTCTACAAAGAAAGAAGGGGGAAAAAATACGATTAGATTTTAGAGAGACTGAAATGAAGGAATTTTCTTTATATGGTTTATATTTCAGGAAGAGCGCAAGTTTCACAAAAATTGAACTTGATGCAGAAAAAAATAATGAAGAGGTGGATGATAATAATGCAAAAAATGCAGCATCGGGTTCGAAAACATGGACTAACTCAATGGGACGTACCTTGCGACGAAGATTGAGTGCTTTTCGAAAGGATACTAGTGGTAATGAAAGGTATTGTTGTTAATTAAGGAACACTATATTTGTGTTAGTTCAGATAAAGAAAGTAATATTTTTGTGTATGATGGTTGTTGCTGATAGTTGACATGTAAACATCTTTTTAAAGATTTTATTGCTTCAATTTGATTCCATTATGTTGTTCTGTTGAAATAGATGAAAGGACTGGATTATTATTATTTCAAGAATCGATTGCCGTTTGTCTCAGCTTACATTTCTCATCTTTTTGTTTTCAAATTATTTGCTGAATTTCTTGGAATTGGTGCATCTCTTAAGGACTTGTTGAATTTATCGCTTTGCTTCCTCATCTGAATCGCATAAATGGATTGGTTCAATGTGATAGATTGATGATACTTTTAAGGATAACTTTGTCTTATATTTTATGTGCAATCATTTTCATTCTAAATTTCAAATGTTTTTTTTTTAAATTTGCAGTTTCGGTAAAAAAGAAGAGTTCTGTTTTAGCCACGACTATTTTGTTTCATAATGTATATTTTATACTTCAATTCATTTATTGTCAAATTATTTAATACTGAAAACAAAACAAAATGAATTTCAATTATATTAATTTGTATGCTAATTTGTTTTC
>SSBO01000012.1:13329296-13372669 GCA_005281725.1 Wuchereria bancrofti | reverse complement strand
TTCGGTAAAAAAGAAGAGTTCTGTTTTAGCCACGACTATTTTGTTTCATAATGTATATTTTATACTTCAATTCATTTATTGTCAAATTATTTAATACTGAAAACAAAACAAAATGAATTTCAATTATATTAATTTGTATGCTAATTTGTTTTCATTTGTTGCAAATGTAATATTATAGAATTATAATTATTAGCGGCATATTTTGTGCCTAAGTATTTAATTGTAAAATTAATTTTCAGTTCTATTGTTTCGAAATCAGTACAGGAGAAGGTGAATGTTATCCAACTTCGAAATTTTTCATCACATCGAAATATTCCTTCAAGTACCGTGAGGTAATTTAGTAGTTGTTTGCATTTTCGTTTTTTTTTACACCAATTCCATTTTAATTATATCAATTTTTGGAATGTTTTATTGTTCAGAGATCATCTAGAAAATTTGGTAAGTTTGATATCGCATAGAAAACTAGTTTTTCATTTGCAAAAGTAACAATGATTCATGAAGTTACTTTCAATTTTTTTTTCTAGTAATGCATAAAAATTTATCCTACTTCTTGTATTTTAAATATTTTGTTAATATCTTCTAAATCTCTCTTTCTATCCTTTCAACAACTACGTAATTTAATATTTTTATTCCATCATTACATTATATAATGTTGTATAAGCTTGAGAATTTTGACTTCGTTTTTTATTGGTTGTTGGAAAAAACGAAGTGAAAAGAGATAATTCAAGCAGAAATATGATTAAGATTATCTTTGTACTTTGTCTTTTTTTTATTAGAAAAGTCTTATTATTTGCTATTCTCACATTAGCAAAAATTCGACATTTGAATTTCCCGAAGGAATTTTAAATAATATTTTTTTTTTCGCAAGAATATTAAGTGAAATGAGATAGGAAATGAAATTGCTGCATTTTCTCACAGATTTAGCTGTAAATGATATTTACGAAGAGTAGATAAATTATTTATGAAATTGGAAAAAAAATATGCTTATATATACAAGATCAGTGTTTACACAGGTGATAGAGAAAAAGATTAAAATAGTAGTAAAAGGAGGGGAATTTCAAAAATTATATTCTTATCATGTAATCACATTACTGGTAACCTACGAACAGGTTATTAATAATGTAATTGAGAAATAAGACTATCAGTTATGAATTTTGTAAGATTTTCTAGATTATACAAGAAACTTTTTAAAATCCATGTGTAACAAAGTAAGAAATCGAAATAGAAAAGAGCTGAAAAGTATATCACCAATGATCCCACCAATTTTTTCTTTTTTTTTTATTTTATTGACTAAGTAAAATAGATTTGCTAAACCAAGGAAAAAAGTGAAGTCATGATGAGAAGAAGAGATAGAAAGTGATGAAAAAACAAAGTTATTGCAGATAGTAATTTTTGAGAATTTTTGTCAATTTTTGTGTACGTTTATTTCGTTTAGTTATGGCTAAGCATCATTGCTGATTTATTACTGATTAGCATAGCATTATCTCATTCAAATGATAGCATTGTGAAGAAAATAATGAAATGAGAAAATAAATTTTAAAATAGAGCAAAATGATTAATTAGATTTGAATAGAAATAAAAATTCTATGATAAAATAAATACAATTCTAAAAACTATTCTTTTATGTATGAAATTTTAGAAAAAATAGAATTTTCCTAATATTTATTCTACTTTTTTTTCTTTTCCTTCCTTTTTTTTTAATATTTTAATAATGGATATTCTACCACATTGAAAGATAAAAATAGGATTGGTAGTGTTGAACTTGAAAGGTAAATTAAACTATAGTATGTTGACTCTGTCAGATTAAATGAATATGATATTTTTTGCAATAAAGCTATTATTTATTATATTATTTTTTATTATTATTATGTTATCGTTATTATTGTTTATTTATTATTATTCTTACTATTATTATTGTTATTATTGTTATTATTAATTATCGTAATAAATATATGTGAAACGAAAACTTCAGCAAGCACATTTGTCAAATAAAAAAAAAAGAATATTTTATTGTTTTGAATATTTTTTGAATCTTTTCTAGAATATTTTGTTTTAATTGTTTTGCGTTAACATCAGATTCGAATTATTATCTGATGTTAACCTGATTTTTAGCTAATGATACAGTGTAATGATCACACTGTAATGATACAGTGTGATTGTTTACTCTGATACACATATCAGTTGTATTTGCTGGATATTATACTTCAAATATTTTGTGAACACCTTTTTTCCATTGTATACTTTACGCTTACTACAGTAATTAATGGAAATAATTTGAGCAGTTAACAATAATCTCTCTTATTTGTAATTTTTAATGTTATTTATCAGATGTAATCATTGTTGAATCTTAGTGAGTTAATTTTATCCATCACAAATGTGTGTATTTGTTACTGTTTTGATTGTTACCACAGATTGTTATCACACAGCTATTTGTGAATAACAATGAAAGTGAATAGAGTAATATTTGTAATTTCAATTATTATTTTCTTATAGTAATTGTCTATGAATATTTTTCACTTAACAAGTATAAAGTAGGAGTCAGAAATTTTTTAATTCATCAGTCATATGATTTTCTAAATTTCTGAAAGTATTTGATAAATTTGTAAGTTGTTTGAAATATGCTCCCAATTATATTTCGACTTATTTTAATTCCATATAAAAAAAAAAGTTTTGCATATAAATATTTGTTATCACAGATTGTTTTTCGGATAAATACATTGATTACACTGAGTCTTGAGTAAATTTCATTTTTCGTTACACTTTCACTTTTCAATTTTTTCATTCAATTAGAATTATTTGAAATTTGCTCAGCTCTAGCTTTATGGCTGTATTATGCTTGAAACTTTTGTTAATTTTAATTTGCTTAAATTATTTATTTTGCCATCTAGTTGAAGTATTTCAATAGATATTTGTTTTTCAAAATTCATTTCATTTCAGTAACTGTGATGAATTCATTGTTTTAAAACTAAATTTTCTCTTTCCTACTGTCTGAACATTTTCATTTTGAAAACAACTCTCTGTGTTTTTGATTTATTTCTGTGCTTTATATTATTACTATTATAAGTTAGGAAGTTAGATTATAAATTAGAGTATGTATTATATATTTACTAGAAATATTCGGCGATATAACAATAAGTACATATTTGTACATCGTATAAATCATTCTTATACTACAAATGGTTTAACTTCACTAGGGTCAAATCTTTTACGTTTATAATTGTTATAGCATTGATAACAGAATGATAATTTTAGTGATTTAAATAAGAATATGATAATTTGGATGAAGAGAAAGGAAAAAATGCATAATAGAAAAATAATCATTCTGTCACTTATTTATGATTTCTAGAAGGTAGCAAATAGAAAGAAATGTTTTGTTTCTATTTCTTTGTTTCTTTTTTGTTTGTTTTGTTTTGTTTTTTTGTTTTCATAATGGGAAGTCAATTTTGCAATATCTCTTTTACTTATACTATAGCATTATTTATTGCTATAAGATTAAGAAAATTTTTGAACTTATGTACGCACAGTAATCAAAAATTTGAATTTTAATTTTTGATAATTGCCCAAAAAAGACAATTTTAATAATTTTCGGGTACAAAGCTTTTTAAATCATATTAAATTTTTTTTTCAGATTTAGTTCAACTTGTCGGGAAACTGAAGCTTCATCAACGGTTGGCAATTCACAACACAGTTCAAATGTGCAGAATAGTTCAAATTTGAAATTAAATTATGTTCATTTGATGATGCAATTTAATGCTTGCTATGAAGCGATGCCAACAAGTTCTAAAATGGTTGTTTTTGACACTAAGTTGCAACTCAAAAAAGCTTTTAATGGACTTATATATCAGAGTAAGTTTCAAATTTAATAATGATTTGTGGAAATTTTGGAAATGGACTGTTTTGTTTTTATATTTCATCTTTTTGCTTAAATTTATTGAATTTAATCATTACTATAACACTGTTATATTATTAAATTTTATACAAAGTTATTTTTATAAATTATTTACACCGGTACATAAGTTTTTTATTTACACTAAATTTAAAGTGTACATAAATTATTTACACTAAATTATGATCTAATTCCTTAATCTTATATCTCGAATCCCACTNAGTTCAAATTTGAAATTAAATTATGTTCATTTGATGATGCAATTTAATGCTTGCTATGAAGCGATGCCAACAAGTTCTAAAATGGTTGTTTTTGACACTAAGTTGCAACTCAAAAAAGCTTTTAATGGACTTATATATCAGAGTAAGTTTCAAATTTAATAATGATTTGTGGAAATTTTGGAAATGGACTGTTTTGTTTTTATATTTCATCTTTTTGCTTAAATTTATTGAATTTAATCATTACTATAACACTGTTATATTATTAAATTTTATACAAAGTTATTTTTATAAATTATTTACACCGGTACATAAGTTTTTTATTTACACTAAATTTAAAGTGTACATAAATTATTTACACTAAATTATGATCTAATTCCTTAATCTTATATCTCGAATCCCACTATATCTGAGTAATTAGTTTCATGAGAATTGTACCTATCTAAATTATTATTTTTATTATATTTATGAAGTTTCGTCCGTAAAAAGCATATTTGCTCGTCAAAGTTTAAAAATTTTTTTTTCTGAAATATTGGATGCCAAAAATAATTGATATATACCTTATTTCTAAAAAAAATTTCAACCCACTTCTCTTTAATTTAGATTGAAAATGAATTTACTTTCTAATTGTTAAAATAATAATTGTTAAAATAATATTTATGAATAATTTCTTATAGATGCACGACATGTATTGCTATCGGATTCAGCTAAAAATAATGCAGTTGTTGGTATATTATCTGTGACAGATTTTATCCAAGTTCTTTTGTTATTACACAAGTAACTTTTTTAATATTTGAGATTTTAAATCTCACACCAAGCTTAAATTGAAAATCCGAAAAATGTATTAAATCAAATTTAATCCAAAAAAANTTTTATATTTCATCTTTTTGCTTAAATTTATTGAATTTAATCATTACTATAACACTGTTATATTATTAAATTTTATACAAAGTTATTTTTATAAATTATTTACACCGGTACATAAGTTTTTTATTTACACTAAATTTAAAGTGTACATAAATTATTTACACTAAATTATGATCTAATTCCTTAATCTTATATCTCGAATCCCACTATATCTGAGTAATTAGTTTCATGAGAATTGTACCTATCTAAATTATTATTTTTATTATATTTATGAAGTTTCGTCCGTAAAAAGCATATTTGCTCGTCAAAGTTTAAAAATTTTTTTTTCTGAAATATTGGATGCCAAAAATAATTGATATATACCTTATTTCTAAAAAAAATTTCAACCCACTTCTCTTTAATTTAGATTGAAAATGAATTTACTTTCTAATTGTTAAAATAATAATTGTTAAAATAATATTTATGAATAATTTCTTATAGATGCACGACATGTATTGCTATCGGATTCAGCTAAAAATAATGCAGTTGTTGGTATATTATCTGTGACAGATTTTATCCAAGTTCTTTTGTTATTACACAAGTAACTTTTTTAATATTTGAGATTTTAAATCTCACACCAAGCTTAAATTGAAAATCCGAAAAATGTATTAAATCAAATTTAATCCAAAAAAAAGAATGCATGGTTAATGTGGTTATTATTTAAAACTAAAACTATTAGGTTAGGTTTGCTATATTTTGAGATTTCATTTCTGAGCATATAGCCGAATGGGGTCAATTACAAAAATCTGAAATTCTATCATAATATACTCTTCCGGATTTTTTTTGTTTGTTATTCTTTATTGTTTTTTCTTTTCAGGATGAAAAAAGAAGGGAAAGATGAGAAAAAAGGAGCTGTGTGCGAGGGAGAAAAAAATTCTGCAATAATTAAGGAAGATATAAATAAAAATATGGATTTAGAATTGAATGATAAACTAAAAGAATCGGAAATGTCAAATGTGGAGAAGCAAGAAATCAATACAATGAATGATAAATGTCAGAATGAAAAGAAAATAATAGAAGTGGCGGGTGCCATAATAAATACACCAAATGAAGACATCGGAACCCTTACCATATCCGAATATCGAGGTTTTTATTTCATTTTTAATTCTTTCTAAATTAATCTTTCCGGATGAAAGCATAATTTGCATTGCTAAAAAACCATTTCCGAAATGTAAACAAGTAATATTAATGTTTGGCAATTTTATTNAATCATATTAAATTTTTTTTTCAGATTTAGTTCAACTTGTCGGGAAACTGAAGCTTCATCAACGGTTGGCAATTCACAACACAGTTCAAATGTGCAGAATAGTTCAAATTTGAAATTAAATTATGTTCATTTGATGATGCAATTTAATGCTTGCTATGAAGCGATGCCAACAAGTTCTAAAATGGTTGTTTTTGACACTAAGTTGCAACTCAAAAAAGCTTTTAATGGACTTATATATCAGAGTAAGTTTCAAATTTAATAATGATTTGTGGAAATTTTGGAAATGGACTGTTTTGTTTTTATATTTCATCTTTTTGCTTAAATTTATTGAATTTAATCATTACTATAACACTGTTATATTATTAAATTTTATACAAAGTTATTTTTATAAATTATTTACACCGGTACATAAGTTTTTTATTTACACTAAATTTAAAGTGTACATAAATTATTTACACTAAATTATGATCTAATTCCTTAATCTTATATCTCGAATCCCACTATATCTGAGTAATTAGTTTCATGAGAATTGTACCTATCTAAATTATTATTTTTATTATATTTATGAAGTTTCGTCCGTAAAAAGCATATTTGCTCGTCAAAGTTTAAAAATTTTTTTTTCTGAAATATTGGATGCCAAAAATAATTGATATATACCTTATTTCTAAAAAAAATTTCAACCCACTTCTCTTTAATTTAGATTGAAAATGAATTTACTTTCTAATTGTTAAAATAATAATTGTTAAAATAATATTTATGAATAATTTCTTATAGATGCACGACATGTATTGCTATCGGATTCAGCTAAAAATAATGCAGTTGTTGGTATATTATCTGTGACAGATTTTATCCAAGTTCTTTTGTTATTACACAAGTAACTTTTTTAATATTTGAGATTTTAAATCTCACACCAAGCTTAAATTGAAAATCCGAAAAATGTATTAAATCAAATTTAATCCAAAAAAAAGAATGCATGGTTAATGTGGTTATTATTTAAAACTAAAACTATTAGGTTAGGTTTGCTATATTTTGAGATTTCATTTCTGAGCATATAGCCGAATGGGGTCAATTACAAAAATCTGAAATTCTATCATAATATACTCTTCCGGATTTTTTTTGTTTGTTATTCTTTATTGTTTTTTCTTTTCAGGATGAAAAAAGAAGGGAAAGATGAGAAAAAAGGAGCTGTGTGCGAGGGAGAAAAAAATTCTGCAATAATTAAGGAAGATATAAATAAAAATATGGATTTAGAATTGAATGATAAACTAAAAGAATCGGAAATGTCAAATGTGGAGAAGCAAGAAATCAATACAATGAATGATAAATGTCAGAATGAAAAGAAAATAATAGAAGTGGCGGGTGCCATAATAAATACACCAAATGAAGACATCGGAACCCTTACCATATCCGAATATCGAGGTTTTTATTTCATTTTTAATTCTTTCTAAATTAATCTTTCCGGATGAAAGCATAATTTGCATTGCTAAAAAACCATTTCCGAAATGTAAACAAGTAATATTAATGTTTGGCAATTTTATTCATTAGTTTTGTGCATTTGCCGGAAATTGTGTAATTCTCGTTTTTTCTTTTTTTTTTCATTTTTAATTTTTACAGATTTGGTGTGCCGTGAAGGAAAATTAATGGATCTTGTATCAATAACTGCAGAAGAAAGGTATACGTATTTATCAAAACAAACCCTCTTATTATTACTAAATAAAGTGGGTTTGTTTTTGTGAGAAACTTTTAAATTTGAGAAATGGTTTTCGGGCAATTTAAAATTTTACGAAATAAAATTTCGAACAAATAGTTTCTCAATTTGTCCCCATCTTCAGGATTCAAATGTGAGATATTTATTTTCTTGAACCATTTATGGGTAAGATTTCTCATCGAATCCATTTTCAAAACAGTTTTGTAATTCTCTACAATTTTTTGTATTTTACTATTTCTAGGATACGTTATACTTAAATGATTGCTTCATTGTCTGTTAATTTCAGTTTATTGAAAGCCGCTTTTTTACTCAGTAAACAACATATACATCGTTTACCAGTGTTAGATCCAAGTGATGGAAGTCCATTGTTCATTTTGACCCATAAACGAATTCTAAAATTTTTATGGCTTTTCGTAAGTCATTTATTTATTGTATTATATTATTATTTATCGATCGTCATTATTTTCCTTCAAATTTTTATGTAGATGTCTTATCAAGATTCGATGCCAACTTGATTTAATTAGTGTAGAAAGAGGCTTAATCTGAGACAATTTTTACTGCTAATTGGTAGATCTGAGTGAACTTTCTAGTCGGATTAAAGATTATTTAATTCTTTAAATAATCTTTAATCCGGCTAGAAGAGCTACTAAGAAATGTGTTGAACATAACAAACAAATACTTTCTGTAATATCGATCCTAGTAAAAAGTATTGGTATTGTATTACTTGGTTAAAGTCAGCTAAAATCAGTGTTCATTTTGTTTTCAATTATTGTTATTTATTCTTTGCTGGTCATATTTTCCTTTTTTTCTAGGGTCAATCACTTTACATTCCTGGTTATCATAATAAAACCTGTAAAGAGCTTGGTGTTGGCACATATGATGGCATACGTGTGGTAAGTATTTCAAAACATCCATTTGAACAAGAAATGGAATGCATTTAATTTAGAAAAAAGTTAGTTGTTTAAGATTTTGTCTTTATTTGACAAATTAACATGAAGTATTCATGATAAAGAAAGGTTTTTTTTGTGGTTTTTCCTTAAAAATTCTTTGTCAAAATAAAGAGATTTTATGATGGAAAAATTTACTGATTTGGGAAGTAGTTTCTAAGCTAAATTTATAAAATTCTGTATTAAGTAATTGTAGCGGACGCTGTCATAGCGTATCATAGATAAGCTGAAGAATGAGCCGTATGGGTTGAAGCCATATTGTTGTAGAGTGAGCCAGAGCCATATGTTGTTGAGCCATATTATTCAATTGATCATGCATATGATTCTAAGGAATCAGTAGAATTAGAGATTACCACCAGTTTTATTAATGGGTGTAGGAACCTTATATCGAAGTGAAGTAATTATATTGGATAAATAAATGCTTGAGAGATATTAGGTTTATAAGTATAACCTATAATTTATCTCACATTTCAGGTCTATCCGGATACATCTTTAATTTTATATCTTGTTTTTAATTTTTATTGCTAATTAAAGGTGTCAGCGGTGTCCCAGTTGTGGAGCATAATACATTCCGGGTTGTGGATATGTATTCACGATTCGATACGANATTTTCCTTCAAATTTTTATGTAGATGTCTTATCAAGATTGGATGCCAACTTGATGTTATTTAATGTAGAAAGAGACTAAATTTGAGGCAATTTTTACTGCTAAGTTGGTAAATCTAAGTGAACTTTGTTTGGAGAATTAAATAATCTTTAATTCGGCTAGAAGAGCTACTAAGAAATGTGTTGAGCATAAGAGACAAATACCTTCCATAATATCGGTCCTAGCAAAAAGTGTTAGTATTGTATTATTTGGTTATAGTCAGTGTTCATTTTGTTTCCAATTATTGTTATTTATCCTTTACTGGTCATATTTTCTTTATTTTTTCTAGGGTCAATCACTTTACATTCCTGGTTATCATAATAAAACCTGTAAAGAGCTTGGTGTTGGCACATATGATGGCATACGTGTAGTAAGTATTTGAAATAGTTTCTAAACTCTATGAAGTAAATATATTTTTCGGAAAAAAAAAAGAAAACATCCATTTGAACAAGAAATGGAATAGATTTAACTTAAAAAAAAGTTAGTTGTTTGTTTTTATTTGACAAATTAACATGAAGTTTTTTTTTTTTGTCTTGTTTTTAATGGTTTTTTTTCTCAAAAATTCTTCATCAAAATAAAAAGATTTGATGATGGAAAAAATCTACTGATTTAGAAAATAGTTTCTAAGCTAAATTTATGAAACTTTGTACTAAATAACTGTCGTAGCGGACGCTATCATAGATAGGCTGAAGAATGAACCATATTGTTGTAGAGTGAACCAGAATGAGCCATATGTTGATGATCCATATTATTCAATTGATCGTGAGTATCATTCCAAGAAATCAGCAGAATTAGAAATTACCACAGTTTTACTAGTGGGTGTAGGAACTTTATATCGAAGTGAAGTAATTATATTGGATAAATAAATGCTTGAGAGATATTAGGTTCATAACCTATAATTTACCTTACATTTCAGGTCTATCCGGATACATCTTTAATTTTATGTCTTGATATATTACTAAATAAAGGTGTCAGCGGTGTCCCAGTTGTGGAGCATAATACATTCCGGGTTGTGGATATGTATTCACGATTCGATGCGATTGGTGTAGCGTTAGAGGATAAAATTGATGAGCTTGATGTAACGGTTGAAGAAGCACTAGCTTTCCGGAATACTTTCAGGGTTCAGTTTATTCCTTTATATATATATATATATGATATTATATAAGAATATAAAAATCATCTCTATTAATAATAAAAATAATTCGATTGATTTCTTTAAAAATTGAAATTTAAAATCGTTCAATGCTGAAAAGATTCATCCAAAAACAGCTTTTTCAAAATGTTTTGCCAATTTTGACATTTTTGTAAATTATTTATTTTTTACTTTTTTATAGCTTGAAAAAGATCGTGTCGTTTCAATATCAGTAAATGATTCATTGTGGACAGCTATTACAGTACTTGTTGAAAGGAATGTTCATCGACTTTGTGTTTTAAAAGATAATGGCGCAATTGAGGTAATTTCTAGATTTTATATTTTAAACATTTTATATTATGTCTGAAGTTAATAAAATTATGGAATATATAAGATTCATGCTATTATTGATTTAGTAATTCGAATAGATTTGAAGAGTAGTAATTCTTTAAATGTAACAATACAAATGATTTCAGATTTTAATTGATCTTGCATGTCACAGGCAGTAACACTGTCGTTCCTCTTAAATGATCATGTATTTATGTGAAGAAATGTAATATCCTCTTATAAGTTCTCACTTTCTCAAATTATTTGATTTAACAGTTTATCTTCTTTACAGGGTTTGATTTCTTTATCTGATATAATGAATTTTTTGGTTGTTAATGTAGCTGATACGTCAGCCGAAAATCTTCATTATCATTCGCGTTTTAGTCAGCATTCACGGCACAACTTATATGTTTTTATATTTAATTTTTTGAAAGATTAAAATTTATGGCTTTAGTGAATGATATTTATGGAAAAGTAAATATTCTGCTAACTTGACATTTATGCTAATTATTTGATCTATGTATATTAGAATTAAAGATGAAACGGCATGCATATGTTCTTGTTAAAGGATTTTAAGGGAATGACATAATTCCAAAACGTTTATCTAATTGAAACAGTTGCGAAATTTGAATTAAAATGAGGAATACATTTTTCAGATTGGGCATACTTCCAGAAGGACTCGAATCGTTAGTTTCTTTAAAAAAATTATGAAAAATTGGATGTTTATGAAAAAAAAAAATTATGAAAAGAACACTTTATTTCGAAATCAAGAGATCGAAGTTCCTTGAAGTAGACCGCTATTCCAAAAAATAAAAAATGAAATAATAATGATAATAAGAACAAATAATATTGAAGCATGCGATCCTGCAAGGAACATCAATAACATACTGAATGTATGACAAAAAATTAGAATTCTTTTACTGTCGAAGTTATAATTAACGGTTAATGAGAGAGTTATCTTTTAGGACGAATGATCTTTCGGAGACAAAATAAACGATGAGTCGGAGTGACAAAATGATGCGAACGAACTTCACCAAAAGTTTCGCACAGTTTCGATAAATTAATTAATCATTTGCATTTTGCATGTATTGATTGAATTTAAAAAAGTATTTGAATGATTAGAATTTTTTTTTTTTGTTAACAATACTTTGCCTTATTTGCTTCTATAACATAGTTTATTGTATTAGTTATGTTAACATTGATAATATGAGAAAAATCATCATCCATCAACTAATAATGCTAAGTGATAAGGTAAATTAATGTTATAACTAAATAATCACTATAGGATTACTATTGTCGCCACAATGCGAAGCTATAACGTAGTGAACAAAGATTATTGTTTTAAATGATTTTAATCTACTTTATAACCTTAGCATCCATAAAGTCCCTCCCAATTTTCTTCCTTACAAAGTCATTTATTATAGTTTTTTGTTTTGGTGTGAGTCGGTTGGGAGGTGTATAGCTTGCTTATATCTTTAAACGTTTTATAATTAAGTTATATTTGTGTGTAATGTATCAGTTCGTTATTGTAATGTTATATAATTTTTAATGTTAAACTGTGGTTTAATTACCAAAGTTTGAGGTTTGAATAATAAAGTATTTCACGAAGACTGCCACAGTACACGTACACAGAACGGAACCAGTACAGATTCGAGAATCTACCAGTATCGAAGGCAAACAAGCCAACGATCTGAACTATCGAGAAAGGGGAACTACTTTGTTTCGTAAGGAAGCAGAGAAAGGAATACTAAATTTGTTTTTACAACTATATTTTTTTTTATTTTAACAATGCCGATAGCAACAAAACAACAATAATAATAATAGTAATAAATGTTTTGGTATATTTGAAATATTCTGGACGTATTTCTATTACTAGCACTGATTAAATTGTGCTACTTGAGTTAGTGATAAGATTGTGTTTTCTAGGTGAATATTTTTGTTAATATAATGAAAGCACTTCATACTGAATCACTTTGTCTTTTCATTATTCTGTTATAGTAATATAAGAATGAAATGAATTATGATTTTATAACATTTACTTTTTCTTTTTTCTTTTCTCTTTTTCTTCTCGCACTTTTGCGAAATAAATTTAATTTCCTGATATTACTAGTCATATTTCCTTTTTTTTCTTCTCTCCATTTCTTTTTCCTTTCTTTCATCTATAATTGCTTCATACCTTTACATTGCTATATTATTTTATGTTATTAAAAAAAAAACAAAGAAAAAAAGGATTTGTTTATTTCTGTATATTTTTGATTTTTCTTATAGCTCAAAGATTTTCAACGTACGGTAGCTTACCTTGAATAATTGCTCATATAAGTAATCAGTCATCCTGACTATAATTTAATCTTAGGAATACCTGTACTGGTAATTGTCATACATTTTTGCATCCTAAACATACCAAAATATCTTTGATACTTTGCGAATGTTTAAATGAACAAATCTTATTTACTGCGATAAATTTAATCTTTAAATATTGTTACATACGCGATTTACTTTATTGCTAAAATGATACTCATATGAGTTTGACTTTTCTAAGCGAATGATAAGCAGTACTGATAATGATAAATGATAAATATTTTCATTCATTATGATAAGTAGCGTTATTACTTAACATAGATGTATTATTTCATCTGTAAAATTCTTTTGTTATATTTTTGTTTATACATGCGCAGTTTTGTTCTTTTCCTTTTTTATTTTAACACACTAGTGATTAAATGTATAACTTGTAAAAAGTAATGTATAAGTCTTAAAATAAGTTTTTTTAATGGTTTGTTTGAAAAGTATTGAAAATGTATCATATTAATCATTACCATTTAGCCGTATTCTTCTTCATTCAGAATTATTAGTCCGTAGTTTTTATTGTTTTGAATAATGCTAACTTTATTCAGAAAAAAACGCAATAAATATTCAAAAATCATTGATCAGAAAAAGGAAAAGATGAAAAGACAATATAGATGCTAAATCGTGATTATTTGTTCTTAAAAAGATCAAAAGTTAAAGTGGAAGTGTTTAACTTACATACTTTAATATCTTGATTGAAACTTTAGTATCAGTTGTCAACGTATGCATCATTTTTTGAAGTTACATTTGAAGAATATACAGCATAATTCAACTTGTGAGAAATTTCCGAATATTATAGAGTTGAATTACAATTATTAATTCTCAGGAGAAATTTGAAACTTTATTTTATGTGAAGTTTTGTTCAACTTTAATAATTTTCATAATTGAAAATTAATTTTCCAAATTTCAGTTATCAAATTTCCTTTCTTTTTCTCTAGAAATTGGATTTTTTTTTAATTGTAGGATTTATTTGCTCTAAAGTATTCTAATTAATATTCTAATTAATTGAAATGATTTGATATTGTCTGCCTCATTTTTCTTTTCCTAATATTACTGAAAATTAGTCAGTCATTCGATGTAAGGTTTTCTTTATTGTTTAATGCTCATTCAAATATATTTTCTGCATATCACTCATTGAAAAAAGAGAAAAAGTATTATATAGACCTTCAATAAACTTCTAACTATAACTAATAATAAGTTATTAGTATACGTATACTTATAAGATATGATAATTCTTAACAATTTGCAAATCGTTCAACAATGATTTAATAAAATTTGATTTGTCAATGAAGTGATATTCGATTATCAACAAATGAGTTTTGAAATGATTTAACAAATTTCCTTTAAATTTTACATTTATCACTTATATGAGATTAGATTTCGAATCTAAACTTGGCAGCAATGCATTTTATTTTACAATGATATCAATAAAAAAGACAAATAGTTTATCAAATTAATTAGTCTCTGCAAAAAAAAGTAAGAAAAATTTCCTTCAATACACATTTTTTCATTAAATATTGTTGTCATCGAGAGAGAGAGAAAAAAAACGACAAATTTTTAAACGTTATAAATAATCTAAGAGATCCTCATTATAATTCTTTTTTTTGCACCGAAATATTCACTGATAATTTCTGATCATGATAATTTCTGATTGATTTTAAAATATGGGATAATTTTAATCAGAATTTGAATATAATTTCAAAAAATTTAATCTTTTTTTGAATTTAATCTAAATGTCGTGGAGTTTTGTTGCAGTATTTGTAGTTAGTCAATAGTTGAAATAAGTAGAGGACGTCTGTATATTGTGTGTAGAGGCTTGAAGGTTCGTGATGATTTGGAGGGTTAGTTGCACCAAGTTGGTAGGGAATAAGGTGTGTTTGTGTGTGTTACGTTGTGGATAAAGAGATGAGTTAAATCTTTATTTGCCAATGGTAAAGATAACAGGAGGGATGAGGTTAATCAAGCGTAGTAATATCAACAACTGAACATTTTTAACACCGAGTATAGTTTATATATCAAAAAAAGTAGGCGTGGTTTAGCTGTAGTTATTTTAATAGAGATACATAAAGATCAAAGTTCTCAGAAATTGCCTTATAACTGCTCAGGCAGAAGTAACTAGGAAGACTTTTACAATTATGTTAAAAGATCAAAGTTCTTATGAATTGCATTACAACTGCTCAGGCAGAAGTAACTAGGAAGAATTACACTTATTTTAACAATTTGACGAAAGATTAAACTAGATATACGATCGTTTAATAATTGAAACAACTTCATATATCCTTTGGAATTTTTGCGAATTGAAATTCGCGACACTCCCAACGGGGCAAAAGAGGCAAAAGAAGAGAAGGAGTGTGAAATTGATGTGATAGTTTTAATTAGGGGGTTCCAGGTGTATAATAAAAGGTATTGAGTTTAACTAATGGAGTTCTCTATTAACTGACATAGGATCGTGGGGAGTAGAATGATATCTCTTGAATTTGACTCTCGCTTACGAGAAGAGCAGAATAAAGATTGGAGAAATCTGAATTTCAGTGTAAGAGCAATTATTACTATTGATATGGCTACAATAATTATGCATGCAGTGATTACTTTCCAATGCATCATCAAGCCTTCAAGTTTTTCTTGTATCGAATTGGTTACTTTCTCGAATCCACTCTCTATTTGTTTCGCCAATTCTTCTTCTTGTCCTGAGATTTCTTGCCATAGAGATTCATCCTTCTGTTCATGAGGTAATGTGTTAACTATCTCGTGTTTGTGAGCTAGGATTTCTAGCCCCGCATTAATTCTTTCGGCTTCAAATTTATCTATTAGTCCTCCTTTAAATTCGATGTTTTGAAATGGAAGCCTATCCATTTTACAAGGTGCTATGAGCAATGTTCCGTTTTCATTTTTGGCTATTACATCGCTCCTTTGTAATATCATTCTTGTTGTAATGGTGGGATAATGACTCGATAAAGCTTCAATCAAGTAAAGAAGATTATTTCTGTTTTGACAACTTCTTTGGTAGGTATCTTCAAATTGTTGTATAAACTCTTGTCTTAATAAATCGACGGCATATTGGAGTTTTACGTTATTGGGGTCTGATGTATCACCTGGAGACATTTCCATCATGAATAATTGGTTTGTTGTCTCTTGATTTGAGTTTGTAGTGAAGTTTCTTTCTTCTCTTGTATTCCTTTCAAAGATGATATATCCTTTCATTATATAAGAATTGTCAAATTTGCAATTTTTCATTGTACTTGAGTGGGTTTCGTTATCAAGTATAAATGAAGATTGCAATTCTTTGATGATGAAGTGATTTCCATATTTGATAGTGTTGAATCTTCCAATTCTTTTATATGGACATTGATTGATTGCTTCAGTACTGTTCCATAAAACGGTACTAGTATTAGTCACGTACTTGCACCATACATTTGTCTGTATCATCAAGATTAGAAACTAATCTTCTTCCTTCGTAGAAGAGTATTTCTCCCTTTGTCATTACGAAATTTATTGTCGATTGGCATTTAACTCCCAACCATCCATATGAATACTGTATTTCGTTATTTGTTATCCATTTGTTAGGGAAAGATTGAATCAGTTTGGTCGCAGTTACTTTTGTTTGAGAATACAGAGTTCGGCAAAATTGCGGAGTTACAACAGAAGTTGTTGTTTTATCTGAGACTACTGATAGTGCTAGTCTCAGGAAGGCTTTCGTACACACCGTTCGTGTTATATTGCTGCATTTTATAGCTGGTATTCGTATATGAGTGCGAGTATGTACGTCCATATTATGCCAAGTAACGTTTTCCCCATAGATTTTTTCACAGTTCCATTTTTCGGGAACATTAAAGGGTATGCCGGAAGTCCATTTGCAGTTAGTTTTCGCTACTGTCTGTACTGACATCAATGATATAGTAGTCATCAGTAGTAAAGTCTTCATGAAGCTATTGGATTTATCTTCAACAGCATTTTTGGTTTGAAGTGAGCGTTCTTTGGCGCTCATGGGGCATAGCTTGTTGATTGAACGATCAAGTTGTTTCCCATTTGACATTTGGATTGTTGCGCTTCTTATTCTCCCATCCCATCCTTTATTAATTTTGATTATCCTTGCTAATTTGCATATACCGCGAGGCGTTTCCGGTTCGCTTAGTAAAACTATTTCATTTTCTCGCGGAATTCTTTTTTCTACGAATCTAGGACAGATTAATTCCTTTTGTGTTCGTTCTCTGAGACTTGTAAGATATTCTTCTCTCCATAGTTTCCAAAAAACATCTAGTGTTTTAAGGGTATTGGCCCAGTATTTGAGTAGCTTATCCTTCGTTTTTGGTGGATTAGGAGTATATTCTTCCTCTTCATTATCGTAATTGATCGGTATGTCCAATGTTGAAGTAGGTGCAATAAAATCGATTGGACGTACGACTCTATAATCTTCGGAGCTTACATATGTTAGTGGTCGGGTGTTAAGAATCCCTTCTACTTCCGCTGTTAATGTTATCAATTCGCCTTCCTTGAGAAGTTTTCTCCCTATAGCTTTTCTTAGAGCTCCTTTTGTGAGTCCAATCATTCTTTCATATACTCCACCTCCCCAAGGTGATCTTGGGATAGTATTTTTCCATACCATTCCCTTTTCTGCTAGGAAATTGGCGTTTGTCTCTATAATTGTTTTGAAAACAAGTTGAAATTGACTAGCGTTGTCGCTCAGGACTAACTTCGGGTATCCTCGTCTTACAACAAATCTTCTTAAAACATGCAAAAAATTCTCCGCGGACAAGTCTTCTGCCATTTCCAAGTGTACTGCTCTAGTTGTAAAACATGTAAAAAGTGCCATCCATCTTTTTACAACGCCCATTTTAGTTTTGACTGAAAGAGGTCCTAGATAATCTAAACCCACATGTTCGAATGATTTTGAACGCTTCACTCGGCTTTCCGGTAGGTTTGGCATTGGTGGTAACTTGAATGGTTTGGCCTTCCAATGTATACAAGTTCTACAACAGGAGATAATTTGCTTTACTGCAACTCTCCCCTTTGGTATCCAAAATCTATATCTCAATTCGGACAAAGTGTGGGAGATTCCTGCGTGATACAGGTCTTCATGTTGTTGCAAGGTAATTAGATCAGTAATGCAATCGTGATTCGGCAAGTATATAGGATATTTGCTTTCGTCGTTTAATTCCGATTCTCCTAGACGACTATTCGATCTCCATAAGTTATCAGATCTATTTCGAAATAGACTCCACCTTTCCTTTTCCTCTGCAGATAAATTTTGTGATTGCGCCTGTTGAATCAATAACCGTTCTGCTATCTGGTAGTCGTAATTGGTCATACAATTCCCTTTCATAGATAATGATCGCAACCAATATAAATTCCTTTTACATGTTTGCTTAATAATCGAACAGCCCATACTGTTGTTTTTTTTAATTTTATCCATTTACTAAAGCGGTGTGCCTCAATAAAGTGGATCGCTTCTCTCTCAGTAGTTCGATTTGTTGTTATTGCTAAATTTGTAATAATTGCTCGTTCAAATTCATCATTTTCTGTGTAATTGAACTTACATTTTGGCCAACTGTCCTTTTCTTCATTTAGCCATTGGGGTCCAATCCACCATGGATCGTATCTTCCGAGTTTGTTTGGTGTGAACCCTCTAGTTGCAATATCGACCGGATTTTTTTCGCTCGGAACATATCTTAATTTAAATCTGGATCTCCTTATCTCTTCTACTCGGTTCCGCACAAATCGTGGAAGTAATTTTGTATAGTTTATGATCCAGAAAAGTGCACATTTGGAGTCTGACCACGATGTACCGTCTGACCACGGTGATGTTCGTATATATACAGCTGCGACATAAGCAACATTTGAAGCATCCGTGAATACATGAAATTCCGTTTGTTTTGCAACTTGTGTCACAAATCTCGGTGTTTCCCTTACATTCGTTGGCCAATCCGTCATGAGTTTTCTCCATTTTTGTTCATCTGCTTCATTTAAGGATTGATCCCAAGACATATTTTCTTTCCATAGGTGTTGAATAAACAATTTAAATCTGATCAATACAGGAACTAGGAAACCCAGCGGGTCGTATTGAGATGCTATGAATTGTAAGACTGTTCTATTTGTTAAGGTTTTTCCTTTCCATGGTTTTAATGTCACGTTTATGGTATCCTTTCTAGGGTTCCAGCTAAGTCTGAGAAAATTTTCTTTTTTCGTTTGACTTAGATCATCATGAGGTATTCTCTCATTGAATTCTTTATCATTAGAAAGGAATTCTCTTATGTTCATTGAGGCTTCTCCAAAAATTATCTTCATTTCTTCATATTTGTTTAACGCCTCAACAGTGTTAGCTGCTGATATCGTAATATTGTCCATGTAGAGATTTTTTCTTATTTCGTCCGCTAGTTCACTGCCATAACTCTCTAGATGATAGTTTAGAGTTGCTGCCAACAGAAAAGGTGATAAGATCACTCCAAAGTGAACTCGTTTGAAGCGATAACATTTTATATTTTCATCGATGGCTCCTTTTTTAGGGTTATTCAGCCAAAGAAATCGTGTACAATTTCTTTCTTCTTTTTGTAGTCCTATTTGTAGGAATGCCTTTTCAATGTCAGCAGTGATCACTATTTCCATCATTCGAAACCGTAGTTATACTCCAATTAATTCTGGTAGCATTACTGGGCCTCGATACAGTACATCATTTAGGCTTCTGAATCCTTTGTGATGCGCTGACGCGTCATAAACGATTCTTAATTTGGTCGTATTTTTACTAGGAGTGAATACTTCATGATGTGGTAAGTAATGTATAACACCAACCTCATCGTTTGAAGAAACTTCTTCGATTATATCTGATCGTAATTGTTCCTGGATTGTGTTGTGGTATAGTTGAATCAGTGATTGGTATCGTAGGCGTTTGATTAAGTTCTTCAACCGTCCAAGATATGGTCCATAATTATTACTCAATTTCTCTTTAGAATCTCTCCATGGCCAGCATATTTGGTATCTCCCATCTTGTTTGATGATGGTTTGTTTAAAATGCTTTAGAGCTTGTTCATCATCATCGGCAGTAGGAGATTCTTGGATGCCTATCATTTCTAACTTCCAGAATTTGTCTAATTCTGAATTGATATTTACATTAACCGAACAGGTAACCTTTGTAGGATATTTATTATTCTTACGAAGTTTATTAATATCACCATTCCCTACAATCATAGGGCCAACCTTTGATCGAACCAATATGTGTCCAGAATGTAGTTCCTTGAGTTCTTGTAGATCTATGAATTTGAAGAAATAATCCGCGCCAATAAGTATCTAAGGTTTTTCCCATTTGCTAGTTAGGTCTTGGAATTGTGACTCCGTTGGTATCTCGACAACTTCTACTTCATTCGTTAAATAGTCTATTACATTAGCACGCAATGGTATAATCCCGTTTTCTTGGGTTTGTATACTTAGTTGCGCACCGGTTGTTGGACACCGTTTCGGTTTGTTTGTACCAAATGGGGATATCTTCATGATTTGGGTTTCGGATTCGGACAATTCCAATTGATGAGATAATTTTTTCGAAATGAAGGATAATTGAGACCCTATATCAAATAGTGCTAAGGCCTTCAATTTCCGTTGAGGCTGTTTCGGATTGAATACTTTTATTCCTCTGCATAGCAGTAATGTTTCACCTGGTTTTTCCATTCGAGTCGTACATATTGAATTGGAGAGAGTTTCCTGGCGTCTTATTCTCCCAACGCGCCATATGTTCTGAGCTGATTATATTTCTTTGTTCACATAAGGCACTGTTATGAGAACCTTTGCAATAGAAGCATTGTTTTTTAACTTTGCATGCTTCTCCTTTGTGATTATCTCTAAAACATATTGGACATTTTTTCAATCTTTTGAGACGATATAGTCGAGTTTTTGCCGTAGGATAGTCATCACAATCGCTATCCCANGTTTCTAAACTCTATGAAGTAAATATATTTTTCGGAAAAAAAAAAGAAAACATCCATTTGAACAAGAAATGGAATAGATTTAACTTAAAAAAAAGTTAGTTGTTTGTTTTTATTTGACAAATTAACATGAAGTTTTTTTTTTTTGTCTTGTTTTTAATGGTTTTTTTTCTCAAAAATTCTTCATCAAAATAAAAAGATTTGATGATGGAAAAAATCTACTGATTTAGAAAATAGTTTCTAAGCTAAATTTATGAAACTTTGTACTAAATAACTGTCGTAGCGGACGCTATCATAGATAGGCTGAAGAATGAACCATATTGTTGTAGAGTGAACCAGAATGAGCCATATGTTGATGATCCATATTATTCAATTGATCGTGAGTATCATTCCAAGAAATCAGCAGAATTAGAAATTACCACAGTTTTACTAGTGGGTGTAGGAACTTTATATCGAAGTGAAGTAATTATATTGGATAAATAAATGCTTGAGAGATATTAGGTTCATAACCTATAATTTACCTTACATTTCAGGTCTATCCGGATACATCTTTAATTTTATGTCTTGATATATTACTAAATAAAGGTGTCAGCGGTGTCCCAGTTGTGGAGCATAATACATTCCGGGTTGTGGATATGTATTCACGATTCGATGCGATTGGTGTAGCGTTAGAGGATAAAATTGATGAGCTTGATGTAACGGTTGAAGAAGCACTAGCTTTCCGGAATACTTTCAGGGTTCAGTTTATTCCTTTATATATATATATATATAATATTATATAGGAATACAAAAAACATCTCTATTAATAATAACAATAATTCGGTTGATTTCTTTAAAAATTGAATGAAATTTAAAGTCGTTCAATGTTGAAAAGGATCATCCAAAAACAGCTTTTTCAAAATGTTTGCCAATTCTGACATTTTTGTAAATTATTTACTTATTTTTTACTTTTTTATAGCTTGAAAAAGATCGTGTCGTTTCAATATCAGTAAACGATTCATTGTGGACAGCGATTACAGTACTTGTTGAAAGGAATGTTCATCGACTTTGTGTTTTAAAAGATAATGGCGCAATTGAGGTAATTTCTAGATTTTATGTTTTGAGCATTTTATATCACGTCTGAAGCTAATAAAATTATAGAATATATAAAGTTCATGCTATTATTAATTTGGTGATTCGAATAGATTTGAAGAGTAGTAATTCTTCAAATGTAACAATACAAATTTTTTCAGATTTCAGATTTTAATTGATCTTGCATGTCATAGGCAATGACATTGTCGTTCCTCTCAAGTAATCATATATTTATTTTATTATGTGAAGAAATATAATATCCTTTTATAAGTTCTCACTTTCTCAAATTATTTAATTTAAAAGTTTATCTTCTTTACAGGGTTTGATTTCTTTATCTGATATAATGAATTTTTTGGTTGTTAATGTAGCTGATATGTCAGCCGAAAATCTCCATTATCATTCGCGTTTTAGTCAGCATTCACGGCACAGCTCGTATGTTTTTATATTTAATTTTTTGAAAGCTTAAAATTATGGCTTTATTGAATGATATTTATGAAAAAGTAAATATTCTGCTAACTTGACATTTATGCTAATTATTTGATCTTATTATATATTAGGATTAAAGATGAAACAGCATGCATATGTTCTTGTTAAAGGAGTGTTACAAGTTAGAGTGTTGTTGGGATTTTAAGGAAATGACATAATTCCAAGACGTTTATCTAATTGAAACAGGTGCGAAATTTGAATTAAAAAGAGGAATACATTTTTCAGATTGGGCATACTTCCAGAAGGACTCGAATCGTTAGTTTCTTTTAAAAAAGTTATGAAGAATTGGGTATGAAAACATTTTATTACGAAATCAAGAGATCGAAGTTCCTTGAAATAGATCACTATTCCAAAAAAATAAAAATGAAATAATGATGATAATAAGAACAAATAATATTGAGGCATGCAATAATCCTGCAAGGAGCACCAATAATATACTGAATGTATGACAAAAAATTAGGATTCTTTTACTGTCGAAGTTATAATTAACGGTTAATGAGAGAGTTATCTTTTAGGACATATGATCTTTCGGAGACAAAAATAGACGATGAAGCGGAAGATTTATCAGAACGACAAAATGATGCAAACGAACTTCACCAAAAGTTTCGCACAATTTCGATGAATTAATTAATCATTTGCATTTTGCATGTGTTGATTGAATTTAAAGAAATATTTGAATGATTAGATTTTTTTTTTTTTTTTTTGTTAACAGTACTATGTCTTATTTGCTTCTGTAACATACCTTATTGCTAAGTGATAAGGTAAATTAATTTTATAACTAAATAATCACTATAGGATTACTATATTTTGCTTATCCTAACAATAGCGATAGCAACAAAACAACAACAATAATAATAATAGTAATAAATGAACAAATGTTTTGGTATATTTGAAATATTCTGGACATATTTCTATTACTAGCACTGATTAAATTGTGCTATTTGATTTAGTGATAAGATTGTGTTTTCTAGGTGAATATTTTTGTTAATATAATGAGAGCAACTCATACTGAATCATTTTGTCTTTTACCTAGAATTATTTCATTATCCTGTTATAGTAATATAAAAATGAAATGAATTATGATTTTATAACATTTCCGTTTTCTCTTTTTTTTCTTGCATTTTTGCGAAATAAATTTAATTTTCTAATATTACTAGTCATATTTTCTTTTTTTTTGTCCTCCATTTTTTTTTCCTTTCTTTCGTCTATAATTGCTTCATACCTTTACATTGTTATATTATTTCATGTTATTAAAAAAAAAAAACGAAACAAAAAAACAAAGAAAAAAAAGGGTTTGTTTTTATAGCTCAAAGATTTTCAACGTGCGGTAGCTGATAATTGCTCATACAAGTAATCAGTCATCCTAACTATAATTTAGTCTCAGGAATACCTGTACTTGAATAGATAATTGTCATACATTTTTGCATCCTAAACATACCAAAATATCTTTGATACTTTACGAATGTTTAAATGAACAAATTTTATTTACTGCGATAAATTTAATCTTTAAATTTGTTACATACGGGAATGAACGATTTACTTTATTGTTAAAATTGATACTGTTATGAGTTTGACTTTTCTAAGCGAGTGATAAACAGTAGTTATAATGATAAGTGATAAATACTTTCATCCATTGTGATAGTGTTATTACTTAGTATATATGTACTATTTCATATGTAAAATTTTCGTTTGTTATATTTTTGTTTATATATGCGCAATTTTGTCCTTTTTTATTTTAACACATTTGTGATTAAAAGTATAACTTTTAAAGAGTAAATGTATGACTTTTAAAATTGCATGTTTTTTTTATGGATTTATTTGAAATATATTGAAAATTTGTCGTATTAATCATTACCATTTAGCCGTATTCATTCAGAATTATTAGTTCGTAGTTTTTATTAAGTTTTGAATAATGCTAACGTTATTATTTCAGAAAGAAAGACGCAAGAAATATTCAAAAATCATTGATCGGAAAAAGGAAAAGATTGGAAAGATAATATTGATGCTAATTATTTGTTCATTAAAAAGATCAAAAGTTAAAGTGATTATTTGTTCCTGATTATTTGTTCATTAAAAAGATCAAAAGTTAAAGTGAAAGTGTTTAACTTGCATACTTTAATATCTTGATTGAAACTTTAGTATCAATTCTCAACGTATGCATCATCTTTTGAGGTTACATTTGAAGGATATGCAGCATAATTCAATTTTTAAAAAATTTTCGAATATTATGGAGTTGAGTTACAATTATTAACTCTTAGGAGGAATTTGAAACCTTATTTTACATGAAGTTTTGTTCAATTTTAATAATTTTCATAATTGTTGGGATTTGGTTTTCCAAATTTCAGTTATCAAATTTCCTATCTTTTTCTTTATGCTGAAAAAATTATATAGGATTTATTTGCTCTGAATATTTTAATATTTCTGATATTATCTGCTTCATTTTTTTCTCTGATATTACTGAGAAATAGTCATTCGATGTAACTTTTTTTATTATTTAATGCTCATTCAAATATATTTTCTGCATATCACTCACTGAAAAAAGAGAACAAGTATTATATAAATCATCAATAAACTAATTATAACTATTAATAAGTTATAAGTAAAATATAATAACTCTTAACAATTTGCAAACCATTCAACAATGATTTAATAAAATTTGGTTTGTCACTGAAGTGATATTCGATTATCAACAAATGAGTTTTGAAATGATTCAACAAATTTCCTTCAAATTTTACATTTATCACTTATATGGGATTAGACTTTGAATCTAAACTTGGCGACAATAGATTTTATTTTATAATGATATCAATAAAAAAGATAGTTTATCAAATTAATTAATCTCTGCAAAAAAAAGAAAAAGTATATAAGGAAAATTTCCTTCGATATACATTTTTCCATTAAATGTCGTTGTCATAAAGAGAGAGAGGGAGAGAGAGTAAGAGAGAGAGAGAGTGGAAAAAAACGACCAAAATTTTTAAACGTTATAAATAATCTAAGAGATTCTCATTGTAATTCTTTTTTTTACACTAAAATATTCACTGATAATTTCCGATTATTAATTTGGTTTTAAAATATGGGATAATTTTGACCAGAATTTGAATATAATTTCAAAAAATTTAATCTTTTGTTTTTTGACAATATAATCCACTGCAAACTGTAAAGTGCTGTAAAAATGGAAAATGTTGCATATGAATTGTCAGATGCAAAATTTTTTGATAAATAATGTGGAAATCAATTTCTGCTCGTTAATAAATGTATTTAAAATATAAACAGAAAAAAAGAAGCAAACGCACAAATATTTGAATTTGATGTTTTTTCATTTTCTTTTTTGTTTGGAAATATGGAAGTTTCTGTAAGAAAAAAAGCGGAAGACAAGAAAGTATGAGATGAATAATTGTATAGCTAAAATGAAATGTAATTTAATTCAAAAATGATTGTATATTTAGACAAATAGACGACAATAACAATGTTAATATTCTCTCTGATCAACTGAATAAAATCAATAGTATTTTCTCTGATCAATTGGTTAAAATCAATAATATTTTTCCTGATCAATTGAGTGAAATCAATAATAACCTTGCTTGATCAGATGAATAAAGTTTGCAATTTTCTATTTATTTTCCACGATTTATGAATGTTATGAATTTATTTATTCATTTATTAGTTAATTTCATATGATACTTACAATTAGTATGTATTTTGCATTTACTTTGAACATTTTTTTGAATGAATAATTTTGAATAATTTTTTTGAAAAATATTTCAATAATAAAAGAAAATAATTTTTTGAATAACGTAATTTGAATAATTTTTGAACAATAAAAAAAATAATTTTTTGAATAACGATTTCAATTATTTTTCAATTAATTTTTCTTTGTGTAATTTATTTTATAATTCTTTTGTAAATGTGAAAATTTGTAATGAATGGGAAGGAATGAATGAATCTTTTACTATTTTGTCTTCTCATTTCTTTTTTTTTTCGTTTTTGTTTACAAACTCTAAAAAAAAAAATAATTGAATGAGATGAAAATGAAAATGCAAATTATTTTACACCAAAATTTTTACAATAATTTTTTGCACTTGCAATTTTATTTTATTTTCAAACAAAAAAAGAATGATAACATTAATGCTGATGATGAGTTGTAGATGTGTTGTGTTACTATGAAAATGGCATCATTTTTAATTTTAATTTTTTGAAATTCATATATTCTATATCGCTTTTCCTCTCTTTTTTAATTGCTTTGTACGAGTGGGAAAAAAAAAGAAAATTCGATAGGAAAAGCTTTTTTTTTGCTTTAAAGGTTAAAACTCTCATTTTGTTCCTTCATTTTCTCTTTTTCTTTCGACTCATACAATTGGCTATTAATTTCGAATTCTCAGCAAGATGTATATATAAATATATATATACCTTTTCGTGTATTATCACGTGTCATATCACGCATTACAGGTAAGATATTTTCGTATTTATGTTATTTATACACATTTATTCATGTACGACCACGTGTTACAGGTAAGGTATTTTTATGTTTATCCTATTTGTACATACCTATTCATGTATGGTCACGTGTCATATCACGTATTGCAAGTAAGCTCTTATCATGTTTGTCCATATAGTTTACTTCATTTTGTTTCGTTCCATGCCATTTTTTCTTTTTTTTTATTATTGGCTTATTATTATTAATTAAATATTGAGGAAAAAGCAATTTCATTTACATTTGTGTGTTATAATTTTTACAAATATGAATGATTAATATTGAATTGAAGTTTTGTTATTGATTTCTTCAGAAATAAAACTGAATGAATTTAGAAAATTAGGAATGCAATATCCGTAATAAAAGTTGTCAGATAATTCCGGAAAAACGAGAAATAGGAGAAATGGTAAGAAGCGAATAAATTTAAAGTCATTTATAGCAGTCTTTAGCGCTGTTCAACAATTCAATTTTAAATGTTGAATGATGATGATTACTTGACAATTGACAAACTTGTTCTAACAATCAATATATCATCACAACATACATACATACGTACATGGACACAGACACATACATACGAGTGTTGGTTCATCACATACATACATACATACATACATACATACATACATGTATTTATGAAGTGAATAATCCTGAAATTCCTCATAAATTACTGCATTTTAATTTGTTTTTTTTTCCTCTTTTTTTGACCTTTTATACACATTTAAAGTTTAATTTACATATTCATATGCAAATATATTTCTATCATATTGTTATTTTCATTTTTTTCCCCTTCCTTCTCCCTCCCTCTCTTTCTCCTCTTATTTTCTTTGATTCATTTATTTTTGCATTTAATTTTTTCAAATAATTTCTTTATCATTTAAAAAATTTGCCAAATTTTTATTAAAATTAAACAAACTATTTGCTTGCATTCACGCATATCTCTCATTCTCTTCCTTTCTCTCTATCTCATTTTCCACTCACAAAATGCATCAAATGTCTCACTCTCTCATCGATTAATTTTGTTCCATCCTTAATTTAGATTTTAGAAAATGTCGTCGAATTGCAATAATGCAACCACTATCGTTTGTGTAGTGAAAAGAGAGATTGAGAGGGAAAGAGAGAGAGGGAGTCGAGAGAGGGTGGATGAAAGTAATGTGGATAAGAATAATCCTAATTCTATATCTCTCGATGAATTTGTAGTGAAGAATTTTTCATTCCTTTCTTTCCTTCTTTATCTCTTTCACAAAATTTGGAAAATAATCGTACCACTTTATTCGTTTTCATTTTCTTTTTTTTTTTAAAAACTAATTTCAGTTAAACATATTTCTAATTAATTCATTTGTTTCTTTTGTTTTCCTACTAACAATATCATAAGTAAGATATTTTAAGAGTAATAGAATATGAATAAATTCATTAGGAATAATTTTTGGTAGCTAAAAAAATTGCAAAAATTAGCATAATTCTTTTAAAAGATTCTATTATAAATAATAAATTAGCGAAAAAAAGAAATCATTTACCCACTTATCTTCAACACATAGTAATAGTAGTAAACTATTTTTAATTCAAAAAAAAGTCCTAAAATATTCTATTTGTAATATAATTTTTATCTGTTGTAAAAATTAATGCATATTTTCTGGTTATTTCATTAATTTTCACAATAACATTTATTAATTTTCTCTTAGAAATCTTTTTTCACATAAAATTATGAAAATATTCAAACTCTGATTAAGAATTGTTAAATTAATTGAGTAAATTAAAAGTAATTAAAGTTTGCGTATCTGTGTGTATGTGTGTCCGTTAGTCACATGAGGAAACATTAAATAATCAATGAATCTAGTAAGTTAATAAGTAATAGTAGTTAGTAATAATAGTATGCAAACATTTCTTATATCTAAATTAGAATTTCCTGCAAATTTTTTAATGTAAAAATTTTCTTTCAATGTCTTCTTTTCTTTTCCCTCTCTCTTCCTCTCCCTTTTATTCCTTTTCTTGTCTGTATTTTTTTCATTTTTATCTAAACTAGCGCTATTAACCATCCATTGATCTGTCTCGTATTGCTTTTTATTTTAATTTCACTTGTATCACTTTATAAAAATGAACGAACATTTTATTGAAATTATCCAAAGCTTATAAAATTTAAGTAAAATTTCAACTTTTTTCTTTTTGTTTTGTCTCTTCTACTTAATTATAAACATTTTTGCTTATGTTTTTTTTCAACTTTTTATTTTTTTCTACGAATAAAATATAAGCAAATACTGATTTTCCACATTTCAATTTATCAGTGTTTATTACTTTAACCACTGCAATAATCTTTTCACTCTCTCTCATTCTTTGTACATTTGTCGATTATTTACAGTCATCAAATTTTGCGGAGACAGATTTCTCACTCTATCATTCGTACACATCAAATGAGTAAAATTGCAAATGAATGAGTTTTCTCGACCAAAGGTCATATTGCAATGATTTAATCTTTTTTCTCATGAACAAAGGTCATATCATGTCGCAATGATTCGACAACTATTGAATTTAATCATTTTTTTTTTGTCTTCCCATACCTAACTGTTCATTGTTAAATTTTTATTGTTACTATTTTTTAATTATGACTACTATTTACTTGATTAATTAACTTTGAAATTTTGATATGATTAAAATATCTTAGTTTTGATATTTTTAATCTTTTACAATACATACATTTTTCATCTTTGTATATAATTTATATATTTTTCAACTTGCAGAATTTTTTTTATTTCCATATTTTGCTAATGCGAAAATCTATACTTTTTTTTATTTAGAAATTAACTAGTCGTAAGAAAAATTGATTTTATTAAATAATCAGAAAAGATTAGGAAAAGCAAATAAATATGTGTAATATCATTTACGATTTCATATTTATGATTTCATTTATTTTAATTTAATATATTAGTTTTAAAACTTTTAATTTTACAATGAACAGCTACTATTTGCACTTCATTTGGTTTGTATGAATTCAAATTTTTCTACTATTAAAAAAATTTTTTTTTTAAATTGAAAATGTCAAATAATAATAATCTTCCCTAACAATGCAAAAATATTGCTTTTTTTTTGCTGACATTTTGATTAAACTGTTGCAGATTATTGATGAGTATGTTTGATTAGCTTAGTAAACTTTGTCGTAAATAACTGACGTCAGAGTGAGTTATCAACATTGCTAATATCGTTACGTTTTCTTTCCCTCTCTCTCTCCCTCTCTCTCCCTCCCTCTCTCTGTTACTTTAATTTCAAATTAAACTTTGAACAAATTTTTTTTTTCTATAAATTATTTGTAATAGAAAGCAATCATTGTAATCTACTGTAGTAGAAAGAGAAGAAAAATGTTAAATTTGTAAATTATGCAAGGAAAACCAATTTCATATCTTTTGATTATACTAAGGTGAGATTTTGAAATGTTATTGAAGTTTATTACATATATGTCAATATGATTTAGGCATCTAGAAACATTGTTTCTTTTTTTTTAGTTTTTAATTCAAATAAAAAATTAATTCTTATAAATAATATAAAAGAAAAGAAAAAAGGAGTGTTTTATTTTTTGATACAAAAAAATTGAAAATTTCTGTTATTTCCAATAATTTCAGCGTAGCGTATGAAGAATGAAAAATTGGAATAAAAAATCAAATAGTCTGATTCAAAGATTTTTTTTTTTTTATTTCGTTTTTCCTTTTTTTTTTTATTTTTTACACGAATATTAATGAAATGAATTTGTAAATTTCAAAAAAATGATAAATTATTTGTTGCAGGAATCAATTTTCTTTTCATTTTTTTTTTTTAAAACAAAGAAAAAAAATGTTATCGTTATATACTCGAAATATAACACGATTTATCGCAACGGCTAATATAAGCATACGTTCTATGGCGACACCACCTAAGATGGGTGGCCATGCTCAATTGAATGATTCTAAACTTCCGATGGATGAACAAATTAATCCTTCCTTCTTTAAGGTATCATTTTTTTTTTTCTTATTATTATTTTCAAATATACTGGAATTTTTTTATATAACATATTTGATGAATGATAATAATTTAATCATTTTACTGTGTATATGTATTCGTTTTAATTATTGTCATGATCATCTCATATATCTTTTGTAGATGGTAGAATATTATTTTGATAAGGGATCACAAATTATTATGCCAAAACTTATCGATGAAATAAAATCACAACAAATGGGCGGAAGAGAAAAAAAGAATTTAGTAGAAGGAATTTTACATGCTATCAAACCTGCAAATAAGGTAAAATAAGCTATAATGAATAGTTAATTTCGATGTTGAAATGTGTAATATTTGTAATATCTGTAATTATGCTGGAAATGAAAATATTTGATCATTCTAATTCATTCTTAATGAAATGTTTAGTAAGAATGATCTGTATTGTTTATTCCAAATAAAGTTTATATTATAAGAAGAAAATAAAGTTAGGATGAAATTATTTAAGTTAAAACAAAACGATTTAATTTAAATCTGACTATTATATGAAAACATTCCTGCTTACGAAAGCATTTTTATCGTGCATAAAAGATAATCATTTATCACATTTTCTTTTTTTTTTTCTTATTTTCATTCGTTGATAAATGATTTGCAAACATTTTATAATTTCTTACTTTTTTACGTATAATCTGAGCTAAGAGAGAAAAATACTAACAAAAGTCTAAAAGACACTTTATATGTTTTCTTTTTTTTAGTTTCAAAATCTCATATTACTTAATCTAAGTTAAGTATTACTACGATAGTGATAATGATTTTATCTTTCTCTACTCTTTCTGCGTACTGATTTAAAAGTCCTGAAATAGATTAATACATTATCACTAATGTATTAATTAGATCAATCAATAAATCATGAAACGATTTTATTACTTGTAAAAATTCATTCAAAATTCTTACTTAATAATTTTTTTCTTCGTTTGAATTAAAGAAAATATCATTGATGAAGAATTTTTAGGTTTTATATATAACATTTCCAATTCGACTTGATAATGGTGAATATGAAATGATAGAAGCTTGGCGAGCACAACATAGCGAACATCGTACACCTACTAAAGGTGGTATTCGATATGCACCTGATGTATGTGAGGATGAAGTACGAGCTTTATCTGCACTAATGACTTACAAATGTTCCGTTTCTGATGTACCATTTGGTGGAGCTAAAGGTTTAAATTCTAATACATATCTTTATCTCTATTATATGGCATAATGAAATGGAAAAATTTAGCATGTCATTAAAATTTAAAGAGTTTTATTGACAATAATTATCATAAATGTTTTTAAGTTAAAGTTACAATTCAAAATTATAATTTGAAAGCAAAATTTAGGTGAATTTTGTTAATGTTGAATAAGTGAAAAGAAAAAATTTTTTTTGTTAGGTGGTGTAAAAATTGATCCAAAAAAATATACGGAATATGAAGTCGAGAAAATTACACGTCGTGTAGCAATTGAATTTGCCAAGAAAGGATTTTTGGGACCAGGTGTTGATGTGCCAGCTCCAGATATGGGAACAGGTGAACGAGAAATGGGATGGATTGCGGATACATATGCTCAAACAGTGGGACATTTAGAAAATGATGCATCAGCTTGTGTTACTGGAAAACCAATCGTAGCTGGAGGTATAAATCTTTTTTTTAATAGTTTTTTTTTTTTATCAAATAGAGTTTATTGTATAGTTTGACTTTCATTTTATTCTTTAAACTTCAATTTCATTTGTAATTACTGTTCGTATATTTTGTAATTCAGGAATACATGGACGTACATCAGCTACTGGACGAGGAGTATGGAAAGGTCTGGAAGTATTTTTGAATAACGAAGAGTATATGTCACGAGTAGGATTGACACCTGGCTATGAGGGAAAGACATTCATCGTACAGGTAGTTTTTATCTCCTATCCATTTATCCTTAAATAATTTAAACTTTTGAAATGTTTAAATTGCTACTAAAAAAGTGAGGACTGTCATATTTGAAGCTTATTTTGCTGAATTCTCACTTAAACTTACCTCTTCTATTCTAGGGATTCGGAAATGTTGGTTTGCATACTACTCGCTATTTCCATCGATCTGGAGCAAAATGTATTGGTGTACAGGAATATAACTGCTCCATTTATAATCCAGACGGGATTCATCCACGAGAATTGGAAGATTATCTCATCGAACATGGCACTATCAAAGTATTGTAGTTTCACATAGTTGATTATCAATTAAAAAATCATATGTCAAAACATCTGAAAGAGGAGAGAGTAGCGAATAAATCGATCATGATAGTAAAGAGTTACAGTGATATTATTAGTCAGTCGTATTTCATTTGAAAAACAATAATTTCAATGTTTGAAATTGTTTTGAAAATGATTTAAGTAAAGTCAAATCTATCTTTTTAAAAAAAAAAGTTAAATTTGAAGTAGACTATGATCAGTTTGGTATGAAACATTCTTTCCTCATTTCTAATACAGATTTAAATCAAAATAACTGACATTAGGAATATTAAGCATTTTCTAGGAGCTTACAAATACGTGAATGACATTTTGCACCTTTGTGTTAATCTAAGCTTTGTGGTTCATTGTTTTGATTTCAGAATGATTCACCATGTTATTTATGATCTTTATCATTTCTGTATTATTTATTCCAATGAAATTGAATTTCTTCCTTCCAGGGCTTTCCAAAAGCGAGAGCTTATGAACCATTCAGGGATCTCATGTATGAAAAATGTGATATATTCGTACCAGCAGCATGCGAAAAAGTTATTCACAAGGAGAATGCTGAGAAAATTCAGGCTAAGGTAACAATTATTTAACATTAGCATGGCAGTTTTTCATTTTAGAGTTAAACAACAAACTTTAAAAATTTGTTAACTTTCTTCCAAATTAACAAGTGTTATTTTTACAGATAATAGCAGAAGCAGCTAATGGACCAACAACACCAGCTGGTGATAAGATATTGTTAGCTCGTGGTGATTGTCTTATCGTGCCTGATTTGTTCGTGAACGCAGGCGGTGTTACAGTTTCTTATTTCGAATGGTTGAAAAATTTGAATCATGTCAGTTTCGGACGTCTAACATTCAAGCATGAAAAAGATTCCAATTATCATTTGCTTGGTTAGCCTTTTTTTTTCTGTAATAAATTTTCTAGAGTATTTTTTCTCTAGGTATTTTAATGATTTTGTCTTGAAACGTACAGCCTTATCTATATTATTCACAATGTGATAAAGTCTCTGAGAATAAATGTGAAAAATCTTTTCATCGATTTTATTGAAATTTGATCGACTATCTCAATATAACAATGCAGAAATTGCAAACTTTGTAGATTTTTTTCAATAGCGAATCCTAATTTTTTCGAATTTTCTAAATTTTTCTTGCCACTTTTTCAAAGATAGTGTACAAGAATCACTGAAACGGTCACTCAACAAAGATGTAAAAATTGAGCCAACTCTTGAATTCAAAAATCGTATCGCAGGTGCATCAGAAAAGGATATTGTAAATTCAGGCTTAGAATATTCGATGCAACGTTCAGGTAAAATATTTTTTGTTCATACACCTTAATAAAATATACGAAATATTAATGTCCACTGTAGCAAATATAAAATATAAGAATGTGTTAATTTTAGTATAAAGAAAAAAAAATTTTTTTCAGCAAAAGCCGTGATCGCTACAGCACACAAATACAACTTAGATTTGGATATCCGTACGGCAGCGTACGCAAATGCAATCGAGAAAATCTATCAAACATATAGAACCTTAGGATTTACCTTTACGTAATTTCTGATTCAGAATGCATTTCCTAGGCAAAATAAATATTGAATTTCATTTTTTCTACGGCGAAAAAAAAAAAGAAACAAAGAAACATCATTCTCATCATTTGTTGCATCTCTTCTTCCATTCCTTATTTCTGTCCGGTTTCTAATTTAATTGAAAATAAAAGAAAGATTAATTACATGGGATTAGATTATCTTGAACAATGCACGAATAATTGTTATTCTTTTATAGCATTGCGAGGAATTAATTTTTGATTTTTGATTGAATTTTGCTGATAACAATAAGAAATATGACATACTTGTTTTCTTTCTGCGATACCTGGTAACTATCTTTTCATCATTTAGGCACTAAAACAATATATTAATGTTCTTAGCGATATTGTAATAATTGTTAAACTATAAGAAAATAAATGAACAAAATGGAAAGGAACATAATTAGAATTACCAAAATTACTCAAACATTTTATTTTACTGAATGATATTGTCGAGGATATGACATAAATCAGAAACGTGTGTTCCATTCCATATTTTCCTATTTCGGCAAGAATTTTGAGAATTAAAATTTTCCATTGATCATTTTGTTTCCAGATGCTTTCGTAAGGCATTTTTGTGAATTGGATATCTCTGTTTTCACATTGCTGATTTTTTTTTCTTTTTTTGTGATAATTGCCAAGAATTAAATTAAATGCTATTGGGTTTTAAGAATTTCAAATTCACTTATCGATGAATTAGGAAAAATCAATTCCAATATCTAAATTATAATATGGTGAAATAATCGTAAAAAGCAAAGCGTGTGTAAAATTCGGATGATTTGGTGAAAACGACAATTACAAATTTGTTGTAATTTAGTTTAGATAAATTTAAGTTAATTTAAATTTTACTCAGATAACTTATTGATTCAATTAGTATTAGTAATAATAAGTATTATTTAATGTGCTAATAATTTTGTCCTTAAGTGGTCGTTTAGTTGTGATGATTTTGCTTCATTCATTTGTGCAATATCGTCGCGTTACATACTCTAAAGCTATAACTGCTTATTGTCGCAACCAAGTCACTAATGAATTTAACTTTCAGTGGAGTAAATATTTTGAATTTAGAAAATATTAGAGAAAAAGCATCGACTTTCTCTCAAATGCATATGGCAAAACGCCCGCTCTCCCCGTTGGTAGTGTTGGAGTTTTGAAAGTTCACCCCTTGGGATGTGCATGTTGCGTTGCGTCGCTTGGTCGGTTATGTCAGAGTTGCATAAAAAATCAATATTTGATATTTCTCTTACATTGGTTCATTTAGGGTGTAGTTGGTTGGTTGCTTATATATTATTTGGCGGTTTCCTAAGGCGTGGGTTGACGTGCATATTTTGCGTGTTTTCAGTTTCATTCGTTAGCCTTTTACATTCTTTTCGTGTTACACTAAGTTTTTTTCAGATAACAAAGTTCATTTACATTGTTTTTGTCACGTGGTTAGTTGAAAGTAGTGTCAAGGAAGCAATAATGGACGAAGATCAATTGTTGGACTATGAGGAAGAGCAGGAGGAGACGACTGATGGCAACAAAGCAGAAAATGGATCAGCAACAGATAAGAAAATTAAGGTATCTTTTTCTTCCGTTTTAAATTACCATTCGTGACTATTTCAGACGGTGCGAAATTTTGCTAGTTTTGAGCTGTTTTTTAAGTTTACTCGACTAGAAAGTTGATTTAGTTCGATCGTAGAGTTAGTCATATTTGAATGTCACATTTGACTGAGGAATTCTATGCTATTCAGAATTTTTATAGGACAGTCGTATTGTTATTTTCGTTTATATTGTCGGATGAAATGGCTATGCTGGTTTAGTGAAAGGCACTGTAAGGATTATTTTGATGAGAAATTTAATTATTTAATTGAGAATGTTATTTATTTCAGGGCACTTATGCTTCCATTCACAGCAGTGGTTTCCGAGATTTTCTCTTGAAACCGGAGCTACTGCGGGCAATTGTGGATTGTGGTTTCGAACATCCTTCAGAAGGTATGTATTTGTTAGGTCATTAATTTGCGACAGTTACTATTCTTTACAGGTGTTGGAAATCTTTGGTTGTGTTATATTTAGTGCAGGTGAAAACATTGTTGTGTATGAACAAATTATTTGCTCTCAGTGAAAGTCAGATAACAGTGTAGGGAGTTTCAGTGCAACATGAATGCATTCCGCAAGCTATTTTGGGCATGGATATTGTTTGTCAAGCAAAATCGGGAATGGGCAAAACAGCTGTATTTGTTCTGGCAACTTTGCAGCAACTTGAACCTGTTGACGGCGAGGTGAGTCTTATATTTTCTATTACCAAGATGTTCACTTTTTACAACAAAATTTGAAATTGAAAAAAGACAATATGGGCCATAAATATGATTACAATTTTTATGTGATATTTGCTTTGCAAAAGAATTGAAAATTATGAGCATTACAAGTTTCTGCTTTGGAGTTATTTTGAGTCTTTTGCAGGTGTCCGTTTTGGTAATGTGTCATACCCGCGAGCTGGCGTTCCAGATTTCGAAGGAATACGAACGATTCAGTAAATACATTCCTGGTGTTCGTATTGCTGTCTTCTTTGGTGGCATACCAATCAAAAAGGATGAAGAGACACTTAAAAACAATACACCACACATCGTTGTTGGAACTCCTGGCCGTACGCTCCAACTAGCTCGACAAGGAAGCTTGAAATTGAAGAACATCAAATATTTCGTTTTGGATGAATGTGACAAAATGATTGGTGATAATGGTTCGTTTTTGTCTTTTTCTTTATCTGAAGCGAACGAACATGTTACATGATATAACATATGACGAGGTTATTTTAGATATGAGACGAGACGTTCAAGAAATTGTGAAAATGACACCGCAAGAGAAACAAGTGATGATGTTCAGCGCTACGTTACCAAGGGATTTACGAGTGGTCTGCAAGAAATTCATGCAAGATGTAAGATTTTCTGGTGCAAGCAGCAACACACACACAAACACCTGTACACTATACGCTTTGATGGGATGTCAACTGAATACTAGCTGGTTGCTGATGGATACGTAAATCCTGTCGCTGTACATTGAATTCACGTCAGAAAAATTACTCGAAGAGCTTTGCGCTCAGCAAATCTGTTCTGTTTTGGTGGAGCTACTGCAATGCCTTTTCCCTAAATGCTGCCAAACTGCGTTTAACCCTCTTTCCTTAAACATTAATTTTCATGGTTCCCCATTTGACTATATAATTGGATTACGGAGTGGATTTCCTGGAAGGTAAGCTATTTTCATTATCTCGTCACGTGCATATTATGTTCATTTGAACGTGACAATTGCTGTTTTTTTTTTCTGAATTCAAGTTGCTGCCTTGTATTGGTAATACTTATCCAGTTCAAAATTGATAAGTTTCAGGTTTCCTTCCGAGATCTACTCCTGAAGAAGGATTCGACATGGCGCACTTCGTATGGCGTTGCATGTGCCAGTTGAAATTTTTTGGCGCAGCAATTTTGCAGTAATTTATATTCGTGGTGTGGAAAGCCTTGCGGTTTTTTTTTTGTACGAACCGGAAGCAGGCACTCTGCTATATTTATTTTTAACATAAAAGAAACCTTTAATGTAGGTAATAAAACATGAACATGAAATCAGAGGTCCGCGACATTCAATCTAGCGATTTCCACAGCATGTAAACTGTCAGAACCATGATTTCTCAGGAAATAAAGCAAAATTTGTAATTTGGTTCAGTAAACTGTAACAGTCAGTGACGATTATGTGTGATTTACTGGGTCTTTTAAACGATTTCTTAGCGATTTACATAGACCGAGATTTTTCAGCCAATGGAAGTGTATGTCGATGATGAAGCAAAGTTAACACTGCATGGATTGCAACAGCATTACGTGAAGCTGAAGGAAACTGAGAAGAATAAGAAATTGCTTGAATTGCTTGACCAACTGGAATTCAATCAAGTAAACATTAAAAATATTTAATGATAGGAAGCAAGTTGTGTATGTTGTATCGCAAAGGTAGTTTAAAGCATTAAAAATAGTTTATCCTAATCTAACAGTGGTCGTGGGAGCTGTCAAGATTTATCGGTAATTGAGATCCCTTTGCAGTATTATCGTATTATATCTGTACTTTACAGGTTGTGATTTTTGTGCGATCTGTGCAACGCTGTGGCGCTTTGCATACTTTGCTCTCTGAACAGAATTTTCCAAGCATTGCAATTCATCGTGGTATGCCACAAGAGGAGCGCCTTTCTCGATATCAGCAATTCAAGGACTTCCAGGTATTCTGCAGTGCACGAGTGCCACTTTTGCTTATTCTCAATTAAATTTGCCAGTGATGCATTAAATGATGTTTTGATAAAGATGGTGATAGTTGCATCATTCGTCACTACCACTGAGGCATTCATGACTGATAAGGTGGAAGAGACAATTCATGACAACTGTGGTTTCATTCTTAAAAATGATTCTTCTAGAAGCGTATTCTTGTTGCAACGAATCTTTTTGGTCGTGGTATGGATATCGAACGTGTGAACATTGTGTTCAATTATGATATGCCGGAAGATTCAGATACGTATTTGCATAGAGTATGATTTTTTGCTCATTTTCACTTTGTTCCTTTACAGATATGCTTCCTTAAATTAGCGTTTTCAACGGGTTTTGCAAAATTAATACATTTGCGCAAGAAATTGAAGTTTCGCGTATCATTTGATAAATGAATCCAAGAGGGATTTTAAATGAATATTGAAATACCGAGTTACAGGTAGCACGTGCTGGACGTTTCGGTACCAAAGGTTTGGCGATAACATTTGTCTCAGATGAAAACGATGCAAAAATCCTGAATGATGTACAGGACAGGTTTGATGTGAATGTTACCGAGTTACCGGCTGAAATCGAAGTTGCAACATACAGTAAGTTCTTTTAATCTTTTCACATTCCAGTACACTTGGGTATATGGCATAATGGGGTTGGATTATTCACTTTTTTATGTTAGGTGTTTTCAAATATAGTCTGATTGGATTTCACTTTCTCCATCATGTTTCTAGCTTATCTTCCATTGAATTTTAGTTGAGGGACGAGCGAACTGAAGTGGCGTGAATTATTTGCTGTATTTGGCGGCCTGGAAAGAATGCTGCAGAAAAAGTTGTTGCTGTTAAAGAAACATTTCTCTTCATTGTAGTAGTGTTTTTGTTTGTCAATGATTGTTTTCTTATTAAACTAATATTACAGTTGTTTCAAGAAATGATATTTTTCCTTTTTTATTTACCTTTGATAATTATTATATCGTTACATTTCTCAGTACTGTTTGGAAAATAAATTTGTACTGTTAAAAGATCTTGATGTGAGAGCTATACAGAGCTGTGTGTATATCGGGTCAAGAGAATATAGGGTGGTTTTTGTTCAAATAGACCAGTACACTGTTATCAAGCAAACTGGGCTATATTTTAGAAACGTTTATAACGAAAGATTTAGAGTGGTCATAAAATGGATGTAAATTTTCTAGGAAAGAATCATGGTGAGTATTGTTAGAGTTGTCCAAAGCGTTTTATGCATGGATACTTCTTGAGATTAGAAGACATAATCTTTAGTTGCAGTTTATCCTTTCAGGATTTTTGTGCTAATCAATATGATTGGATGATGTAATTGTGGTATTTCATTCATCACTTCAATTAAATGGCTTTAGTGTTACTGATGGGTGTACCGGGTTCCGGTAAGACATACCTGTGCAGAGAACTGAAAGCGAAATTTGGCGATGAAATTTGTGCTACGTTCTCATACGATGATATCTTCAATGATGATGGTTTTATGAAGTACATATGGGGTAACGAATATACTGATGGAAGTATGCTACAACTATGTGATTTAGATGAAAGTACGAGTGCTCATAGTGAACGAAAAAGATGTGAAAATCGAATAAGAGAATTTTTGAAAGTAAAATTATCAACTGAGAATATCATACCACCGGTAACTGTAGTGGACGATATATTTTATTTGAAAAGTATGCGAAGACCTTTTCATCGAATGTCAACAATGTTTCATCTTCCGTTTCTAGTTGTGCTAGTAGACGTACCACTTGCTATAGCTTTAGAACGGAATATGCAACGTCCGATGAAGTGTCGCATTTCGGAAGGTACCATTCGAAAAATTAATCAACAAATGGAATTACCATCAAATGATGATAGTAATTTTATTATCTATCAATCAACAAATGATTTGCAATCATTAGTTGAATATATTGACCGTATTAGATGGAAAAAAAATCTATGGATTATTTCAAATAATATTAAATCGAAGATATCTAAGGGAAATGATGAAATATCATCAAAAGATGGAAAATGGATGAAATTAGAACTTGATTTGCGTAAATGTATTAGTGAATTAATTCGAGAGAAAAATATCGGTAAAAATGGTAATGTATTAGCTAAAATAAAGAAAAATCTCTATTGGAGAATACGAACAAAAGATGTAATTAATTGGGATATGGAAGAATTAAAAAATATTTTATGGAAAGAATATCAGGTAATCGTTTAGCAATTAATTTTCAGCATTTATTAGTGTTTCAAATTCAATCTTATCCAAATATCGAATTTAACTAAATAACGTTGACCCTTGACCTAACTTTAAAATACAATTCATTGCAGTGAACAATAAACGAAAAAAAAACGATGACCTCATTGAGAATAGTTATAGCATTATTTTTATCGTAATGGTTTTTCAATTCCTAATTTTTTTTTTCTTTCATTTTGTTTAATTCTGTTATGTTTTATAAATGGAAAAATCTTTGAACAATAAAATCAGTCAATCATTCAAGTAATCATTAACTTATTTTCTTCTCTTTTCTCATTTTATCATTGATTGTTGATTATTATAATTTTCTCATTTCCTTTATTTTCTTTTCTTTCTTTTATTTCAGGAATCTTAGAATATTATTGCTTTAAAGAAGATAAATGAATGTTAAATTCATTAAAGTGATATTATCTAATGTGAATAACAAAACGATGAATATTATTTAGACAATCATTGATAATCATACATCATTTAGAAATGATTAAATCATTTCAATTTGTTTCATGCTTATTTTTTAACATTTATTTATCATTTTTTTCTTCCTTTCTTTTGTTTTCCGTTGTTATAAAAGTACGTACTGTCGAATCGCAATATTACTATATGATAAAATATTATCAAATATTCTGTTCTCATCATTTGAAATAATTGAAATGAAAAATATTTACCACATATATATATGGAGTAAATGATTTCTCTTCACCTCTTCTCCTAAAATTCATTCTTCTGCTTCTTCTTTCTCCTCCTCTCGTCCTCCTTTCTTTTTTCTTCCTATTCCTATTTTTTTCTTGAATTTTTATTCTTTCCTACTCTTTGGAAGAAATATAAAGAAAAAATTTCATATGTATTTGTGTTTATATAATTTGATGTGTATAAATATAAGTAAATACACCATAATAAGGCCGATAGAGGAGGAGGAGGGGAGGGGGAGAAGGAGGAGAGGGGTAGTGAATGGAGAGAGGACGGCAAGGGTTTGTACCCCTTCCTTTCCTGGTTCTCCTTCCCCCTTACATAGTGATTGATTCGTCATCGGCGCTTTTATCGCTTCACCCGAGCGACCCCTCTGTTTCCTCCTCTCATCCCTCCTCCATCAACGTTTGTTAAAGGAGGAGAATGAGGAGAGTAATGTTTTGTTCCGATAATATGTTTTCTGGAGAGATGGAATAAGAGGCGGATAACAAGAGGAAAGGGAAGAAACGGCGGGCGGGTAGGAGGGATTGAAGAGTTTGTGATGTATGCGGAGAGAGGAGGAAGCCTCTTGTAGTAATAATGATAGTATGTGGGTATGTGTATGAATAAGGGTAAAGGTAAGGGTAATAGGATGAGAAGTTAGGAAGGGGGCGGGAACGTCCCCAGAAATGGGTGGAAAAAAGGGGTAAAAACAAATAGACTCGCAAAATATCTTCCCTCCGCCTCTTCTTCACCTTTCCATCCATTCATCGTTTTCCCCGTTTCTCTTCTTTTGCCCACACTTTTCCCGTCCTCTTTGCCCCCTGCCCCTAATACCACCTTTCCCTCTCATTCCATCTCTACCCCTTATTCTTTATAACGATGGTGATTGAACAAACTCGTAAATTTTCATCCAATTTTTTTCCCCTTTCCATAATTTATACAATCTTTTTGGTCTGTTTTCTTTTCAAAAATAGTAATTAGTTAATTAATTAGTGGTATCAATTATTAATTTCAAGAAAAAAGGATAATTTTTATGTTTATGCTCATTTAAATAAGTAAAATGGATAATAATACAGTGTTAGTAAATTTTTTCAACTTTGAAACTCAGATTTATTTTGCTATCGGTATAGTTTTGAACATTTA